>JADLZK010004256.1:0-17164 GCA_015847255.1 Hyparrhenia diplandra | reverse complement strand
AACAGCCTCTTTGCTACTGTTGTATACATGGAGCCTATTTGATTTCTAGTCTAAAGTTTTAGAGGTTCAAATTAAAGACTAAAATTGTAGACCACTTCAGTTCACTTGTATGGACTAAATTAAGTTTAAAAATGGTCTAAACTTTTAGACAACACTTTAGACCTCTTTTTAAAAGTCTCAGGAGTTAATTTGGTCTATTAAACTTTTAGACCATATGATCCAAAACAGAGCGGTCGTTTTTAGGCAGTTTTTCTTTTTTAGCGTGTCTATTTCCTCTACCACATTTTACTAAAAAAAGTAAATCAGACATGCTTATTCCGACTATGTTGTTTTCTTTATTTTATACAACTTTTTGAGAAAAACTCTTCTCATAGAAGCTCTCCTAAACTTATTCTCTTCTCATCATACGTGCGTAATAACTAGTGTAGCAATAAGGCAGGATTGCTTCACTTGTTATAAAGAAAAGAAAAATGAGGGGAAAGTGAGCGTTGCTTAATTAGCTAATTTGGTGATTACATTCCTTGTGATGGAACTAAACTAGCCTATCTCCCAATTTAAGCTTTTTGATTTGACGTGAGTACTCTTATTTTTTTCTACATTTATTATGTGATTTAATGATGCTATAGTGGTATAGGATGTGTCGGTCAATAGCGGTTTTACATATGGCGAGCTTGCATTGCCATTTAAGTGTTTCGGAGGTGCTATATGTGTATTTCTTCCATCCGTTAGTGTATGCGTGTCATAAGTTTGACTCGGTTTTATTATAGAAATATATGTGCAATATTTTTATCTTTAAATAATTTTGTTAAAAACTTCGATTCAAATATCTTCACAATAATAATACTAATTATGTTATTATAGGTATTAATATTTTAATATATATTTAATCAAAAGTTGTTTTTCTTGGGAAGGCATAAGCGATTACCGTCTAAGTGTTTTCGGGTGTGCTATATGTGTATTCCTTGCATCCCTAAAAAGACCGTCGCCGTTGGTGTGTACTACAAGTTTGACTCGGTTTATTATAAAAATATGTGCAATATTTTTTTATCTTTTAAATAATTTTGTTAAAAAAACTCGACTCAAATATCTTCCCAACAATACTAATTATGTATCATAGATATTAATATTTTTAATATATATTTAGTTAAAGTTGTTTTCTTGGGAAAGCATAAAGCGGCGAGTTATGTGATTAGTGATTGTCTTGATCAGCATTTTAATTCTATTTTCTTTTATCTTTTACTTCGGCTATGTTCACACGGCACACCGTGGGTGTGTGTGAAGGCGTATCTCTTGGTTAGGTGTTATGCAGGTGTGGAGCTTCGGAGATGGTAGCTGTGGCCAGGTGAAGGGGCCAAGGAGGGGCGTGCGGGCCGACGGACCCTTGAGAGGTGAAGGGCGGGCGTGAGGCTTGGGCCGAGGACGGATCGCCCGGGTGGCTAGCCATGGTGGTGACATCACGGGACATCGGCGAATGCAAGAGGGCGATGGCGGGACCGTGTCGATCGGGTCAAGGCGGCGGCGTGCGGGCGGAGGCGGGGGAGCTTCGGATGACTTGGCGACTTCGGCGGTCAAGGCGGCGATGACACGTGTCGAGGAGGTTTGGTGGTTTGTCCTCAAAACCATCGTAGCGCGGGTTTAAATGGTTTGAGCCTCAAAACCCGCAGTGCGGGTTTGGTGGTTTGTCTTCAAAACCATCGGCCGGGTTTCACGGGTTTGGGCCTCAAAACCGGGCGTTCGGGTGGGCCGGAAGGGCGGCGTGGCGACATCACGGGAGGTTCGCGTGGATACAAGGCTACCGATGAGGGCGCGGTGGCCGTCGGATCGAAAAAATATCGAGTCGACCAAAATAGCCATAGGGTTAGTGGTTTGGCTCATATGTATCGGGAGGCAAAATAGGGATTAGAAATAAGGACTATAAATAGAGGATGGCAGCCATCCTCCCCTCCTTGCCTCTTCCATTTTCGTTTTTATTTTTCCCTAATTTTAGGGTTCTTGTTTAGAGGTCCAAGAACATCAAATTGGTGACATTTTGTGGTGGTTTTCGTTGGGGAAGGGGCCCCAAAAGCTCCCCTATAGATCTCCGGACGTTTGGATTGAGAGATCATGGTGTCCTGATCTAGTTTCTCGCGGTTTCTCTTTGAGCAGCATTTTTCTTGTGTTCTTCTTTGTGATCCGTATTGTGCAGGCCCATTTGGGAGCAAGGAGCTTCGTCGGGGGCGAGCCTGGCAGGTCACGTTGCTTAGCGTGGCCTAGGCCCAAGGCGGCGGCGGCGGCCCGGCCAACGGCCGCCCAGTGCTTCCCTGCTCGTCTGCGCCCGGGGGCGTGCGAGGCAGGTCCCGGCAAGTCCACGCACGCTCCGGCCTGCTTGAGCACTGGGCGCCTTCCCGCTTTGCGGCCAGGGCAGAGGCTTCAAGGCAGCAGCAGCGCATGGCAAAGCAGCCCCAGGCCAGCAGTGGCTCCCTCTGACTGAATCAACAACAAGAATTGATCTCCCCTCCACCGAGCTTGGTTTTCTTCAACAAAAGGTTCAATTTTTTCTGTGATGTGGAGTTGACCTTCGAGTCACTCATTTTGCTGTTTGTGCAGGTTAGCTAGATCAGGTAACGTGTGTGCAAATTCCTGGCTTCCGATGAACTAACACAGTTAGTCTTTTTCTACACTCACAAGGTGTTTGACGAAATGCATCAGCAGTTTTTCTTCGGCCTTGTACATCGAGTCCAGCAGCAAATTGTTTGTTTGTGCTGTGTGTTAGATTGCCTCCATTTAGCTTTCGGCCTTGTCACCATCAAGCAATAGTGAGTCAATTAATTTAATCATGGTCATCTCGTAGCCCCTTCCAGCACCTTGTGTGTGTTTTTGGTTCCAGTGCTCGTTCGTGAAGTCAGGCAAGTGCTTAGCTAGCGTGTTCTCCTTTTGACTTGAATTTCCTTGAGTCGTCACAGTATCTTATTTTATTTATTCAAGAATGGAATTAGTGGCAGCTGCTAGCATGTGCAAGGTTTGAGCTTGACAAGTTATTTGTTTTTGGAAATTCTCACTTGCTATTTAATCCATGATTTATTCACTTGTGATTCGATTTGAGATCCGATTTTTGCGATGACATTCTATTGATCCGAGGATTTTTTCTAAGTACTCTCGCCACAAGTTGGCATTGGTATTTTAGTTTTGAGAACTCACTTCTTCACTATAGAAGTCGAGTGACTCTTTTTCAGTCCTCCGGTTCGATCTTTGCTCTCGTCGGTTGTGTGTAATAGTTTGAGGTGTCCCGCTGTGTTCTTAGGGAACATCCACCCAATCATTTGGGTTTAAATGGACATCTCGGTGCTCTCTTTGCTTGTAACACCTTGCTACCAATTAGCACGTGTGTTATTCGGACCTTGTGTGAGTTTGATTTTGAGGTCGGGGGTTGAGCCGATGACCCAAGATTGAAAAGGAAAATCGAGGCTCCCATTCACCCCCCTCAGTGCGCCGTTTTGGTCCTTCAGTTTTTGAATGACTATTTAATCGTTGGTTCGTCTAACTGTAACCGATGGAGCTGGACAAACTAAAGGGACCAAGGCCAGCTACGTACACTGCGACTTCCACTCTCTCGTTCTCTATTGTTACGCTGAACCGACAGACGAAGAGTTTCTTGGAGGACGCCATTCACGACGTCGTTTTCTCTGAACAATTCTCTCGATCTCCAGAATAATCTTGATTCGATGGCCTTTTCGTGTCCAGTCCTTCAGTTCTTTTTCCCTGACGTTGGCAATTCAGAGTTTCAGACCATACATTCCCCATGAATGAATGCAGATGCAGAACAGCATCATAGCATTAGCAGAGCACGGGAGGCATTATTATTGAGCGGTTGTTCCTCCAACAATCCAACGCGCTGAACACGCGGAGTTGAGGCACGCACAACACGTTCGCGGCCTTGGGTGAGAGGTGGAGGGGCGCATTCTGTCGGCGCAGGCTGGCCACAACCCACATGGTTGAAAACCAACACACCGCATCCGCATCACTGCGTCAGGCAACAGCCACAGCTCAACATTTCAGCTTCTGGAGCTGCAGAACTGCAATTGCTCTGCTACGAGAGGAGCTTCATGTGCTGCCAAATACTGATACGACCGTATATGGAACTAAGCTATCCAAGGAACACACAGATTTCTGTACAAATTGTGAGATGATTATCGTTTGCCTGATAGAGCTTATCCAGTTGTGCTGGATGATCAGCTAACTGAAAGTAGCCTTTGAAGACAACTAGGCGACCTTTTCTTGTCCGGAGAGTTGGAAAACCTAATGAATACAACGCCCAAGCATGACTTCTCCACTGGGACGACGTTCTAGAAATCTAAACACGGCATTAGCTAATTCATTGTCTAAAGTAATAGAAAAAAAAACCTTGTATACTATACCATACTGAATGATTAAGCACAATTCTTAGGGTGTGTTTAGAGCCCCAACTCCCTCCAAAATTTCCTGCATTCACATCACATCTCATCACATCAAAACATTAAATGCACTCAAAGATGTATCTTTGGCCAATATGAAATTTAGGTAAACAAAAAACTATTTGCAGACGATTTAGATGTACATTGCGGCGATTATTCTTTTTGAGCCTGAATTCACCATGGTAGGATAATATTTACCGCAAACAAACAAAACGTGCTACAATGTTTTTCAGTTCGGAACAGTGTTTTTCATGCCAAAATTCAACCAAATTTTTTTTTCAGACCCGAATTTTGGGCTCTAAACACACCCTTAGTCACCAAAAAAATTAGCACGCTTCTTAGTGAAATATTTGGCAAGACCTCTAGTGGTGTGTTTGCCTAGAGGTAGAGGCAAACCTAGGATGGATTATTAGCAGACCTCAGGTTTATACAACCATGCGGCATTTCACCTTTTTTTTTTTAAAATTTGTTACACTAGATTCTTTTACTTTGCTATAAAAACCTCTTATTTTCAGTAAGTGAATGGCCTACTTGCTTTATAGACTTTGATGGCTCGCACGATACATCTTTATTATGTAATAAATATAATGGGGTATTCAGGGGCTGATAGTTTGTCATCTACTTAGTTACATCAGTTGTTCTGAACTTACAGAACAAAGTCTTCATCGTCTTTAGGCTAAATAAAGATAAGATGAACTGCACAAACAGTTCAAAGCAATAGTTTAAGCAACGACTTTAACTAAAGTTTTTCCCTCCAAAATAATGCACTCAAAATGTATCCAAGCCAAAGCACGGCTGACTTTTGCATATTCCCCACGCATGGTTTGTTTTCCTACATATGTTTAGTTATTCTTTTATTGAAACAAAGACAAAGATGTGCTTTTCTCCTCGTCCTCTTTAGAGTCTTTTCCTTTATTCCTCTTTCACCTTCACTTTGGCTCCTGCTCACGTGCCTCCTCATCACCCATGACATTTCCCTCCCTCTCAAATGACACTTTTATCTTTCCGTTGCATCTTGCTAATTTTTCATCATACGCTGTTACGGAAAGCAGAATGGTTTTTTATTCTAACCAACGGAAAGAGTTCTGCACTTTTCATCTGCTGTGCAATTTCCTCTGGTTCCTTGACATGATGCTCTCACCCGTGCACCCACTGCCAGTTCAATGGCAATCCTTTTCCATCCCACCTTTTCCGTTCTTTGAAACGGCAAAGATCGTCGTCCCTTTGCTACGCTTCTTGCTTATATAAGCATGCACATCTGCTGTCAATCTGTCATCACATCCGTTGCTGCTTTGGTGTCCAAAGCAAGAGCTCCAACTAGCTAGCTGGTACTGGTATGTAGCATGCATGAGCAACTCTCCTACCTTGCTCTTCTTCAACCTCTGGTTCATCTTTGTTTGATCACCTGATCTAACAATCTTGCTTGATATATTGCAGGTTAAACCGAGTTCGCCATGGGTTTGCAAAGGAAGATCCTGGGAAAGAGAACCATCCGGCAGGTGCCTGAAGAAGAAGTAGAAGCTGTCAGTATTCCACAGCTTGTGGAGCTGCGGTCACAGAAGCTGAAGCGGTCTCACTCAACGCTGATCAAGAGGGTGAAGAAGGTCCACCACGACAGCTCTCACCGCCGCCGTCGGCGAACGGCGCTGGAATTGAACGGCCCCTGCACTGCCCACCGGCGCCGAAGAAGCCGAGGCTCGTGCTGGGGTGTAACCTGGACGGATTCAAGGTGCTGCGTGTCATGGACCTGCGTTGCTTCCTGCGCTGAGGGCTGAGCCAGTGCCATTCATGTAGCTTTTTGAGATTTGACTGCAGCATCAGTTATCCGTCCGAGTTCCAGTAATGTAATGGCGGTCATAGTATGCTCTTTTTGCTCTGTCAAGACTCGCATATTTCAGCAATGTAATGGCGGTCAGCTGCCACAGCCAGCCATATTTGTTAATATCCATCTGGATTCAAATTTGGACTTTGCCAGCCAGCCATCTGTGTTGTTTTAGTGTCGATATTCATTGGACCTAGTGTACGCGCATGCAATGCAATGCATGTAAAGCACATGCATCAATATCGTGTTTTAGAAAAGTTTAAAATAGGGGCTCTAGTCCCATGGTATGAAAATTTAAAGTATGGGGTGGATTTAAAAAAAAAAACCCAAACTTAAAAATATGGGGAGATGTATTCAGCTGCAGTAATAACAGCTCCAATCTGACAGTAAACTGGGATGGCATGAGAGCAAAGCTTGTGGTGCAGCCAGGGCTTGTTGCAAGCACATTCAGCGATTTTTCTGATGGTCTCAGCCGTATTCAGTATTCATGCTATCTACATATATTTGGATTACAGTTTCAGGTGAACACTCACATGCCGTATCTTCAACTCAACTTTGTTGCTAACACTTGTCAAGCAGTGTGCCATCAGCTGGAATGTCACCTCTACCATCCCCAGTGAGTGGAAGGCAACTTATTCCCTTCAGTATAGGGCTATTATCTGGATCTGCAATTTTAGTGCCCATTATTCCATACCCCCTTTCTATCATGCAGCAGTGACCACTTCTTTTTATTTTGCACGGGTCCACTCCAAAATTGGCCTTGTTATTTTGCAGTTTCTGTCACCAGCATAATTTCTTTAGGATATGTCGCTTTATGTTCAGTTGACTCCTGCTGCATATCAACATTAGCACCACTTTCTCTTCTTGGCCATATATTTTAATGACAACTCACCTAGCTCCTTTCGTATTGATCTTTACAAACTTACTCTGTCAGTTCTGTTGCCAATGTCTCAAACAGCTCCATAAGGTCCTTACCCCAAGATGTTAGATGTGCCTGCACATCTCTCCATGAGAGTGACTCCAGACGGTTACAGATAATTTAAGAGTTCCTCCATGGCATCCTGCAACTCCCTTTTGCAATGCAGTCATGTATAATGCAGACATCAGGTCGCTCCTTCACGATCGCTTGCTCTGTGCAATTCAGGAAGTGTAAGTAATCCAAGAAACATACAGATGTATCTTCAAAGCTGTGAGATTATCATTTGACTGATGCAGATTATCCAGTTATGCCTGATCTTCCCATTCAAGAAAAAGTCTTGAAGAGAAACTTTGACAGTTCTTTCTCAGAAGAGTTGCAATTCACTGTATTAACAAGAAAATTTAATGGTTACAACACATCCACACACACAATTTTTGGTTGTATGATATAAAAAAAAGGTGGTTGCATCAACCTCAATGGAGCATCTAGCGCAAAGCGTCGAGCTTTCCATTTTGCTAATAAGCACAAACTGCAGAAGCAACATACTACAGTATGCGAGGATATAAAAAAAAGGTGGTTGCATCAACCTCAATGGAGCATGTAGTGCAAAGCGTCGAGCTTTCCATTTTGCCAATAAGCACAAACTGCAGAAGCAACATACTACAGTATGCGACATCCAACGTCATCTTGTTCGTGGTCCTTATTCTGTGCCTGCCAGCCGACTCCGTCTACGAAATCTGATATCAAGCGTTGGAGGGTTGGGGAGCATCTTTTACTTGGTCACTGATGGCAGACTTGACGGCTTCCTCTGCTGGATCATTACCACCTTCAGAAATCATCCAGACAATGAGCACGATATGTTTGAGGGATGAGAGGTGCTGGATGCCAACCTCCAAACTGCCGTATGTTGATTGTGCTTTATCTGCATCGAATCCGAGCCTAAGCCATTCTAGCATTCGCATGCCTCCTTCAAATATCAAACCAGGTCCATCTATATTACAGAATTCGAAACGCCTTAGACATCGGAATGCACCACGGCTGATGATGAGCCCATCTTCAGAAACTTGCTTTACGAAAAGGTACAGCGAACGGATGGCGGGCAGATCTTCAAGAATACGTAGATACTCTCGCTCCATCTTTTCAACTTTTATATCCAAGTGGGTGAGATCACATAGACAGGAACTAATCCACTTTGGAAATCTGGAGAAGTATTGACTGATATGAATGAACTTTTGGAGGAGACATGGAGGAGGGCACCACGAATCCACAAAACAATCTCCACCAACATGGTCATTAATAGTGACACGCCGAAGGTTGTTTTCTCCAAGCTTGCAGAGGGATGACATCAAAGATTTCTTTCTAGTTTCCATATCACTTGTTTCGACCCCAATGAAAGTCACTCGAGCACCCTCAACATGCTCAAAAGTGCTAGATCTTCCCCAAAATTGACGGAGCACTTCCAGCAATCAATAGCCCCTAACTCCTGAAGGGATTCCATGTTACCAAACCCATCTGGCATGATGAGACGTTGACCAACAAGACACATCAAGTGCTTGAGCCGAACAATACTTTCCGGCAGCTGTGTTACTCCAGTCCCGTTTAAATCGATGGTCTGCAGATAGTGTAGATTTCCAATTTGATCCGGTAGCATGACACCGCTTGCACTACGGAACCCCAGGTATCTCAGATGAAACAAACTTAAAATGCAATCAGGGTCAACAATCCTCAAATCACGGCATCCCTCTAGATCTAACACTCGAAGGACAGGTAGGTCTAAAACAGGAGGCATAGTCCAATCTCCAACATTGCATATACTAATCGATCGGAGATGGGACAGATTCATGGTTGCTCGAGAGACTGCCAGTGCATGTTCTGGATTGTCCCAGACAGAGAGCCGACGAATCCTTTGATCCGATGATTGAACCCCCTGGCCATCCAACATAGTTAAGAAATTTTCTTCAGATGAACGAGAGATAAGGAAGTTCAATACAATATCATGGACTTGACATCCTCCTTCTCCACGTGTTTCATATCTTGAACGCAAGGTTATGGGCTGGACCAAACTCCGATTTACAAACTCATAAAAAGTAGCTCTCGGCAACTTGCACCAAAGTAAAGCCTTGTTTTTCAGTGATAAATCCTTCAGCTATCCATCTCCATACTAAGTTGTCTTTGTAAATCATGTGATCCTCTGGAAATTTACTGAGATACAATAAGCAATTTCTCATATTGTGAGGTAGATCGCTGTAACTCAGAGACAATATCTTATCTATCACTTCCAGACCACTATCTTTTTTGTGCATAGAATGGATAGAATTAAGTGCCCTCTCCCATTCTTCCTCTGTTCTTGGCTTAGTAGCTAACATGCTAGCTAGAGTAACAATGGCCAGTGGCAAACCATCGCATTTTTCAATTATCTCATTTTTAATCCCCTCCAGCTGAACAGGAAACTTATCTTCATCACATAATGTCCTTTTGAGGAATAAGTTTTCAGAATCCTTTCTGCTAAGAGGTTTCATTTTATAGACGAAACCCTCATCTGAAGTGCAGCAGAACTGACCTACGCTGTTGATGCGTGTTGTCATAACTATTTTACTGGTAGGACCATTTTAGGAAGAGCACATTGGATGGTTTCCCATGCTGACTTGGTCCAAACATCATCTATCACCACAAGATACCTATAAGCAAGTTTGTGAAGCAGTTAAAATCAGTTCTGTATAAAGACGGTAGAAACGGTTGTGCATACATGTAAAAATGCTACAAAAAGTTTATGAAAATACAAATACGACATACACCAGAGGTTAGCTTTTAACTTTGGATTGCCATCATGCAAAATTACTTATTGTTATGTAAGAGAAAATTGGTGTAGTTAATGGCTGTACAAGCCAACAACCACTGAGATTTACAAATTTCTAGGAGGTGTTCCAGATTAAGCTAACAAAAAAAAAAAGAAATGGTAAACTAACCTCTGATTTTCGAGATGTGATCTTAAATTGTCAATCAGTAGTTTTTCACTGCAAGATCCTATTGCCATCAGTCCTAAATCTCCACCGTGGCTCCCAATTTGAGCTAGCAACTCCCACAGAAGGCTAATCATATTGGGCTTTTGCGACACAGACACAAAAGCTGCACAAGAGAATTGGCCCCTGATTTTCTCGAACACCTGTTTAGCAAGCGTAGTCTTGCCTGAACCTCCAGATCCAACAATGGCGGCAACCCTCCGTCGCTCCGCTGGGGGGTTCTGGCCAACCAGCCGGTCAATGATCTCCAGGCTTGGGCCCTGGATGCCGACGAGTTTCTCCACCTCCACATAGAGTGCCTGTAATCGAGGATCGATCTCCGCGTGCGAGATGCTAGAACTGCCCTCGTCAATCCTGTATCTTTTCCGACGCCGGTACGATTCATTGGCAAGATCATGAAGCTCTTTGATCTCCTGAGCAAACCTGTGGCGGTAGTGGAGTTTCTTGAGCTTCCGGATCATCCGGAGGAAGAACCTCTTGACGCCGGTGGTGGTGTCCGGCGGTTCGTGGTCGACGTGGTGGGTGAAGAGGTCGATGCTGTCCTCCAAGTCGTAGGCCAGCTCGCGCATCTCCGCCGCCCAGGTCGTCGCCTGCGCGTCCGGGCTCGCCATGGCCGCGTGCTTCTCCAGCGCGAGGTTGATGGCGATCAGCTCCTTCCTCAGCTGCTCCAGCTTCTTCCTCACGTTCTTGAGCTCGGTGTACTTCTTCTCGATGAGGCTAGTGAGCTTGCCGAGTACGGGGTTCATCACCCCCGTCAAAATTGCCTCCCCAACTCCTCCCATTTTCAGAAGTCGCTAGTTTCCCAAAATCCCTGTTGGAATTGATCCTCCCCTCTTGAGGCTGCACGAACCATCCTGTGTGGTGGTTATCTCTGTTTATCCAATGGTGGGCCCGACAGAGAGAATATATAGAAAATGTTTGGATCAAACATTGGGAACATAAATCATAAATAACTTTTAAGTCTTTGAGTTTAAAAATATGAAAATCATATCAATAGATTTGTCTTGAAAAATACTTTCATAAAAAATATACATATATAATTTTTGATAAATATTTTTATAGAAAAGAAGAAGTCAAAATTAGCGCTTTGGAGATCGTGTCCATTTGTCCTAAACGCCTTTTTCTTTTCAACTATAGAGGGAGTATACATTCCAAGCACAATAATGAAAAGCATGGGATGACATGAGACAACCAGCGAGAATCCTCGAGCTATACTCCCTCTATCCCATAAAAAGGTCATTTTAGGTGTTTGTGCAAAGTTTTACTCAATTTATAAAAAATGCATGCAATATTTATATTTTTAAATAAACTAGTTAAATGCCCGTGCGTTGCAAACGGAACACGTATCATGATAACATATGTGTAAGCGTAAGAAAGATTTCAATGTCAAATATCAACTTCAAATATCTATAATGTAATAACTTATATTGCAACCGTGGTGATTGAAACATTAATATAATATTACATAAATCTTTAAGAAAGCTACGTAGTTAAAATATAACTCTAAAGTTTGCTACCAAATTGAAACATCGTTTTTTATATTTTTCTTCTTTTTTTCTCTTGAAGTCATTGAGTGCCATCAAGCCCTATCTCTTTCTCTCTGTGTTGTCCAGCATCGCTTCCTGCAGTGTTACATCAATATAATATTGATTTATAACATAAACAATACATTGAATTGAATATAGTAATTGGCTGTGTATTATTCTTACCTCCATTAGTAGTGTTAGTCTTGTCAGCCAATGGTGTAGTAGAGGCACTATTTTCCATTGAATCACTCATCTAATATGGTAACCTTTAGTTTAGGAATATGAATGACTGCATATATTTGTAAATAGAAATGTTTATCACAAGTTCGAAACCCATGATCCGAACAAACCACTTATGAGATCGAAACACAATATAGAATCGCAACATAGTGAAGAAGGTAAATATATCACAAGTTCCAAACCCATGATCCGGAACAAACCGCGTATGAGATCGAATCATAATATGGAATCACAACACAAGAAAGAAGGGCGCAATAGACAAAACTGAGTTTTGAGAAGGGCGCAATAGACAAAACTGAGTTTTGAGTTTTCATCTTCCGGTACCAACCGTTTCAGGGCCGTCCAGGTGACAGCACCGGATTGCTTCAAGAGACCGGACGTTGCAGGGGCAGGTCGGCACTTGGGAGCTTAGGATTTATCCTCACTGCATATATAACGTATGGACGCATGTATCAGAAAACAATGAAGACACAATACTGTTTATTATTTTATAAATCTTTAATTACCACGGCAAAACAGATAGGGCATCGGCTCCCAGGTGATTTACAAAGCTCAAACAATCAGATGATTTACAAAGAAATCTTAAAGAAAATTGATGCACTTGGCTTGGGTGAAAACTGGTTTTGGCAAGTACTGTAGCACTGGATCTCAGACTTTCAGTAGTTTTCTAGGCAGCAGGGTCAGCCGAGTCACCGACATGCCAGGTGTGCTGCACCTAGTGTATTTGCATTGTATTTCTGTAATTATCTTTGTAAAAGGAAACAAGGAAACAACAATAAATTGACGGTGATGTCCCATGATGGTGTCATGATTGTGTCATCAAGCTAATCCAAGCAAAACAAGGCAACAAGGCACGCACGGCGGCGCTGCTAGCTCTGTTTGCTTGCGGCGCTACCGGTGCCACGCGATTGCATACGCGTGCCTTCAGCGAGATCAAGTGCGTTGAATTGAGGAGCTCACCACGTTGGCTACGGTGCAGAGAGGCAGGGTGTTGCGGAGGAGCGCGGGTGGCAGCGGCAGCGGGGTGCTCCGGCGGGAACGGTTCTGCACGAACATGCAGGCGCCTGACCGTATTTGCCAAGGTTCTCCTCAGATCGCACGAACGGTTCTCCTCAGATCGCACCGCCGTGGTTAGCGTCGTCGGCAGCGCCACCATCCCCGCCGGCGTCAACCGTCGACGTAGCGGCCTACGACGCGGCGCTCAGGCGGCTGCTCAACGCCACCGCGCAGTACGCGGTGGACAGCGACGGCTCGGCCTCGGCCCCACCGTCGTCGTCGTCGCCAAGGCTCTACTTCGCGGCGGGGCAGCTGGTGGGCGCACTGCTCCTCCTTCCGCCGCCCTCCGCGCGGCACCACGCCGTGGTTATCGAGGAGTTTGACGGCGCCTTCTACAACCGCGTCTTCCTCACGGCCAGGGCGTTCGTCTCCCAGTACTGTCGTCTCCACGCTCCTCGCCGCTTCGCCGTCATCGACGTGTTCCGCGGCGCTGAGGTCACATGGCGCCTGAGCAGCAGCCACCGCAGCAGCGGGCGCCGCCGGGCGGACGGCGGCGGCGCGGGCGCGGGCCGAGCGCGACCGTGGGCCGGAGTCGGAGATGAACCTCCCGATCGATCTCCTCGTCGACATCGTGGCACGCACGCACGTGGCAACGGTGGTGCGCTGCGCGGCCACCTCGAATCCCATCTGCACCGGCGACATGCATGGTTCGCCTTCCTCCGGTGGCCATCATCCACAACGAGGAGTACCCGATGGCTCTGCTCACGGTTGGCGACGCTGGCCGCTCCTTCGAGCTGCTCGTCACCGTTGGGCGCCTGCGAGCGCAGACCTTCTCGTCCAAGGACGGCAGTAGGGAGCTGCCCTCGACGTCGATATCCACGTGACCACGTCCCGCCACGCCACTGGCACGACGGCTACCGTTCCCACCCCGTGGTCCTTGAAGGCATCCTGGTCCACTGGCTGTGCCGTGGTCACCGCGGCACCATGGTCTTGGTCTTGGACACGGGCACGGCGCAGGCGACGCAGATCAAACTGCCCCCGGGCGAGACCCAGAGCCTCGACTCGGGGCTCCTCCTGGTCACGTCCGGGGACGGCAGGCTGGGCCTGCTAGGCGGCAGGTGGTGCAGCGGAGGCAGGCAATATGCAGGAGGCCGGGGCGGCTACGAGGTACGAGGTGCACTTCATGGGGTTCAGGGAGCGGAGCGGCGCCGTGATGCTGCAGATTGACGGAGTTGGACTTGTCCGGCTGGACCTGTGAGCGAATGCCGCGGTCGTCCTCGACCGCTCTGATCGAACTAAATCTTGACCAATCTTGAGCACTGAAATTACCTCTCCGGGTAGCTCCGATCGAAGCGTCCTAGCCTCGCTGCCGTTGCCGATCTTGACCACGGGCGGGAGCGCGGGCGGGGCGTCGTGGCAGCGGTTGGCGTGTGCAGCGGCGACCAAGCGTGGGCGGCTGTCGCGTGGTCGTGCGAGCTGGCAGTTTGGCGGACGTGCGAGCGCGACACAGGAGCGGGGCGGGGTTACTCGTGGGGCGGGGTCATTAGCGCCGGGCGGGGTCATTAGCAGGGTGGAGACGATTCCATTTGACTCTTTTAGTAGTAAGATAAGATTTATTAAGAAATTAGACTTAAAAGATTTTTCCGATGATACTAATTATTTAGCATAAATATTTATATATTTTAATATATAATGCTGGTAATTATTTTTCGGTAAGAGAGAACGACTCTTTTTATAGAATGGAGAGAGTATATATACTATAATGAAGCCGGGTTGGCCGGGTTCAAGCCCCCGCTACTGCTGGATGTATAGTGCTCCTCCTCCTCCTCCTAAGATCCCTCTACAAGTTTATAGTCACTGATACTTGGAAGTAGAGGCTAAATGTAGAAAACAACTGAGAGAAGCCCCTCCTAGAGTATGTTTCTAGATCTGTAAGCCTAAATAAAAAAAAAAAAAAAAAATACAGATTTTTTTTTTTTTTTGAACACCATAAGGCAAGCTTTATTGATTATGGAAGATTGTTACATCATGTGCAACCGCACTCAGTACATAGTCTGGATAATCATCCATCCAAGAACTAGATGATCTAGAAATAAAAAGCTTGCCTAGCTAATCTATGGGCAACCGTATTTGCTTCTCGATCAATATGCTTGATAGATGTCTCCTGAAATTCTTGCCAAATATTCATACAGTCGTCGTAGATGGCCGCCGCTGGTGTAGCTGTAAATCCCCCCCCTTCATAATGTTCACTAGTTGAAGACAGTCTGATTGGAAGATTAAATGATCAGCTCCAATAGCTTTAGCAAGTAATAAACCTTCTCGCAGTGCCATTGCCTCAGCTGAGTGAGCATCAATCACATGTGGAATAAATTTATTTGAGGCCATGATTACCGCACCATGGTTGTCTCTAAAGATCACACCTGTGCTTCCACTGTGTGACAGATCGTCATAGGATGCATCTATGTTCACCGCAAGCTTGCCCTCATCTGGCTTGATCCACCCTTCTCTAATTCTCACATTCTTTTTAGCAGACTGAATATAATTCGCTGACAGAGCTACTATAGAGATGGCTGTTCTGTGGGCACTTGGAATTTGCTCACCATGTGTTGCTCGACGTCTTTCCCACCAGATATACCACCCACCGGTAAGGATCAGCTCACTGAACCCCACCTGCAGACCTCTGGCCAGTCCTCCACGACGAAGGATAGCAGCCAGCAGCTCTGGTGCGGTCTGAAGATTTTCCGACAACAGCTCCATATCCCTCCATACGCCAATAGCTCTCCATACTGCCTTAGCCCGATCACAGGTAAACATCATATGCATAAGATCTTCATTACTGTTTTGACACAAGGGGCAATGTGAATCATCTCCAATATGTTTCCTGACTAGTATAGCTCGACATGGTATGTGTTCATGGAGAATCCGGCGTCCATGGATTTTGATTTTTCCAGGCACGTCAGATTTCCATAGCTTCTTCGATACTGAGCTGCGTTCATCAGCTTCATGGGCCAAAGCTCCATCTCTATCGAATTTCCGAGACCACTGAATGTGATATGCTGATTTCACGGAGAACAAGCCATTCTTGTTGAAGTGCCAAGCCACTAGATCCTCTCTGCCATGTATTAAAGGGATCTGCAGTATACGTTGGACATCAACTAGACTGAATATTGAACCCACTAAATCAACATCCCATTGTCCAGTAACCGGGATTTATCAATTCACTCACTTTTCTTACTATATTTCTTCCTCTTGTTGTCTGAACTTTCAGATTCGGACTGTTGGGAATCAATTATCATCCCAAATATCAATCTTTACTCCATCTCCCACCCTCCAAATGCAACCTTTTTTAAAGCACTCAAGACCTGCTAGCACACTTTGCCAAGTGTAGGAACTTCCATGTTTTGGTTTAGCGTTCAGTAAGTCCCCATCCGGATAATATTTTGCCCGAAGAACTCTAGCACAAAGAGACTCGGGATCCGATATAAGCCTCCAAACTTGCTTGGCTAGTAGTGCTAAGTTAAAGCTTTGCAAGTCACGGAACCCCATGCCTCCTTTGTTCTTCGGCATACACATTTTCCACCACTGTTGCCAGTGTATCCGTTTATGATCTTCCCCATCTCCCCACCAATACTGTGATATAGCATCAGTCACCCCTTTACAAATTTTATTTGGGAGCCTGAACACCATCATAGCAAACACTGGTATAGCTTGGGCAACTGACTTGATCAGAATTTCTTTACCTCCTGCACTGAGAAGTTTTTCCTTCCAACCTGAAATTCTAGATCTTACCCTGTCGACCAAATGTTTAAAACAATCGGTCCTATCAATCCCAACCATAGCAGGCAGCCCAAGATATTTATCTGAGATTGACTCCGTCATAATATTCAGAGTTGTACAGACCTCAACTTTATCATCTATGTCGGTATTCTTAGAGAAGAAAATACTCGACTTCCCCTCACTTATCATTTGACCCGAGCTGTCACAATATTTTTTCAAGATACCTTTCAAACATTCAGCATTCCTTCTATTTGCTTTAATCAGAATCAAAGAGTCATCGGCAAAAAGAAGGTGTGACACTTGGGGACTATTTTGACATACCTTCACCCCCCCAATTCCTCTCTTTCCTCTGCTCTTCTCAACATGCAAGAAAGGCCCCTCGGCCACTAGCAAAAACAGAAAGGGGGGATAGGGGTCCCCCTGACGTAGACCTC
>JADLZK010004254.1:0-21617 GCA_015847255.1 Hyparrhenia diplandra | reverse complement strand
AAAGAACATATATGGTAAGCAATGGTTTGTCCTAAATCAGTTGCAAGATGTGTCCTAAAATAGTTGTGAGATGTCTAACCAACACATCTACATTACACAAGACATAACATTAAAACGAGTACTTAGTCGCACATAGGATTGGCCATAGGTATATATAAATATCATCTAAAGTTTAAATGATCCAACCTTTGCAATTGTGTGACAAACAAAATAAAGTTAAGATACGATAGAATGAATTTGACCAATAGACTCAAAACCTAATATTAGTTGACGGCACATTGTTTTGATCTAATAGGTCAATATGAAGTAACATATTCTGAGGAGACATTGTTCTCAATACATAAATGATATGATAGCAAAGACCATAAACTCTCAATTTTAGCATCTCAAGATCAATAACCGATTATGGCAAATGATAGATGTCAAGCAAGTTGCGAGGATACAAAATCTTGATGAAATAAAAAACAAATTTGCATGGTTCACAATAATACCCCAGCACGTGCTATGAGTCATCTACTTGCTGAAAGGCAGCAGCCCATGTGCACTGATCTCTCTAGGAGCAGGTTACAAAAAAGAGAGAAGACATAGCTAGCTAGACAGGGGCAACAAAAGGACATCGCAAATCAGCACTATTTAACAGGCGAGGGGGCAAGGGTTGCTCCATTGATAGAGATCTCAGCCTAAGCGGGAAGCGAGCATCGCCCAGGTGAAGCCTCCAAAAGAGACAACAATTCAAAGACGCACGTTCAGCAAAGGATTTCAATGGAGAAACAGAGATGTTTATTTCTTGGGCATGCCTTCTTTTGAGCTAGAAACACGGAAGCAAAATAAGTAATGGATCGAGCAAAAGAAGATGCATACTTGGCGGGGCATCTTTCCAATTACTCTACAATTATATATGGACACCTTGAGGAAATTAATTAGAAGCAAAAGCAACTTCAAAATGCAATTACTACTTTCAAAGTGGACCTAATTTAAGGTTTAGTCCCGCACAACAAAAAGGTAGTCATAGAGCAATCAAATAAGAAGGACAGACAAGTAATTGTTTTTTTTTCTCTAGAATGAGAAACGTTTTGGTAATCTTCACATTCTGTTTGTAAAAGCATCATCGGTCTATTCTTATCGGTGCACAAGGCACAAAGCCACCTTTCACAATCTATTCTTGAGTTAATTAAATATACTAACCAAGATGCACAAGACAAACTTACAATGCCCTTTGGATAGAACCATTCAACTTTCATTTAGGTTTTTCACTTTGCACCATTGGGAAACACCCAACTATCATCTTGGTTTTCAAAGGACATAACCTGAATTCTTTAGCTTCCAAAGAACAAAAGAAATGATAAATCAACAAATTAATTGCAACACGATAATAGAAACATTGTGGTGTAGCTACAAAATATCTCCCATACATGTAGTGGCGGCATCACGAATAGATAGATGAAACAATCAATTGAGATTTACGTCACGTAGTTCACTCATATTGTCGGGCTAGAAATTTGTTTGAGCTTCCACCAAACATCAATCGATGGCGGGGCAAAATGTAAATGACATATCATAATAAAAATTTGTAGAGTAATTGTTGCTTTTAGGTTATTAGCTATAGAGAAGCAACAAAAAGAAGAAAAGAGGAATGTTATTTTCCGAAGAATCGTTGTAATCGGGTACGTAAGCCCTACTCATTTTTTCTTCTCAGATAGAGCGACCAATGTAAATTAAATCTAAAACAAATTATGGATAGCTTACAACCGCCGTCGGTCAAAGGCGACCCAAATGGGGCCGGAGCCGCCGCCAAGCCGGGAGAGGTGGGCGCACCGCCTCGCCCTACCGCCGCGCCCGGAGCATGCCCACGCAGAGGCGCTGCATCGCCGCCGCCGTAAGACAGGAAGCCGCGCCAGGCTCGGCCAGGGTTCGCCCCAGCGCTGGAGCGCCGCATTACGCCGCCCCCGGGCCAGCGCCCGGCGTGGCGCGAACGCCTACTGATCGCCACGCTGCCGCCAGCGCCGCCGCCAGCCGCTTCGGGGGGCGCCGCCGCTCCGCCGGCCAGCCAGCCGCCGCCACGGCCAAGGCGGAGGAGGAGGGCGGCCGCCATCGGCGCGTCGCCACCACCGCCCGTCCACGGACGCCCACTTTCGCGTCGCTTTGGGAGAGGAGAGGCGGTGTGGAGGATAGGGTTAGGGTTTGAGGCCTGGAGCCATTATATAGTGGCGTGAGGAGGTAGGAGAACCGCTGATCTTCGGTCGGACGGGCCAAAAATTCGCCCGGCGTGGCCACCTTACGGTGGCTTCTTGGCCACAACAAATTTACTCTTTAAATACAATAGTGCCTTCTTGCGGTTTGTGTGGCTGCGGATACAAAGCGCCCGACACAGTGAAGACATATGCGTGCTTCAAGAAGCCCCGGTTATTTTCTTTTAGATAAAGGAAAATATATTCCGGCTTCGATCATCCGAAAGGATGCATCGGACCAACAAAATTACAAGCCGAAAAACGAGTGTTACGGGTAAGACCAAAGTCACCCGAAAACACCGGTGCACTTAAAAACAAAACAACTAAAATTCAACCACCATTGGAGACTCGGATCACGGCAACGACAAAAGCCCCATAGGCGTGTGCGATGAGCCGCCACCTTGATGCCGGCGCCCGGTGCGACATCCAAGGGATCTTCCACCAACGACGTCTCCAACGAAGATGCCATCCAAAGACGTCATCGCCGCCCACCCAACTGGTGTAGGTTTTCACCGTGAGAGATCGATCCACTTGAAAAAGACAAGACCTCCAAATGAGGAAAGTGGCGCCCGCTGATTGGCGGTAACCAACGACCAATTAAATACCGTCAACACAACACCAAAACAACCTAGAAATAGGAATTTCAACTAACATATTTCAAAGTTTTGGTGTTTATTTGACTTGCGGTACAAACTCATGGATGATCACTTTGGGCCAAAAAGACAAAGAAAAAGAAATAAAATCAACAAATAGAAGAAGACCCAAGGGAGCAAATGGCAAGCCCAAGCGAAATCGCAACAAAAAGCGTCGAAAACCGGTAGGGCCAAGTCCACCTTACAACTTTTCGAGCAAGGAAGCCCAGGCTGCGAAGCACGGGGCCAAAGCCGGCCTGGCGAGGGTGCGCGCGCACCACACAGTGCGGCGCCGCACCTGGCGCAGGCGGTTCGAGCCCAGCCGGGGAGGCGGTTTGTTACCTTCCAAACGGGTGAAACCGGCGTGGGATGGTCGGTTTGGCGTACATGGAAGGTTTTCCCTAGGTCGGTTTGGGTGTTTTTAGCACTTAGGTCCCTCCCCTTGTGTATAAATAGACCCCCTCTCTCCCTCTCAAAAAGCAATACAAATTCAAAGGAGAAACCAGTCCACTTGTGCAAGAGAGTAGAATTAGATCTTCTTCTTCTTCTACTTCTTCTATTCTATCTCCCAATTCTAGAGAGTGAGAGGGGAAAGGCTAGAAAGAAGCTTGATTCTTTCTACACGGAGTTTAGGTTAAGCCCTTGGGTGTTCATGGTTCCTAGGAGGGGCCAGTCTTAGGACTTGTGCATTTTTGCCCTCGCTTGTACCTCTGCAAGCCGCTACGCTTTGGTAAGGAGTCTTGTGATTATCTTGCAGACTACTTAATTTCCTTCGTACATTTCTTAGGCTGTTTGTAGACTTGCGGGATTGGTAGATCGTTTTACGTTAGTTCTTGGTGGAGGGACTCTTTGGCCCAGGGAACCTTGGCCAACATCAAGAATCGTGACCAATAGTGCAAACGTGGTGTTTTGGACTAGCGTTCACCTACCTTTTGTGGCGATCCCACGGTTGAGGGGGTAGGCGGCTTGGTCGTGACAAGCCTTGTCCGTCCCTTGAAATCCCCACGTTCGGGTGCGGCGCAGTGCTAATTGCCGGACAATTGTTCTTTGAGCGTGGGCGGTGCCCGGTGAGTAGACAAAGACTTTAGGAATCACTTTGCTGGAAAACTTAGCCTATAGATACCTCGCTACTCTTAGAAAACAAACCCTTGCCTTAGGTTGACATAGACACGAAAAAGCCACAACGTGACCGCCCCTCGTGAAAAATACGATACCGCGCTTACCACCGGGTGAAGTGCTACAACGTATTTCCGCGCTGGCGGATTTCTCTCGCGGTGCGTAAACACCAACACGCCCTCGGGCGTCACCGCCGCCGAAGTAGTGAGCGGCCAATGCCATGTCCCCGCCACGCCGTTACGCCCAACCGCCCGGCGATGTGCACCGCCGCCGAAATACGATCTTGAAAATGCCGACGCCCATCGCCATCCTCGCCGTCCCTTTACAACACCTCCACCTTGGACGAACTGTGGAAGCCACCATGGCCCACCGGGTTTATCCCCTACACGCCCACCCAATTGCTTCACCGCCGCCACCATCCGAACACCGCCACCATGGTCGCGGGAGACGCCCATTGTCCATCATCCCGCAGGGTTCTCCGCGGTCGATAGCGCCACCATGGGTAGGATTCACCTCCCGCCCAAATCCCTTTTAGCCCATCGCATCGCCAAGGCTGCCCGTGATCGCTTCCAAATCCCTTAGCCTGTAAGACACTGTGATTCAAATTTAGGTTGAGGGATCCGATGTCTCACGCCGAATATGAACGCAGCCTCGCAGACACTGTTTAGCGCTGGATCCGCTGCACGCTGACCCCGCCACCTGTGACATCGAAGAGCGCCTTCACGCGCTAATGCCGAGAAGAAGGGGGAAGACGGGGAGACAAGCGCCACCGCTTCCACTCTTGCGCCGGGCAGGCTCGCCGTGCCGCGGCGGGCAGGAGGCGAGCACGCCGCCAGCACCACGCCGCCGCACGACGCGATCGCCGCGCCGCCACCGCCAAAACACCACCGCGACGCCACTAAACGGGAGGGAGTCTCGCCGCCGCCATCCCCGCAGTCGCAGCCTTGCCGACGGCCCTCAAAGCGGCGGCGCTACCGAGGAGTGGAGGAAGGGGAGGGGCGGTGGTTAGGTTTGGTCACGCCTGATTCTAAGCGTGTTATTTTTATTTTGAAGGAGATCGTTGATGTAGGCTAGGCGCACGCTTGTGCTAATTATCTGGTATGGTTGTTAGTTATCAACAATAGTAATAATCTACATACTAATTCAATTGAACAATGTAATCGATGTGTTTAGCACCCAAAATTTTTAGGCGGATGGGACATGCATGTCACATAAGAAAACTAAGCACGTTTAGTTTGTTAGTGGTAAATATTATCCTACCATAGCGTAACTAGGCTCAAAAGAATCGATCTCGCAATGTACATCTAAACGTGTAATTATTTTATTTTTTTTTTTACCTACATTTAGTACTTTCGATACATGTCTGCGGCATTTTGATGTGATGGAGAATCTTCTTTTTTTGCATAGTGGAATTTGGGAAGAAATTTTGGGCTCTAAACACACCCCATGGTCTGCATTTATGGTTTGTCGGGGTGACCCGTGAAGAAGACGCCTTAAGCTCACCTACCTACTAATCACTGCTCTAAATTATAAGCCACTTTGACTTATTTTTATTTATTCTCTAAATACATAACTCAATGGATGAAAAAATAAAATAAGAAGTATAGTATTATTTTGGAAGCCATCCTAGATGGTTAGAGCAACTCAACGGTTTGCCAAATGAGTTTGGCATTCTTGTTTTTGCAAAAAAAAAAAAAAAAAAAAAAAAAAACTCAAAATGATGCTCCAACGGTTTGACAAATGAGTTTGGCATTTTAGTAAGTTTGGCAAAATTAGGTCCTCCTTTGGCATTTTTGCCAAACTTGGGAGCTTTTGGCATTTCTTTAGCGCGTTGCTCTTGCATGTCGTGTTAAGCATGGCGACTTAACGAGACGAGGAACCAACAACAACTCCTTCCTGTCCCCATTTTTCCCATATACCAAACCAAAAATAGCAAACTGTTGGAGGAAACTTTTTTTTTTTTGTTTACATTTGGAATGGGGAGTTGGCAAACAAGTCAAATGTCAAATCAAAAATACCAAAACATCTATTTCAAAAGTACTACTGTAAGTGGGAGGAAAAAAAGACGTGAGAAAAAAAAAAAAAAAAAGGCTAAGGGTATCATAGTAATTGTTTATAGTGGATTTTTTTTTTAAAAAAAATTGCTTATAGTGAAGCTGTTTTGAAATGAAGCGCTAAATATTTTTTTCCCCAAAATAGCTCATTCGATGGCGAGAGAACTGCTGGTGAAACAAATTTGGAAAATGCTAAAAAAAAAAAGAATTTGGAAAAAAAGGAATTATCTATATGGCCCTCTCGAAAGTTAGGTTTGATTTCTATGGCCCTTTTTTTTTTTTTAAAAAGTTAGCTGTATGCCCCCGAAAAAATATTTTGTTATCTATATGGCCTTACATTAGATTTGTAGGCAACTCTCATTAGGGTTTAGACTGTTGGAGAGGGACAATGACTAAACTAGCCCTCGCAGTTTGGAGTGAATCTGAAGCGACCGAGCCCGGCCCGAAATTGTCGCTCTCTTGTTCGCGAAAAAACCGCGCGTGAGCCCCGTCCCAACCCCGCCGCCCGGCCATATGCCGGCCGGAGGGCGCCGTTCCGCCGCCCGTCGCGGCCACCGCCCGGCGGTGAAGGAGAGGATCCTCCTCCCCTCGATCGGTCTCGCCGGGCTACGTCGCCCGTCTGCGATAGCCCCGCCGAGATCCGGCGGATGGGTCGCCCGTGACATCGTCATCGCGCTCCGTGGCACTGCACCGTCTTCGAGTGGGCGAGAGCAGTACAAAGGGCGAGGAGGTGAGCATCACGGTGGCCGGGCACACGGCACTGAAGCGGCTGGCAGTCTTGTCAGCGAGACGAGCTTCAGCCCGGCGGCGGCGTCGCTGGCCTTGAGGCGCCACCGGTGGCGGTGTTCTCCTTCGGCGGAGCCCGCGGGCGGCAAGCCGGGCGTTCAGCGGCGCGCGTGGAGGCCCGATGGCGCTGGCGTGCTCAGCGTCGTGAGCAGCGCCGCGACATCGTGCCGCGATTCCCACCGCGCCTCCCAGCTCGGGCCTCACGCCCGGCGTGGGGCCGCGAGCTCCGTCTCGGCGGCCGTAGCGTCGCCGCACCTCCGGCCGGGCGCCCGGCGCCCAGCGTCTTTGCCACGACACGAGGCGTACATCCACCTCGTCGGCGGCTTCCTCGGCTCGCATTGCCCGTTCGGGGACAACGCCAAGCGCAGCATCCCGAGGCTCGTCAAGAACCCGGGCGGCAACGTCAAAAGCTCTACATGATCAAGGCCAAGGACATGCGCATCCAGCTTTCGACGGGCGGCGACATGGCGGGTCGATGCTCGGCCGTGTCGAGATGCCCGGCCAAGCGAGCACGGTGGTGGAGTGTGTGCACCGGCGACGGTGACCGGACGGCGACCGCAACAGCGGCGGTGCGAGCTGGGTGTGGACTTCGCGTGCGTCGGCGCCTCAAAAAGAATTGCCTGTTTGGTCAACACAGATAATGGCTATCTCCAAAGTATAAACTTATTATGATTTAAAGATGCTCACTCTATATATAATTTTAAATAAAAAATCTCCTAACCCATTTCTGACAATCCTTGTGTGTGCAGTATATATGTCCAGTTTTAAAAAGAAAGAAACAAAATCTTGCAGTTTTTTTTTGTCCAGGGGTATAATGGTCTTTTCCCTCAAGACTTAACACCGTCAAGTGCCAAAAGGTAACGGAAGACCATAGAGCTAACACAAATTTTTTCAGAGCCATAGAGCTAACTTTGAAAAAAAAAAAGGGTCATAAAATACACACGAACTTTTAGAGGGCCATACAAATAATTGCCAAAAAAAAAAAAAACCCAAACATGTTTTTTTTTTTTTTTTTTTAAACAAAAACATGTCCTTACCCTGCTCTGTCTCCGCCGTCCGGGACTACAGAAATGCCGCCGCCCTTGGCCACCGTCCTCCCCGCCGCCGCCTCCCGCTGTCCTATCATCCGCAGCGTTATCCCAGCAAGAACCTGCAGCTCCACCGCCGTCCGTCGTCCACCCTATCCATGTTGCTGCCATGGCAAGAAACCCAACCCCGGACCCACAGCGCCATGGTTGTTCCCGCTCCCGGAGGGCCTCGGTCACGCCGTGGTTGCTGCGGTGCCTCCCTGCGCTCGCTGTTGCCACACTAGTAGTGGGCGCATTTTCAGCCCCGTCGCTTCTCCAGGCTGCCCCCGCCATCTCCGTCGGTGAGCGTTCACCGCTGGAAGCCACCGCGTACGACTGTGAAGATGTCGAGCGTTACTACGCGGGCGTGGACGGCCTCACTGGCAAGGAACTAAGGACGAAGCTCGCCGCCGTTGTCTCGCCCCACGCCGCTCTGCGCTACAAAGATGTCAGTTTGCTTGTAGTGGCTATCAATTAGCTTTCGTGTTTCTTGATTTGCTGCAAATTTTGGCTCGAATCATGAAAGAACAATGTGAGAAAGCTAGAATTTATATCCTTCTTTTATAGGTGTGGGAGGCGCTTAAGATTCTCGATGCAGCTGATGCAGAACACCCTGAGGCGTCCTCGGAAGTGTACGATGTTCTTTAATTCTTAAAATAGAAAGCATTGGCACTTGGTTTCCATATTCTGTTTTGATTTTTCTTGTAGGATTGAGATATACTCACAGAGAGCTGTGTCAAAGCTCTTAGCAGGAAAAACCAGATGGATGGAACAGTGAGTGACGTATGTGACATTAAGCAAACTCAGTCTAGAGAAGGGATGGCTCACTTTTCTTTGGGTTTTTCTTTCGCAACAATATTGTGCATTTCACTATGCAGGGGAGCACCTCTGGCCTAGATCATATGGCCTAACCTATGGTCCCTCACTAACAGATCTTCACAACATACGTCCTGCAGATGTCAATGGTTAGTTTTATTTTTTGAGTCAAATGCATTAGCGGTTCCTGTAACTTGTCAAAAGGTGTCACTTTGGTCCACAAACTTTTAAAATGTATTTCTAGGTCCTTAAACTTTTTTTAAGTGGTGCACCGTGGTGGTCGGTATGATCTAGAAATGGACATGTGGTGCACCGTTTTTACCACTTAGCAAGTTTAGGGACCCAGAACTACGCTTTTCAAAGTTTGTGGACCTAAGTGCATCCCTTAACAAGTTTGGGGCCGCTTGTGTATTTAATTATTATTATTTTTTTTTTTTTTTGCTATCTGATACTTCTCAGTGGCCATTCCTTTCCATCATTAATAAACAGAATACATGTTTTACTAGTTTCAATCATTTGCAAATTGGCTAATTGGCATATCATGGAAACAAATCAAGGCAAAAGGTTTATGTTTGTTTTCAAGTGAAACATTTACTGACTATCTGAAATTTATGGTTTATATTCGCAAAGAACGGAACTCTATGTTTATGTTGAATGGATTAGCACAGTATAGAATTTTGATTATCTTGTCAAAAATTTAAATCCTGTTTTCAGTAAATTCTTCACGTGGAAACAAATATTATGGAGAATGTAGTGCCACATCAGTAAGATGTGTGAGGCCAGCAAATCAGGAAGCAGCACCTGATACTGAGACGGATGTTGAAAAATGGGCACCTCCTTTTCAGGTTCAGAAGCCATTTATTTATTTGGAGTAGGGATGTCTTATTATGATGTTATTGAAAAGGTCACTACACATTCTTGCAGTGGACTATCATGGCATCATGCTGATATTTGAATTGGAAACAACAAATGCTGATACATGTATCTTGTTTGATACCATGAGACATATTTGCAGTTAGAAATGTGTGTTTCCCTGCATAACGTGTCAAATAGTATTAGGAAATGTTTAGAATTGCTGCATTCATGCCAGTGCAAGTTGAATAGTACACCAAAACCAGTTTTAGTTGCTTCCATACCGATCGGAATCCGATTCTATCCCATCGAAGGGCCTCGCGTAAAACCTCGCCAGGCGGCTCGGGCGAACCCTAACCCGCCCGCCGCCGCCTCTCCCCCCACTCTTCTTCACCTCGCGCCGCCGAGGGCCAGGAAAGCCCGGGCGGCAAAACGAGGATGGTGGCGGCGGGTCTCACCAGGCAAAGCCCGTCTCCGCGCTGAGGAGGAGGTGGTGCGAGCCGGTGGTCACCGGAGCTCGTCGATGGATGGCTGCGCAGGTGGAGTCGGAGATGGGAGGATCGGACTCCCTCGCCGGATCCGGCATCTAGCGGTGTCGAGGCAGGGTGGGGCGGCGATTTCGGGCGAATTCAGGCGGTGAGGTTCTCTTGGGGCCGAGGGATCCGTCGGCCGTCCAGATCAACGGCGGGCGGTGGAGATTAGGGTGGTGAGGTCTTCGGAGGCCGTGGTTTGAGGCGTCACCGACAACGCGGCGGTGGCAAAGGAGCTGGGGCTGTGGGGGCGGAGCAGCTTCTCATGGTGGCGCAGCCGACCGTCCATGCCCGGGCGTTGGAGAAACCCTTCGGCGGGCTGATCGGAGACCCCAGCGTTGGGCGCCGCAGATCAACCATGGTGCGTACGTGATTTTCGGCGGCGGCGACAGATTTTGTTGGCGGCGTGTGGGGGTCGTGATTTGCGTCTAGGCGCCGGATCGGAACTCCCGTGGCCGGCCGTAATGGCTTCCACAGCGTTTCGTCAAGGTGGAGTGAGTTGGGGGAAAGGGACGGCGTGGTTGGCGGTGGACGTCGGCATCGATTCGAAGTTTCGGCGATAGTGCACGCCGGCCGGGCGTTTGGCGTAACGGCATGGCCCGGAGACATGGCATTGGCAGCGCCGATTGTTTACGGGCGGTGGCCGCTGAGGGCGCCACTTTCCTCGCTGGAGGCGCCGTCTTTTTCTTCAAGTGGATCTCTGGTGAAAACCAACACCGGTGGGTGGGCGGCGATGGCGTCTTTGGATGACATTTTCTCGTTGGAGACGTCGTTTGTGGAAGATCCCCGGTTGTCGGCTAGCGCCGACATCAAGGTGGCGCTCATCGCACACGCTTCACGGGGCCTTATGTTGTTGCCAAGATCCGGAGTCTCCAATGGTGGACGAGTTACCTTTGTTTTTTTTTTTTTTATTTGTGCACCAGTGTTTTCGGGTGACTTTGTTTTACCTGTAACACTGTCTTTCAATTATAATTTTGTTGGCCTGATGCATCCTCGGATGATGAAGCCGGAAATATAATTTCCTTTATCTAAAAAAAAAATGCTAAGGTAGTTATTCCTTTTAGGTTTCTTTGTTGACTTTTGGAGTTTTGGTACTAAAATGTTTTTCCAATCTGTTGTCTTCAGGTGCGTGGAGATATAGCTAGGTCCCTGATGTACATGGCGGTAAGCTATGGATCTAGCCAAAATGATGGAACTCCACATTTGGAACTTTCTGATTCACCAAATATTCGTAAGTACTTTGTCCAAAGGAGAGATATTCATGATATAGCTTTTAAGTTTAACTACTCGACACAAAATTCTAGTGATTGGTAGACATCTCTTGGAAAATATAGTTCTTTATATTATCTTGTGATAACAGTATTGCACTAAGGACATTGATAACCTTAATTATATTATACTTAATCAAAATGTATTTTATTGGTTCTTCTAATGATATAAAATTTCTGCTTCTTGTTTAAGAAATAAGAAAGATGGGACTCTATCAGCTATTCTACGGTGGAATGAACTTGATCCACCATCAAGTTCTGAAAAGCTTAGAATGACAGGGTTTGCAGCCTTTACCAGCATAATCGAAATCCTTTTGTCGATCACCCAGAATATGCAAATCTTATATGGACGAACCCTCAGATACTTCAACTTTCGTTGGGAATCACAGCAATCTTGGGTCAATGAATTCCACTATGAAAATAAAGGCAAAGATGATATAATGAGGTATAACATCTACAAGTGACTATATTATTTTCTAGTATCCATTTTCTATGGTTTGCTTATATCACCAACGAATTGACCTGCATGCACTTTTAAATGTTACTCCCTCTATTCCAAATTATAAGTCATTTTTTTTTCTAAGTTCATCCATTTAGTTATGTGCGTAGACATATTATTGTATCTAGATACATAACCAAATAGATGAACCTAGAAAATCAAAGTGACTTATAATTTGGGATTGAGGGAGTACACACTTGCAGTTGCCTATCATTTATATGATGAAATATGTTTATTTTTCTCAACATGCAAAGCTGCTTATCATTATATTAAGAAGAAAGAATGGGGAAAGAAGTAACTCAAAGTGTCAAAAGACAAGTTCAGGAAAATTTGATGTATTGAACATTTGATGAGACATGGCAGTTTTTTTTTTTTTTTTTTTTTTTTTTTGATGAGACATGGCAGTTAAATGACATGTTCATGTCATGATGGTTATTTGCTAGGTGAGATTTCATTTTTATGTTAGGCAAGCTGCAACCATGTGAACTTTTGATGCACCATTAGATGAATGTGTGGATTAAATTCAGGACATCTTAGGAAGGTGGGACTAACTTTGTTACTCACGAATGTCACCTCCTTTTCTTTTAACACCATTACAAACATTTCTCTGCGTAACTACTGTCCAGACATTCTCATCATAACAACAATGTTTGGGCAAGTTTGTTATTTTTGTTTCCATCTTGAGTAATTTGGAATGGCAGTTATCAAACTTATTCATCATGCGCAGTTAGGTTCCCATTCTTAGAGACTACGATGCAACCAAGAAGTTCAGTTTATGCTGATTATACTTGTGCCCCCACTACACCGTTAAATGTAGCATTCAGGAGATCCTTGGTTGGGGTTAATTTACAAGCATGTCATCAGGTGGTTGCAATTGTTGCCAATGTATAATTAACAAACCAGAGGGATCACTTTGTGTGGGGTTACACCAGAATTGGCTATTTTCGATCAAATCCATGTACAAAGCCTTACCGATATTACAAGCTTTACCTCACAAAACCCTTGTTTGGAAATTCAAATTGCCCTCAAAATAAAAAGTTTTTTTTTGGTACCTTACATATAGTACAAGCTTTACCTCACAACACCCTTGTTTGGAAACTCAAATTGCCCCTTAAAATATTTTTTTGTGGCACTTGTACAAGGGAGTATTTTTGCTCTTCTAACGAGTCTATACAACATCTACTCTTTGTCGGCCATTTTGCTAAATTTGTATGGCGTACTCTTCAAGTTTCCTTTAATTTATTACCACCAACTATGCTTTTTAGGCTGGTTATATGGGATAAATAGGAAGCTGAAATCTAAAATCCTAGTAGGGGCAACTGCAATTTGTTGGGCAATTTGGTTAACTTCGAATGATATAATTTTTGACAAGACCACAATACCATCTTACTTGCAGGTTATCTTCGGAGGGACTGGTCCCTACTACGAAGGAGTATCGCCAATTCATGAAGATGGGATATGGTACAATTGAGACAACTGCTATGAAGGTGTTTTGCGAGACACGGTTGGAGATTCAATAATAGAATTGTTTTTAATGTTTGTAATAAGGAACAACTATATGCATTGGTCGATGCAAAGGCGGTGATATTTTTAATATATTCTTTTTTTCTAAAAATGAAAAAACTAACCCAAGCGCATCTGCACGAGTTTTGAGAAAAGATTGATAGGTGCAACTGAGAATGGAGGCACTACTTTCGGTCATTAGGTTTGGGAACACCAGCGGTGCAACAGCCAACCGGCCGACAGCAGTAGACTAACTTATGATACTTCGAATGTTGTACTTGCGTCGGTCGGGAAAATAACCCCATCAACTCGAAGGATCGGTAGGGATGTCGACCCCCAACTACGTTAGTCGTGTTCGGATGGGAGCTCAATCAAACACCCAAATCCTTGAGAGATTCTAGTGGGGTTTTATTTTGTGACCCGATTATAATTTATAACACCCTCGGTATGACTCGTAACACAGGGGCTTCAATCCTTCTCACCAGGCGCATTCAACTTAGGCGCCTTCGTCTTCGGCTCCATGCTGGACTTGACGACATCACCACGTATACACATTCAGATTTGACGATTTGGCGTGGATTCCATACTTCACATCCAACAACAGCCGCCACATTTGGGGTTTCATCACTCCCCCAACGGTGATGATTCACTTCAACTTACCGGCTGCGGTACCACGTCCTCTACTCATTCCAGCGAGGGGAGACATACAAGTTAGACCATCTATAGGTGACTACATCGCTACACCTTCGGCTACATCGGCAACGACTACCTCTGTTACACCTTTGGCTACATCGGCAACCTCCGATACACCTTCGATTCGCACCACTCGGATCTTGCGATAACATGAGCCTCACCGACCTCATCCATAGACGCATGATCAATTACTTAGCCATCTAGCCGAAAGGGGCTGCGACTGGACGGTGTTGGCGATCGGTCGCATTTAAACGGTACGCTACTGAGTGGAAGGGGGGTGGCTATTGTCACACGCCCAACACGGCTATAGTCCTCAACGAGAGAATACAGGCTAGCCGGGGGCTCGGAGATAGGCCCGGCACCGTGGTCACGCGCGCCAAGGAAGGAGGGCGTTGTGCGCCGCCACCAGCCCCACCATTGTCATCGATATACCATGTCAATCTTAGATGGTTTAGGAAAGAGTTGGATAAGATAGGAAGTGAAGTTTGTTAGGATAGAAAGGAGGATCTGAATCCGTAAAAGGATCTCATAGTTTGGATAAAAGTCAAATCTCATGAGGACTATAAATATGGAGGGAGATGTAACAGATCAAATCAAGTAACGAAAAGAGTAAAAGCTCCTTTCTCTGCTTCTTGCTCTCTCTCTCTCTCTCTCTCTTTCTCTCCCTCTCTCGCCCTAGCCACCGCATGTGCCACCGCCCCCTGCCTCAACATTACGCTCCCATGAACAGCAGACCAGTTCGAACATTTTGCTTCCACAAGAAGTCAAACCTAGGACCTGAAGAGTGGAAAGCCTCTAACAAACCCAATTATGAAGAATACAGTCTCTTGTCAAACATGCAACATGTGCAGCAGCAGGGTACACGCGTGCCAGCAACAAAGTTCATAAACAGGCACGCATGTAACCGTACCCAGCTGCCCTCAAAACGGCGGATCCGTTGTCCGGCCGTCTAGAATAGCGGAGTGCCCTTCACACACCATGAATCATCAATGGAGGGACGTCTCTGCTCACTATTTATGGACTGCCCACCGAATACAACAAACGGAAGCACAAGGGCCAAGCATTCACAATGTCTTTTCAGCCGGTGCCCTTCCTCGACTATTTCAACACACCAACCGCCTAGATTCTCCAGGTGAAGGAGGCAGGCCAAAAAAAAAGTGGGGCACATCAATGCAAGAATTCTCCTTCTCTATTCCATTGGTGACCATGGATTGCAGAGATTGATCGGCTTTTGGAGGTCAGCAGAGGTACGCCTCTTTCTTGGCAGAATGGCAACACAGTTTGGGCCCCGTGTGGTTGCAATGTTCTCTCGGCTGTTGCATTTGAAAAGCGAAGTTGATAGGGGGTGTGAATAGGCATGCATGATGTGATCCATGGAAAAGAAATAAATTAAGAAGTTAATTAATGAGTGCCCCTTCTAAAAAAGTATTATGTTACTTCATCAAAAAGATTATCAGCATACTTTTACATTGAACCATGTCATTTCCTTCCTATTCATCCTCTGTTTGGGCTTTGCAGTCAATATTCCACGATTATTTGCCTTCTCTTAGATGAAACTGCACATAAAAAAGGCATAAGCATTCATAACATGTTAATTGCTAGTCAAGCCAAATTATTGTACTATATACAATGCCATGCTAGTACTTTTTTCAAATGATGGCACAAAATGGTTGCAGTTTATAACCCAGAGGCAGAGAGAAAGAGGACTAAGAGCATGAATTTGCGCGTTTTTTTTATTGTTGGCAGAATAGCACATAGGCAATGGCAACGTCAAGGAGGGACCCTCAGCAGAATGCTAGAGTCAATCGGGGCATTCAGATTATGTCCCCAGGGCTCAAACCCAGTGAGTCTGACCAAGGGCTACGGCGTGCAAGGTCCGTCCCAACCTCACCAGATCGCAGATTATCCCCATCGCCTGCCTCAATCTCATCCAACACCTGTCGACCCGCATCATCATTCAACGCTCGCACAACCTCGTCCCGGTGCACATCTAGCTCAGCCTCTTCAAGTCACAGAAAGACAGTACACTCTGCTTCGTCCAAGGCTGGTGCAAAGCAAACAAACACAATGAGAAGAAAAAGCAGAAAAGCCTGGTGCCACATCTGTTTTGGCCTCCAGCTCTTGCAGCTCAAACACCTCATCTAAAAGATATGACCAGGGCAGCAAAATCACCATCCACCATGCAGAAGAGTAATAATCTCTCTACAAGGCCTGGTATTGAGAAGGCAGCAGCATCTTCTGTAAAAGCTGAAATCTCAGAAAACAAGCGCTGGACCTCTTGGAGCTGGAAATACTCAAGCTGCATCTTCCACTCGTGCTCCTGGCGCTATAACAAAGAAAAAAACGGGAGCCGAGAATTATGTCTCTATCCAGAGGACAACAAGCGTGCCGCCGAGACAAAAAAGACACCAAAAATCGAGGAACAAGATGTTGAGCTGTTGATGGAATTTGATGAGACAGAGAGCATAAGCACCTCTTCCATAGAGGAGCACTTGCATGAACGGCTCCCTGACCCTGTTGATCTGAAATCTATGGAACTCAATAACAAGACATCCTCTAGTCTAGAGGAATACAAGAATCAAAGAGAACACAGGGGACATTTTGGAGGAGAAACATGACGGAACGGACTATGAAGACCTGAGCACAGGTTATAGGGCTTATGTTGTAAACAGTGATATAAACATCCCAAAAAAGGAGCAGTTGATGAATCGGAATCGGAGGAAGCTGATGATGAAACTGGGTTGAAGAAAGATGCCTGTGCAACTGAGCTAAATGGAACTGTTGATCATACCGAACTGAACGAAGCTGCCAGTGAAACTGAATTAAAGGAAGCTAACGATGAAGCCAAGCTAAAGCAAGTGGACTGTGAAACTAAATTAAAAGAAGCTGCTAGTGGAACTGAGTTAAAGGATGCTGTTATTGAACATGAGCTGATAGCACAAGAAAAGGCCAAAATAAGGAGAAGATAATGCAGCCAACGAAGACCGTGGAATTGGCACAGAAGTGGAGGAAGGATGAAGGGAGGAAGGATGAAGGGAGGAGCAATGAAGCAACAGAGGAGGCCAGGAGCAAGGCAATCCAGGAAAGGAAGAACAAGGTAATGGCCTTGGTGGGGAGATTTGAGACTGCCATGTCTGGCTGAGTGTGAGAACGGATGTGAGGCATTGACGGAGCCATAATAGCAAACCTTCTTTTCATATTAGACTGCTCTGGTTCATGAAAATATGTACTCAACTGTGTAGGTGGATAGTTCGTATGTTTCATTTCATTAATGTGACTGTTATTGTTCTGGAAGTGACTGAAAATTGCTTATGAATATCGATGACACTTCTACTATCACTATTGGTTCTCTTTTTAATGAAGAGATGCACAGCTCTCCTACATGTTCAAGAACCAAAAAAGAAAAACATAACGCTTCTACAAGGGAGTTAGGAGTTAGGACCTGTAACTTGTCCAAACTCTAGTGTGCATCTGTGATGAAAAAAAAAAAAGATTGTTTCGGGAGGGTCTCACATGAGATGAAACCCAAATTTTTCTAAGCAAAGGCACCCAACTACTAGCACATTTTCATCTCCACACATTGTACCCATAAGGATCCCTATGGATTAGCTAATTGGTTTGTAGTCCAAAGGTAGGGCCGGTCCGGGTGGGGCGTTACCCACCGGGTTCAAATCCTGGTGCTTGCACCTTTTCTTGGGATTTTTTCAGGATTTACCAATGTTATGCATTAATTGGTAGCGGCGTTCTGTCCACCGACGAGGCACCAATGGTGACTTCGAGAATCTCGGATCTGTCGGTGTCCAGTCCTTGAGGTGATCATAGTGTAGGGTTTTGCGTGCGTGTGTTCATAAGGGTGAGTGTGCGTGCGTGTTGTGAGCGCCTCTGCGTTGTACTATGTAATTCTCAAAAAAAAGAATCCCTATGGATTAAAGGTTTGCACAACCCAAATATTATGCATCTCTCAAGTTACAAAATTTTCAAATTTCATTTTCTGCACTTAGCCCCAAAATATGGAGTGAAGTGACTTCAGTGTGCCTATACTGGTTCAAAGTTTAACATGCTATCCAGCGAAATCCATTGGTCATACAAAACTTTTGTGCTTGATCCATTTCCATCTGCTTCACTACTGATTAATACAATCTTGACTTCGATTCATATGAGCTTCATATGTTTAATTTCTTTATATACTCTCTGAATATCATTGTCATAAAACATGTGTATATGTTAATTAACAATCCAATTGGTCATGCAAACCCATGTTGCCGGTAGTTTTTTTTAATCACACAGAACAACATAAGCACTCACAACGCACACACACTAATCCCTACGAACGCAGAGGGATGTGTTCCCAGTCCAGTTAACTAGTCCATCTAAACGCACTCCAATTGGCCACATTATAACTTTGCATGATCACCTAGATAAGAATTTGCATTCACTACATCTCAATATGTTCGCCTAAGTTTAGCAAGTGAAGGCCATGATATTAAAATTATTCTACTTCCACATTACTGATTAATTTGAAGTTCAGAAAGATGCAACATGGATATCTAAAGAAAGAAATATGGAGCTTGAAGACATACTGCATGAATTCAATTTCCCTTCATCTGATATAGAGCAAAATAAACTGATTTCTAAATTCTGCTTAAACACATAACAGGCAACAACACAAATTAAAGGTAAAAAAAACTGAAAATAGAACCCTTTATTATAGATGAATATAAACATTCAAGATATGGATTAAATGCTATGTACTTGAATAAGCTAACAGAGAGGAGACTGAGTATTGAAACAGTTTATGTTTATACAATAATGAAACGGTTAGAACAAATATTCACAGAGTAAGGCTTGTCAAACTATATTTTGTAACTTTTACCAGTTGTGAAAGAAAGGGTGAATGCACTGAGAGGTTGACAGGCAAAACATAACAAGCTAACTCTAAACCAAAATTTCCATAGTATCTACATGGTCGAAATTTGAAAGTACAAATATAAGAATTTATGCCACACTAGTGCAATAGACTTACGGATCAACGTCTTTTGTGTTGGAAAGCCCTGTTCCGAATCTGTTTTGCACCTTGCATCCCATGGTTCTGTGTACAGTCTTGGCTCCTCACTGGTGCGCAGAAGCATAAAATTGGTGTCTTTGTATGATCAACATTCTCTAGAAGTTATGAGATCTTCACTTATTTTGATGGAGCAGTCTTAACAGTGAGTCATGGAGTTCACTAGAACAGGATCTTCAGTTGCCTATCAATAAATTATGAAAATATACACCATGCACCATAGGAGACGCACCAAGCTGACAAGATTTTATGTCTGCTACATATGAGACTAAGAATGCCAAAACATCCTTGGAGTAGCAGAGATGAGACAGGAACCAACACCGCAGCTGCAGTAAGTGTATGGAGGCAGGCTTGAACTTCGCAAGGCAACAGAGATGAAATATGAAGAAACGCCTCAGCTGCATATATGGGCAGAAGCAAGTCAGGACTTGGATGTTCACATGAAATTTGTGGAGAAGTACACTAGCTGGCGAGGCTGAACACTTCATTATTGTCGCATTTGGTACTACAACCTCAGCTGGATGCATTTTTTGAATTGTGCAGTCAACATACCATTGGCTGATGGTGCATGTGACAAAGATAGGAATCCGAGCTTTTCAATCCTCTTTGTACAAAAATTAAACTTTGTACAAAAAGACTAATTCATCTGTATCCTAACTGATTAGTCACATGAATTCATTTTTCAAGTACCAGTGATGCATTGACTCCAAGCAGCTGAGGATTTGTCTCTGATAGAGCCTTGAAGTCTTGCAATGAAACTGAGCTGATTTGCGGACATGTAGTGGCACTTCGACCATGCACCTGATTTTGTAGCTGCAAACCATTTATTAGCTTTTGACTCAACTGTTGTTTTAGTGCCATACGATTTATTCGATCGTGCTGAGATCTTACTGTTACTAGCTCCATACAAGATCCAATAAGCTGTTTCAAAAAAAAAAAAAAAATCAACTCCATTATTCAATGAATTAGCACATTCTAATGACATACCATCCAGCCCTTCTGTTTCTGCTATTCTCCCCATACGCTCAGTGATGAAGTATCACACAGCTGACCAAGGTCATAACAACAAATAGAGTCATCACTGCTAGCACTAGAGGCAAGTGTCAAAGTTTTCAAATTCCCACCGGTATGACCAGAACAGAAGGCAACCCCTAGTGGGGCAGTTATTGGACCTCGAGGATGCTGTGAAACCGCTTCCACATATTCTCTACCAGAGGCACCAGGACCGTTGCTATTTGTGGAGTCAGATAAATTTGAATATGCATTTTCCACACGTGATCGTTTGGACAGTGGCTCCACAAGTTCACTTTGTTGAGGCTGCAGAAATCTCTTCAGTTAAGCACAGCACCATTCTCCTGGACAACATGTGTATTTCTGCTTCGTGGATAATGGTCCTTCACATGACGATGCAGAACATCAACAATGTCAGAGACAGAGACTGTAGGACTTAAAACATGATTTGAATTCTTGGCACCTCAATTGATTTTTTAGTTGTACTGACTGTCGGTGGGCTACTTGCTTGGCAGGCATTGTGGAGAATAGAGCAAATGAGGTGGTTATGAAGCTGAATGTTATCATGACCAAGTATTGTGAGGCAGAACTTGTCAAATAGAGTCTTGCTCTGCTTCAAAGACAAAACGTCTGCATGTGCTCAATGTACTTCTTTTGCTCGCTCTGGACCAATCCTCTTTTTAGTTTGATTTCCCAAGGTTAATCTGCTCAACCACCGGTGATGGTAGTGGGGAGAAAATTTTGTGGCGGTGGTGGTGTCGATGATGGCATCTCTTAGAAATGGATTCCATACAATCAGGACATAAATATAAGTTCAAAGTAATTATCTGGGTTTCAAGTTTCGTGGCTCCTTTAACCCAATATGCCAGTACACAAATCAACCAACAGGAGAGCTAACTGCAATTGATAATAAAATATGTTAGAAATGTGTAAGACAAATAAAAAACAAGAGCAAAAAATGCTGCTTGGTCCAGGTTCGATTAATTAAGACCTAATGGAACCGTACTAAAAAGCTGGATTAAGGGCGTCCGCAATGAAGTAATAGCTAGTGCTAGCTACGTAGTCAGTGTGGAAGTGAAAGACAATAACAAAGACTATTTTATATTATTGGACCACCATGCTCTTCTCTCATGTTCTTGGGCTACGTGAAATAGTCTAGCCCCTTGCATGTAGCTAATGATTACTCTCTCTCTTCTACTTTTCCTTACCACATCTAGATAGCCAAATAGCTAACCATTGGAGACGGCCTAAGTCCCATAACCTTGCTAATCAATTAAAGATTAGGCTTGACATGAGAAATGAAACTTTAGGACCTCACTTTCAAGAAAAAAATCCTAACAAACAATAACATTAAATCCACAGAGGAACAAAATGAAGGTACACAAAAGATACGTGAAAGCATGAATTGGGGGTTGTCATCATGGCGTTTCTGCACTTAATAATGCTGGGCGTTTAGCAATAGGCTTTAATGCCGGATGAAAATTCCATAGCATTTACTAT
>JADLZK010004253.1:0-23904 GCA_015847255.1 Hyparrhenia diplandra | reverse complement strand
ACGTAGGTCGAGACAGTAGATTTTCATGCAATTCCAAGATTTCACTCTAAAAACAAGTGCTACTTTGAGGCCTATGACAAGTGATTCTTAGAAAAACTCTCTCGATAGTCTACTTGTTCTAATTTAGGTTTTCTAGGGTGAGGCATTTGATTCCACAACCGCGAAAAAGTCTACCTCATTTTATAGCCGGATTGGAAACTTCTTTTTTTTCGAAGTTCAAGGCTGAAATCAGCCAAAGAAATTCCCTAATGCCACATCCTAAAACATATATTAACGGTTGGGGAACGCAATGTAATTGATCCTACCATCATCTAACCTATCCACCCTAACTTCCTATGTACCGCTTCGTGCCGCTCCCTTCTTGTTTCTTTCACGTAGGTCGAGACAGTAGATTTTCGATGCAATTCCAAGATTTCACTCTAAACAAGTGCTACTTTGAGGCCTATGACAAGTGATTCTTAGAAAAACTCTCTCGATAGTCTACTTGTTCTAATTTAGGTTTTCTAGGGTGAGGCATTTGATTCCACAAATCGCGAAAAAAGTCTACCTCATTTTATAGCCGGATTGGAAACTTCTTTTTTTTTCGAAGTTCAAGGCTGAAATCAGCGCCAAAGTCCCCTAATGCCACATCCCTAAAACATATATATTAACGGTTGGGGAACGCAATGTAATTGATCCTACCATCATCTAACCTATCCACCCTAACTTCCTATGTACCGCTCGTGTGCCGCTCCCTTCTTGTTTCGCACGTAGGTCGAGACAGAGATTTTCATGCAATTCCAAGATTTCACTCTAAAACAAGTGCTACTTTGAGGCCTATGACAAGTGATTCTTAGAAAAACTCTCTCGATAGTCTACTTGTTCTAATTTAGGTTTTCTAGGGTGAGGCATTTGATTCCACAACCGCGAAAAAAGTCTACCTCATTTTATAGCCGGATTGGAAACTTCTTTTGTTTCGAAGTTCGCTACTGAAATCAGCCGCCAGCCCCTAATGCCACATCCCAAAACATATATTAACGGGTTGGGGAACGCAATGTAATTGATCCTACCATCATCTAACCTATCCACCCTAACTTCCTATGTACCGCTCGTGCCGCTCCCCTTCTTGTTTCGCAGACGTAGGTCGAGACAGAGATTTTCATGCAATTCCAAGATTTCACTCTAAACAAGTGCTACTTTGAGGCCTATGACAAGTGATTCTTAGAAAAAACTCTCTCGATAGTCTACTTGTTCTAATTTAGGTTTTCTAGGGTGAGGCATTTGATTCCACAACCGCGAAAAAAGTCTACCTCATTTTATAGCCGGATTGGAAACTTCTTTTTGTTTCGAAGTTCAAGGCTGAAATCAGCCAGCCAAGCCCCTAATGCCACATCCCTAAAACATATATTAACGGTTGGGGAACGCAATGTAATTGATCCTACCATCATCTAACCTATCCACCCTAACTTCCTATGTACCGCTCGTGCCGCTCCCTTCTTGTTTCGCACGTAGGTCGAGACAGTAGATTTTCATGCAAATTCCAAGATTTCACTCTAAACAAGTGCTACTTTGAGGCCTATGACAAGTGATTCTTAGAAAAACTCTCTCGATAGTCTACTTGTTCTAATTTAGGTTTTTCTAGGGTGAGGCATTTGATTCCACAACCGCAAAAAAAAGTCTACCTCATTTTATAGCCGGATTGGAAACTTCTTTTTGTTTCGAAGTTCGCGGCTGAAATCAGCCAAAGCCCCCTAATGCCACATCCCAAACATATATTAACGGTTGGGGAACGCAATGTAATTGATCCTACCATCATCTAACCTATCCACCCTAACTTCCTATGTACCGCTCGTGCCGCTCCCCTTCTTGTTTCGCAAGACGTAGGTCGAGACAGAGATTTTCGATGCAATTCCAAGATTTCACTCTAAACAAGTGCTACTTTGAGGCCTATGACAAGTGATTCTTAGAAAAACTCTCTCGATAGTCTACTTGTTCTAATTTAGGTTTTCTAGGGTGAGGCATTTGATTCCACAACCGCGAAAAAAAGTCTACCTCATTTTATAGCCGGATTGGAAACTTCTTTTGTTTTTCGAGTTCAAGGCTGAAAATCAGCGCCAAAGCCAGCCCCTAATGCCACATCCCAAAACATATATTAACGGGTTGGGGAACGCAATGTAATTGATCCTACCATCATCTAACCTATCCACCCTAACTTCCTATGTACCGCTCGTGCCGCTCCCTTCTTGTTTCGCAGACGTAGGTCGAGACAGAGATTTTCATGCAATTCCAAGATTTCACTCTAAACAAGTGCTACTTTGAGGCCTATGACAAGTGATTCTTAGAAAAACTCTCTCGATAGTCTACTTGTTCTAATTTAGGTTTTCTAGGGTGAGGCATTTGATTCCACAACCGCGAAAAAAAGTCTACCTCTCATTTTATAGCCGGATTGGAAACTTCTTTTTTTTTCGAAGTTCAAGGCTGAAATCAGCCAAAGAAATTCCCTAATGCCACATCCCTAAAACATATATTAACGGTTGGGGAACGCAATGTAATTGATCCTACCATCATCTAACCTATCCACCCTAACTTCCTATGTACCGCTCGTGCCGCTCCCTTCTTGTTTCGCAGACGTAGGTCGAGACAGAGATTTTCGATGCAATTCCAAGATTTCACTCTAAACAAGTGCTACTTTGAGGCCTATGACAAGTGATTCTTAGAAAAACTCTCTCGATAGTCTACTTGTTCTAATTTAGGTTTTCTAGGGTGAGGCATTTGATTCCACAACCGCGAAAAAAGTCTACCTCATTTTATAGCCGGATTGGAAACTTCTTTTTGTTTTTCGAAGTTCAAGCTGAAATCAGCGCCAAAGCCCCCCTAATGCCACATCCCAAACATATATTAACGGTTGGGGAACGCAATGTAATTGATCCTACCATCATCTAACCTATCCACCCTAACTTCCTATGTACCGCTCGTGCCGCTCCCCTTCTTGTTTCGCAGACGTAGGTCGAGACAGTAGATTTTCATGCAATTCCAAGATTTCACTCTAAACAAGTGCTACTTTGAGGCCTATGACAAGTGATTCTTAGAAAAACTCTCTCGATAGTCTACTTGTTCTAATTTAGGTTTTCTAGGGTGAGGCATTTGATTCCACAACCGCGAAAAAAAAGTCTACCTCATTTTATAGCCGGATTGGAAACTTCTTTTTTTCGAAGTTCGCTACTGAAATCAGCCAAAGCAGCCCCTAATGCCACATCCCAAAACATATATTAACGGTTGGGGAACGCAATGTAATTGATCCTACCATCATCTAACCTATCCACCCTAACTTCCTATGTACCGCTCGTGCCGCTCCCTTCTTGTTTCGCACGTAGGTCGAGACAGTAGATTTTCATGCAATTCCAAGATTTCACTCTAAACAAGTGCTACTTTGAGGCCTATGACAAGTGATTCTTAGAAAAAACTCTCTCGATAGTCTACTTGTTCTAATTTAGGTTTTCTAGGGTGAGGCATTTGATTCCACAACCGCGAAAAAGTCTACCTTGATTTTATAGCCGGATTGGAAACTTCTTTTGTTTTTCGAAGTTCAAGGAAATCAGCGCAGCCAGCCCCTAATGCCACATCCCAAAACATATATTAACGGTTGGGGAACGCAATGTAATTGATCCTACCATCATCTAACCTATCCACCCTAACTTCCTATGTACCGCTCGTGCCGCTCCCCTTCTTGTTTCGTGACGTAGGTCGAGACAGAGATTTTCGATGCAATTCCAAGATTTCACTCTAAACAAGTGCTACTTTGAGGCCTATGACAAGTGATTCTTAGAAAAACTCTCTCGATAGTCTACTTGTTCTAATTTAGGTTTTCTAGGGTGAGGCATTTGATTCCACAAATCGCGAAAAAAAGTCTACCTCATTTTATAGCCGGATTGGAAACTTCTTTTTGTTTCGAAGTTCGCTACTGAAATCAGCCAAAGCCCCTAATGCCACATCCCAAAACATATATTAACGGTTGGGGAACGCAATGTAATTGATCCTACCATCATCTAACCTATCCACCCTAACTTCCTATGTACCGCTCGTGCCGCTCCCTTCTTGTTTCGCACGTAGGTCGAGACAGAGATTTTCATGCAATTCCAAGATTTCACTCTAAACAAGTGCTACTTTGAGGCCTATGACAAGTGATTCTTAGAAAAAAACTCTCGATAGTCTACTTGTTCTAATTTAGGTTTTCTAGGGTGAGGCATTTGATTCCACAAATCGCTAAAAAAGTCTACCTCATTTTATAGCCGGATTGGAAACTTCTTTTTTTTTTCGAAGTTCGCTACTGAAATCAGCCAAATGCCAGCCCCTAATGCCACATCCCTAAAACATATATTAACGGTTGGGGAACGCAATGTAATTGATCCTACCATCATCTAACCTATCCACCCTAACTTCCTATGTACCGCTCGTGCCGCCGCCCCTTCTTGTTTTTCAGACGTAGGTCGAGACAGAGATTTTCATGCAATTCCAAGATTTCACTCTAAACAAGTGCTACTTTGAGGCCTATGACAAGTGATTCTTAGAAAAACTCTCTCATAGTCTACTTGTTCTAATTTAGGTTTTCTAGGGTGAGGCATTTGATTCCACAACCGCGAAAAAAAGTCTACCTCATTTTATAGCCGGATTGGAAACTTCTTTTTTTTTTCGAAGTTCGCTACGAAATCAGCGCAAAGCCCCCCTAATGCCACATCCCAAAACATATATTAACGGTTGGGGAACGCAATGTAATTGATCCTACCATCATCTAACCTATCCACCCTAACTTCCTATGTACCGCTCGTGCCGCTCCCTTCTTGTTTCTGCACGTAGGTCGAGACAGAGATTTTCGATGCAATTCCAAGATTTCACTCTAAACAAGTGCTACTTTGAGGCCTATGACAAGTGATTCTTAGAAAAAAAACTCTCGATAGTCTACTTGTTCTAATTTAGGTTTTCTAGGGTGAGGCATTTGATTCCACAACCGCGAAAAAAGTCTACCTCATTTTATAGCCGGATTGGAAACTTCTTTTGTTTTCGAAGTTCAAGGCTGAAATCAGCCAAAGCCCCCTAATGCCACATCCTAAAACATATATTAACGGTTGGGGAACGCAATGTAATTGATCCTACCATCATCTAACCTATCCACCCTAACTTCCTATGTACCGCTCGTGCGCCGCTCCTTCTTGTTTCGCACGTAGGTCGAGACAGAGATTTTCATGCAATTCCAAGATTTCACTCTAAACAAGTGCTACTTTGAGGCCTATGACAAGTGATTCTTAGAAAAAAACTCTCTCGAGAGTCTACTTGTTCTAATTTAGGTTTTCTAGGGTGAGGCATTTGATTCCACAACCGCGAAAAAAAAGTCTACCTCATTTTATAGCCGGATTGGAAACTTCTTTGTTTTTCGAAGTTCAAGGCTGAAATCAGCGCCAAGCCCCCCTAATGCCACATCCCTAAAACATATATTAACGGTTGGGGAACGCAATGTAATTGATCCTACCACCATCTAACCTATCCACCCTAACTTCCTATGTACCGCTCGTGCCGCTCCCTTCTTGTTTCGCACGTAGGTCGAGACAGAGATTTTCGATGCAATTCCAAGATTTCACTCTAAACAAGTGCTACTTTGAGGCCTATGACAAGTGATTCTTAGAAAAACTCTCTCTCGATAGTCTACTTGTTCTAATTTAGGTTTTCTAGGGTGAGGCATTTGATTCCACAACCGCGAAAAAAGTCTACCTCATTTTATAGCCGGATTGGAAACTTCTTTTTTTTTTCGAAGTTCAAGCTGAAATCAGCCAAAGAAATTCCCTAATGCCACATCCCTAAAACATATATTAACGGTTGGGGAACGCAATGTAATTGATCCTACCATCATCTAACCTATCCACCCTAACTTCCTATGTACCGCTCGTGCCGCTCCCCTTTCTTGTTTCTGCAGACGTAGGTCGAGACAGAGATTTTCGATGCAATTCCAAGATTTCACTCTAAACAAGTGCTACTTTTGAGGCCTATGACAAGTGATTCTTAGAAAAACTCTCTCGATAGTCTACTTGTTCTAATTTAGGTTTTCTAGGGTGAGGCATTTGATTCCACAACCGCGAAAAAAGTCTACCTCATTTTATAGCCGGATTGGAAACTTCTTTTTGTTTCGAAGTTCGCTACTGAAATCAGCCAAAGCCAAGCCCCCTAATGCCACATCCCAAAACATATATTAACGGTTGGGGAACGCAATGTAATTGATCCTACCATCATCTAACCTATCCACCCTAACTTCCTATGTACCGCTCGTGCCGCTCCCCTTCTTGTTTTCGCAGACGTAGGTCGAGACAGAGATTTTCGATGCAATTCCAAGATTTCACTCTAAACAAGTGCTACTTTGAGGCCTATGACAAGTGATTCTTAGAAAAAACTCTCTCGATAGTCTACTTGTTCTAATTTAGGTTTTCTAGGGTGAGGCATTTGATTCCACAACCGCGAAAAAAAGTCTACCTCATTTTATAGCCGGATTGGAAACTTCTTTGTTTGTTTCGAAGTTCAAGGCTGAAATCAAATCAAAGAAAATTCCTAATGCCACATCCCAAAAATATATTAACGGTTGGGGAACGCAATGTAATTGATCCTACCATCATCTAACCTATCCACCCTAACTTCCTATGTACCGCTCGTGCCGCTCCCTTCTTGTTTCGCAGACGTAGGTCGAGACAGTAGATTTTCGATGCAATTCCAAGATTTCACTCTAAACAAGTGCTACTTTGAGGCCTATGACAAGTGATTCTTAGAAAAAAACTCTCGATAGTCTACTTGTTCTAATTTAGGTTTTCTAGGGTGAGGCATTTGATTCCACAACCGCGAAAAAAGTCTACCTCATTTTATAGCCGGATTGGAAACTTCTTTTTGTTTCGAAGTTCAAGGCTGAAATCAGCGCCAAGAAATAATGCCACATCCCAAAACATATATTAACGGTTGGGGAACGCAATGTAATTGATCCTACCATCATCTAAACCTATCCACCCTAACTTCCTATGTACCGCTCGTGCCGCTCCCTTCTTGTTTTCGCACGTAGGTCGAGACAGAGATTTTCATGCAATTCCAAGATTTCACTCTAAACAAGTGCTACTTTGAGGCCTATGACAAGTGATTCTTAGAAAAACTCTCTCTCGATAGTCTACTTGTTCTAATTTAGGTTTTCTAGGGTGAGGCATTTGATTCCACAACCGCGAAAAAAAGTCTACCTCATTTTATAGCCGGATTGGAAACTTCTTTGTTGTTTTCGAAGTTCAAGGAAATCAGCGCCAGCAAAAGCCCCTAATGCCACATCCCTAAACATATATTAACGGTTGGGGAACGCAATGTAATTGATCCTACCATCATCTAACCTATCCACCCTAACTTCCTATGTACCGCTCGTGCCGCTCCCTTCTTGTTTCGCACGTAGGTCGAGACAGAGATTTTCGATGCAATTCCAAGATTTCACTCTAAACAAGTGCTACTTTGAGGCCCTATGACAAGTGATTCTTAGAAAAAAAACTCTCTCGATAGTCTACTTGTTCTAATTTAGGTTTTCTAGGGTGAGGCATTTGATTCCACAACCGCGAAAAAAGTCTACCTCATTTTATAGCCGGATTGGAAACTTCTTTTTTTTTTCGAAGTTCAAGGCTGAAATCAGCCAAAGCCCCCTAATGCCACATCCCAAACATATATTAACGGTTGGGGAACGCAATGTAATTGATCCTACCATCATCTAACCTATCCACCCTAACTTCCTATGTACCGCTCGTGCCCGCTCCCTTCTTGTTTCGCACGTAGGTCGAGACAGAGATTTTCGATGCAATTCCAAGATTTCACTCTAAACAAGTGCTACTTTGAGGCCTATGACAAGTGATTCTTAGAAAAAACTCTCTCGATAGTCTACTTGTTCTAATTTAGGTTTTCTAGGGTGAGGCATTTGATTCCACAACCGCGAAAAAAGTCTACCTCATTTTATAGCCGGATTGGAAACTTCTTTTTTTTTTCGAGTTCAAGCTACTGAAATCAGCGCCAGCCCCCCTAATGCCACATCCCAAAACATATATTAACGGTTGGGGAACGCAATGTAATTGATCCTACCATCATCTAACCTATCCACCCTAACTTCCTATGTACCGCTCGTGCCGCCGCCCCCCTTCTTGTTTCGCACGTAGGTCGAGACAGAGATTTTCGATGCAATTCCAAGATTTCACTCTAAACAAGTGCTACTTTGAGGCCTATGACAAGTGATTCTTAGAAAAAAACTCTCTCGATAGTCTACTTGTTCTAATTTAGGTTTTCTAGGGTGAGGCATTTGATTCCACAACCGCGAAAAAAGTCTACCTCATTTTATAGCCGGATTGGAAACTTCTTTTTTTTTCGAAGTTCGCTACTGAAAATCAGCCAAAGCCCCCCTAATGCCACATCCCTAAAACATATATTAACGGTTGGGGAACGCAATGTAATTGATCCTACCATCATCTAACCTATCCCCCTAACTTCCTATGTACCGCTCGTGCCGCTCCCTTCTTGTTTTTCGACGTAGGTCGAGACAGAGATTTTCATGCAATTCCAAGATTTCACTCTAAACAAGTGCTACTTTGAGGCCTATGACAAGTGATTCTTAGAAAAACTCTCTCGATAGTCTACTTGTTCTAATTTAGGTTTTCTAGGGTGAGGCATTTGATTCCACAACCGCGAAAAAGTCTACCTCATTTTATAGCCGGATTGGAAACTTCTTTTGTTTCGAAGTTCAAGGCTGAAATCAAATCCAAAAATTCCCTAATGCCACATCCCAAAAACATATATTAACGGTTGGGGAACGCAATGTAATTGATCCTACCATCATCTAACCTATCCACCCTAACTTCCTATGTACCGCTCGTGCCGCTCCCCTTCTTGTTTTTTGACGTAGGTCGAGACAGAGAGATTTTCATGCAATTCCAAGATTTCACTCTAAACAAGTGCTACTTTGAGGCCTATGACAAGTGATTCTTAGAAAAACTCTCTCGATAGTCTACTTGTTCTAATTTAGGTTTTCTAGGGTGAGGCATTTGATTCCACAACCGCGAAAAAAAAGTCTACCTCATTTTATAGCCGGATTGGAAACTTCTTTTTGTTTTCGAAGTTCGCTACTGAAATCAGCCCAAGAAATCCCTAATGCCACATCCCTAAAACATATATTAACGGTTGGGGAACGCAATGTAATTGATCCTACCATCATCTAACCTATCCACCCTAACTTCCTATGTACCGCTCGTGCCGCTCCCCTTCTTGTTTCGCACGTAGGTCGAGACAGAGATTTTCGATGCAATTCCAAGATTTCACTCTAAACAAGTGCTACTTTGAGGCCTATGACAAGTGATTCTTAGAAAAAAACTCTCTCGATAGTCTACTTGTTCTAATTTAGGTTTTCTAGGGTGAGGCATTTGATTCCACAACCGCGAAAAAAAAGTCTACCTCATTTTATAGCCGGATTGGAAACTTCTTTTTTTCGAAGTTCAAGGCTGAAATCAGCCAAAGCAGCCCCTAATGCCACATCCCTAAAATATATATTAACGGTTGGGGAACGCAATGTAATTGATCCTACCATCATCTAACCTATCCACCCTAACTTCCTATGTACCGCTCGTGCCGCTCCCCTTCTTGTTTCGCAGACGTAGGTCGAGACAGTAGATTTTCATGCAATTCCAAGATTTCACTCTAAACAAGTGCTACTTTGAGGCCTATGACAAGTGATTCTTAGAAAAACTCTCTCGATAGTCTACTTGTTCTAATTTAGGTTTTCTAGGGTGAGGCATTTGATTCCACAACCGCAAAAAAGTCTACCTCATTTTATAGCCGGATTGGAAACTTCTTTTTGTTTTCGAAGTTCAAGCTACTGAAATCAGCGCCAAATCCCTAAATGCCACATCCCAAAACATATATTAACGGTTGGGGAACGCAATGTAATTGATCCTACCATCATCTAACCTATCCACCCTAACTTCCTATATGTACCGCTCGTGCCGCGCCGCTCCCTTCTTTTTTTCGCAGACGTAGGTCGGTCGAGACAGAGATTTTCGATGCAATTCCAAGATTTCACTCTAAACAAGTGCTACTTTGAGGCCTATGACAAGTGATTCTTAGAAAAAACTCTCTCGATAGTCTACTTGTTCTAATTTAGGTTTTCTAGGGTGAGGCATTTGATTCCACAACCGCGAAAAAGTCTACCTCATTTTATAGCCGGATTGGAAACTTCTTTTTGTTTTCGAAGTTCGCTACTGAAATCAGCCAAAGCAAATTCCCTAATGCCACATCCCTAAAACATATATTAACGGTTGGGGAACGCAATGTAATTGATCCTACCATCATCTAACCTATCCACCCTAACTTCCTATGTACCGCTCGTGCCGCTCCCTTCTTGTTTCGCACGTAGGTCGAGACAGAGATTTTCGATGCAATTCCAAGATTTCACTCTAAACAAGTGCTACTTTGAGGCCTATGACAAGTGATTTCTTAGAAAAACTCTCTCTCGATAGTCTACTTGTTCTAATTTAGGTTTTCTAGGGTGAGGCATTTGATTCCACAACCGCGAAAAAAGTCTACCTCATTTTATAGCCGGATTGGAAACTTCTTTTGTTTTTCGAAGTTCAAGCTGAAATCAGCGCCAAAGAAATTCCTAATGCCACATCCCAAAAATATATTAACGGGTTGGGGAACGCAATGTAATTGATCCTACCATCATCTAACCTATCCACCCTAACTTCCTATGTACCGCTCGTGCCGCTCCCTTCTTCTTGTTTCGCAGACGTAGGTCGAGACAGTAGATTTTCATGCAATTCCAAGATTTCACTCTAAACAAGTGCTACTTTGAGGCCTATGACAAGTGATTCTTAGAAAAACTCTCTCGATAGTCTACTTGTTCTAATTTAGGTTTTCTAGGGTGAGGCATTTGATTCCACAACCGCGAAAAAAGTCTACCTCATTTTATAGCCGGATTGGAAACTTCTTTTTTTTTCGAAGTTCAAGCTACTGAAATCAGCCCAAAGAGCCCCCTAATGCCACATCCCAAACATATATTAACGGTTGGGGAACGCAATGTAATTGATCCTACCATCATCTAACCTATCCACCCTAACTTCCTATGTACCGCTCGCGCCGCTCCCCTTCTTGTTTCTGCACGTAGGTCGAGACAGAGATTTTCATGCAATTCCAAGATTTCACTCTAAACAAGTGCTACTTTGAGGCCTATGACAAGTGATTCTTAGAAAAAAAACTCTCTCGATAGTCTACTTGTTCTAATTTAGGTTTTCTAGGGTGAGGCATTTGATTCCACAACCGCGAAAAAAAAAGTCTACCTCATTTTATAGCCGGATTGGAAACTTCTTTTTTTTCGAAGTTCGCTACTGAAATCAGCCAAAGCAAATTCCCTAATGCCACATCCCAAAACATATATTAACGGTTGGGGAACGCAATGTAATTGATCCTACCATCATCTAACCTATCCACCCTAACTTCCCTATGTACCGCTCGTGCCGCTCCCCTTCTTGTTTTCGCACGTAGGTCGAGACAGAGATTTTCGATGCAATTCCAAGATTTCACTCTAAACAAGTGCTACTTTGAGGCCTATGACAAGTGATTCTTAGAAAAACTCTCTCGATAGTCTACTTGTTCTAATTTAGGTTTTCTAGGGTGAGGCATTTGATTCCACAACCGCCAAAAAAAGTCTACCTCATTTTATAGCCGGATTGGAAACTTCTTTTTGTTTCGAAGTTCAAGGCTGAAATCAGCGCCAAAAGCCCCTAATGCCACATCCCTAAAACATATATTAACGGTTGGGGAACGCAATGTAATTGATCCTACCATCATCTAACCTATCCACCCTAACTTCCTATGTACCGCTCGTGCCGCTCCCTTCTTGTTTCGCACGTAGGTCGAGACAGAGATTTTCGATGCAATTCCAAGATTTCACTCTAAACAAGTGCTACTTTGAGGCCTATGACAAGTGATTCTTAGAAAAAAACTCTCTCGATAGTCTACTTGTTCTAATTTAGGTTTTCTAGGGTGAGGCATTTGATTCCACAACCGCCAAAAAGTCTACCTCATTTTATAGCCGGATTGGAAACTTCTTTTTTTTTTTCGAAGTTCGCTACTGAAATCAGCGCCAAAGCAAATCCCTAATGCCACATCCCAAAATATATATTAACGGTTGGGGAACGCAATGTAATTGATCCTACCATCATCTAACCTATCCACCCTAACTTCCTATGTACCGCTCGTGCCGCTCCCTTCTTGTTTTTCGCACGTAGGTCGAGACAGAGATTTTCATGCAATTCCAAGATTTCACTCTAAACAAGTGCTACTTTGAGGCCTATGACAAGTGATTCTTAGAAAAACTCTCTCGATAGTCTACTTGTTCTAATTTAGGTTTTCTAGGGTGAGGCATTTGATTCCACAACCGCGAAAAAAGTCTACCTCATTTTTATAGCCGGATTGGAAACTTCTTTTGTTTCGAAGTTCGCTGAAATCAGCCAAAGCCCCCCTAATGCCACATCCCAAAACATATATTAACGGTTGGGGAACGCAATGTAATTGATCCTACCATCATCTAACCTATCCACCCTAACTTCCTATGTACCGCTCGTGCCGCTCCCTCTTTTGTTTCAAGCACGTAGGTCGAGACAGAGATTTTCGATGCAATTCCAAGATTTCACTCTAAACAAGTGCTACTTTGAGGCCTATGACAAGTGATTCTTAGAAAAAAACTCTCTCGATAGTCTACTTGTTCTAATTTAGGTTTTTCTAGGGTGAGGCATTTGATTCCACAACCGCGAAAAAGTCTACCTCATTTTATAGCCGGATTGGAAACTTCTTTTTTTTCGAAGTTCAAGCTGAAATCAGCCAAAGCCCCTAATGCCACATCCCAAAACATATATTAACGGTTGGGGAACGCAATGTAATTGATCCTACCATCATCTAACCTATCCACCCTAACTTCCTATGTACCGCTCGTGCCGCTCCCTTCTTGTTTCTTGTTTCGCAGACGTAGGTCGAGACAGATTTTCATGCAATTCCAAGATTTCACTCTAAACAAGTGCTACTTTGAGGCCTATGACAAGTGATTCTTAGAAAAAAACTCTCTCTGATAGTCTACTTGTTCTAATTTAGGTTTTCTAGGGTGAGGCATTTGATTCCACAACCGCGAAAAAAAAGTCTACCTCATTTTATAGCCGGATTGGAAACTTCTTTTTTTTTCGAAGTTCAAGCTGAAATCAGCCAAAAAGCCCCTAATGCCACATCCCTAAAACATATATTAACGGTTGGGGAACGCAATGTAATTGATCCTACCATCATCTAACCTATCCACCCTAACTTCCTATGTACCGCTCGTGCCGCTCCCTTCTTGTTTCGGTTTCGCACGTAGGTCGAGACAGAGATTTTCATGCAATTCCAAGATTTCACTCTAAACAAGTGCTACTTTGAGGCCTATGACAAGTGATTCTTAGAAAAAAAACTCTCTCTCGATAGTCTACTTGTTCTAATTTAGGTTTTCTAGGGTGAGGCATTTGATTCCACAACCGCAAAAAAAAAGTCTACCTCATTTTATAGCCGGATTGGAAACTTCTTTTGTTTCGAAGTTCGCTACGAAAATCAGCGCCAAAGAAGCCCCTAATGCCACATCCCAAAACATATATTAACGGTTGGGGAACGAATGTAATTGATCCTACCATCATCTAACCTATCCACCCTAACTTCCTATGTACCGCTCGTGCCGCTCCCCTTTCTTGTTTCGCACGTAGGTCGAGACAGAGATTTTCATGCAATTCCAAGATTTCACTCTAAACAAGTGCTACTTTGAGGCCTATGACAAGTGATTCTTAGAAAAACTCTCTCGATAGTCTACTTGTTCTAATTTAGGTTTTCTAGGGTGAGGCATTTGATTCCACAACCGCAAAAAAAAGTCTACCTCATTTTATAGCCGGATTGGAAACTTCTTTTTTTTTCGAAGTTCAAGCAGCTGAAATCAGCCAAGAGCCCCTAATGCCACATCCCTAAAACATATATTAACGGTTGGGGAACGCAATGTAATTGATCCTACCATCATCTAACCTATCCACCCTAACTTCCTATGTACCGCTCGTGCCGCTCCCTTTCTTGTTTCGCACGTAGGTCGAGACAGAGATTTTCATGCAATTCCAAGATTTCACTCTAAACAAGTGCTACTTTGAGGCCTATGACAAGTGATTCTTAGAAAAAACTCTCTCTCGATAGTCTACTTGTTCTAATTTAGGTTTTTCTAGGGTGAGGCATTTGATTCCACAACCGCCAAAAAGTCTACCTCATTTTATAGCCGGATTGGAAACTTCTTTTTTTTTTCGAAGTTCAAGCTAATGAAATCAAATCAGCAAATTCCCCTAATGCCACATCCCAAAACATATATTAACGGTTGGGGAACGCAATGTAATTGATCCTACCATCATCTAACCTATCCACCCTAACTTCCTATGTACCGCTCGTCGTGCCGCTCCCTTCTTGTTTCGCAGACGTAGGTCGAGACAGAGATTTTCATGCAATTCCAAGATTTCACTCTAAACAAGTGCTACTTTGAGGCCTATGACAAGTGATTCTTAGAAAAACTCTCTCTCATAGTCTACTTGTTCTAATTTAGGTTTTCTAGGGTGAGGCATTTGATTCCACAACCGAAAAAAGTCTACCTCATTTTATAGCCGGATTGGAAACTTCTTTTTTTTTTCGAAGTTCGCTAAATGAAATCAGCGCAAAGAAAAGCCCCTAATGCCACATCCCAAAACATATATTAACGGGTTGGGGAACGCAATGTAATTGATCCTACCATCATCTAACCTATCCACCCTAACTTCCTATGTACCGCTCGTGCCGCTCCCTTCTTGTTTCGCAGACGTAGGTCGAGACAGAGATTTTCATGCAATTCCAAGATTTCACTCTAAACAAGTGCTACTTTGAGGCCTATGACAAGTGATTCTTAGAAAAACTCTCTCTCGATAGTCTACTTGTTCTAATTTAGGTTTTCTAGGGTGAGGCATTTGATTCCACAACCGCGAAAAAAAAGTCTACCTCATTTTATAGCCGGATTGGAAACTTCTTTTTTTCGAAGTTCAACTGAAATCAGCCAAAGCCAAAATTCCTAATGCCACATCCCTAAAACATATATTAACGGGTGGGGGAACGCAATGTAATTGATCCTACCATCATCTAACCTATCCACCCTAACTTCCTATGTACCGCTCGTGCCGCTCCCCTTCTTGTTTTTCGACGTAGGTCGAGACAGAGATTTTCGATGCAATTCCAAGATTTCACTCTAAACAAGTGCTACTTTGAGGCCTATGACAAGTGATTCTTAGAAAAACTCTCTCTATAGTCTACTTGTTCTAATTTAGGTTTTCTAGGGTGAGGCATTTGATTCCACAACCGCAAAAAAAGTCTACCTCATTTTATAGCCGGATTGGAAACTTCTTTTTGTTTTTCGAAGTTCAAGGCTTGAAATCAGCCCAAGCCCCTAATGCCACATCCCTAAAACATATATTAACGGTTGGGGAACGCAATGTAATTGATCCTACCATCATCTAACCTATCCACCCTAACTTCCTATGTACCGCTCGTGCCGCTCCCTTCTTGTTTCTTTCGCACGTAGGTCGAGACAGTAGATTTTCGATGCAATTCCAAGATTTCACTCTAAACAAGTGCTACTTTGAGGCCTATGACAAGTGATTCTTAGAAAAACTCTCTCTGATAGTCTACTTGTTCTAATTTAGGTTTTCTAGGGTGAGGCATTTGATTCCACAACCGCGAAAAAAAGTCTACCTCATTTTATAGCCGGATTGGAAACTTCTTTTTTTTTCGAAGTTCGCTACTGAAATCAGCCCAAGAAGCCCCCCTAATGCCACATCCCAAAAATATATATTAACGGTTGGGGAACGCAATGTAATTGATCCTACCATCATCTAACCTATCCACCCTAACTTCCTATGTACCGCTCGTGCCGCTCCCTTCTTGTTTCGCACGTAGGTCGAGACAGAGATTTTCGATGCAATTCCAAGATTTCACTCTAAACAAGTGCTACTTTGAGGCCTATGACAAGTGATTCTTAGAAAAAACTCTCTCGATAGTCTACTTGTTCTAATTTAGGTTTTCTAGGGTGAGGCATTTGATTCCACAACCGCAAAAAAAGTCTACCTCATTTTATAGCCGGATTGGAAACTTCTTTTTTTTTCGAAGTTCAAGCTGAAATCAGCGCCAAAGAGTCCCTAATGCCACATCCCAAAACATATATTAACGGTTGGGGAACGCAATGTAATTGATCCTACCATCATCTAACCTATCCACCCTAACTTCCTATGTACCGCTCGTGCCGCTCCCTTCTTGTTTCGCAGACGTAGGTCGAGACAGAGATTTTCATGCAATTCCAAGATTTCACTCTAAACAAGTGCTACTTTGAGGCCTATGACAAGTGATTCTTAGAAAAAACTCTCTCTCGATAGTCTACTTGTTCTAATTTAGGTTTTCTAGGGTGAGGCATTTGATTCCACAACCGCGAAAAAAGTCTACCTCATTTTTATAGCCGGATTGGAAACTTCTTTTTTTTTCGAAGTTCGCTACTGAAATCAGCCAAAGAAATTCCTAATGCCACATCCCTAAACATATATTAACGGTTGGGGAACGCAATGTAATTGATCCTACCATCATCTAACCTATCCACCCTAACTTCCTATGTACCGCTCGTGCCGCTCCCCTTTCTTGTTTCGCAGACGTAGGTCGAGACAGAGATTTTCGATGCAATTCCAAGATTTCACTCTAAACAAGTGCTACTTTGAGGCCTATGACAAGTGATTCTTAGAAAAAAAACTCTCGATAGTCTACTTGTTCTAATTTAGGTTTTCTAGGGTGAGGCATTTGATTCCACAACCGCGAAAAAAGTCTACCTCATTTTATAGCCGATTGGAAACTTCTTTTTGTTTCGAAGTTCGCTACTGAAATCAACGCCAAAGCAGCCCCTAATGCCACATCCTCAAAACATATATTAACGGTTGGGGAACGCAATGTAATTGATCCTACCATCATCTAACCTATCCACCCTAACTTCCTATGTACCGCTCGTGCCGCTCCCCTTCTTGTTTCGCAGACGTAGGTCGAGACAGAGATTTTCATGCAATTCCAAGATTTCACTCTAAACAAGTGCTACTTTGAGGCCTATGACAAGTGATTCTTAGAAAAAACTCTCTCGATAGTCTACTTGTTCTAATTTAGGTTTTCTAGGGTGAGGCATTTGATTCCACAACCGCCAAAAAGTCTACCTCATTTTATAGCCGGATTGGAAACTTCTTTTTGTTTTTCGAAGTTCGCTACTGAAATCAGCCAAGAAATTCCCTAATGCCACATCCCTAAAACATATATTAACGGTTGGGGAACGCAATGTAATTGATCCTACCATCATCTAACCTATCCACCCTAACTTCCTATGTACCGCTCGTGCCGCTCCTTCTTGTTTCTCAGAGACGTAGGTCGAGACAGTAGATTTTCATGCAATTCCAAGATTTCACTCTAAACAAGTGCTACTTTGAGGCCTATGACAAGTGATTCTTAGAAAAAACTCTCTCGATAGTCTACTTGTTCTAATTTAGGTTTTCTAGGGTGAGGCATTTGATTCCACAACCGCGAAAAAAGTCTACCTCATTTTATAGCCGGATTGGAAACTTCTTTTTTTCGAAGTTCAAGGCTGAAATCAGCGCCAAGAAATCCCTAATGCCACATCCCAAAACATATATTAACGGTTGGGGAACGCAATGTAATTGATCCTACCATCATCTAACCTATCCACCCTAACTTCCTATGTACCGCTCGTGCCGCTCCCTTCTTGTTTCTTTGACGTAGGTCGAGACAGAGATTTTCGATGCAATTCCAAGATTTCACTCTAAACAAGTGCTACTTTGAGGCCTATGACAAGTGATTCTTAGAAAAACTCTCTCGATAGTCTACTTGTTCTAATTTAGGTTTTCTAGGGTGAGGCATTTGATTCCACAACCGCCAAAAAAGTCTACTACTCATTTTATAGCCGGATTGGAAACTTCTTTTTTTTTCGAAGTTCAAGGCTGAAATCAGCGCCAAAAAATTCCCTAATGCCACATCCCAAACATATATTAACGGTTGGGGAACGCAATGTAATTGATCCTACCATCATCTAACCTATCCACCCTAACTTCCTATGTACCGCTCGTGCCGCTCCCTTCTTGTTTCGCAGACGTAGGTCGAGACAGAGAGATTTTCATGCAATTCCAAGATTTCACTCTAAACAAGTGCTACTTTGAGGCCTATGACAAGTGATTCTTAGAAAAAAACTCTCTCGATAGTCTACTTGTTCTAATTTAGGTTTTCTAGGGTGAGGCATTTGATTCCACAACCGCGAAAAAGTCTACCTCATTTTATAGCCGGATTGGAAACTTCTTTTTTTTCGAAGTTCAAGAAATCAAATCAGCCAAAGAAATCCCTAATGCCACATCCCTAAAACATATATTAACGGTTGGGGAACGCAATGTAATTGATCCTACCATCATCTAACCTATCCACCCTAACTTCCTATGTACCGCTCGTGCCGCTCCCCTTCTTGTTTCTGCAGACGTAGGTCGAGACAGAGATTTTCGATGCAATTCCAAGATTTCACTCTAAACAAGTGCTACTTTGAGGCCTATGACAAGTGATTCTTAGAAAAACTCTCTCGATAGTCTACTTGTTCTAATTTAGGTTTTCTAGGGTGAGGCATTTGATTCCACAACCGCGAAAAAGTCTACCTCATTTTATAGCCGGATTGGAAACTTCTTTTTGTTTTCGAAGTTCGCTACTGAAATCAGCGCCAAAGCAAATCCCCTAATGCCACATCCCAAAACATATATTAACGGTTGGGGAACGCAATGTAATTGATCCTACCATCATCTAACCTATCCACCCTAACTTCCTATGTACCGCTCGTGCCGCTCCCTTCTTGTTTCGCGCGACGTAGGTCGAGACAGTAGATTTTCGATGCAATTCCAAGATTTCACTCTAAACAAGTGCTACTTTGAGGCCTATGACAAGTGATTCTTAGAAAAACTCTCTCGATAGTCTACTTGTTCTAATTTAGGTTTTCTAGGGTGAGGCATTTGATTCCACAACCGCGAAAAAAAACTCTACCTCATTTTATAGCCGGATTGGAAACTTCTTTTGTTTCGAAGTTCGCACTGAAATCAGCGCCAAAGAAATTCCCTAATGCCACATCCCAAAACATATATTAACGGTTGGGGAACGCAATGTAATTGATCCTACCATCATCTAACCTATCCACCCTAACTTCCTATGTACCGCTCGTGCCGCTCCCTTCTTGTTTCGGACGTAGGTCGGTCGACACAGTAGATTTTCGATGCAATTCCAAGATTTCACTCTAAACAAGTGCTACTTTGAGGCCTATGACAAGTGATTCTTAGAAAAACTCTCTCGATAGTCTACTTGTTCTAATTTAGGTTTTAGGGTGAGGCATTTGATTCCACAACCGCGAAAAAAAACTCTACCTCATTTTATAGCCGGATTGGAAACTTCTTTTTGTTTTCGAAGTTCAAGCTACTGAAATCAGCGCCAAAGAAATTCCTAATGCCACATCCCAAAACATATATTAACGGTTGGGGAACGCAATGTAATTGATCCTACCATCATCTAACCTATCCACCCTAACTTCCTATGTACCGCTCGTGCCGCTCCCTTCTTGTTTTTCAGACACGTAGGTCGAGACAGAGATTTTCATGCAATTCCAAGATTTCACTCTAAACAAGTGCTACTTTGAGGCCTATGACAAGTGATTCTTAGAAAAAAACTCTCTCGATAGTCTACTTGTTCTAATTTAGGTTTTCTAGGGTGAGGCATTTGATTCCACAACCGCGAAAAAAAAGTCTACCTCATTTTATAGCCGGATTGGAAACTTCTTTTTTTTCGAAGTTCAAGAAGTTCGCTCAGCAAATCAGCGCTATTCCCCCAATGCCACATCCCTAAAACATATATTAACGGTTGGGGAACGCAAATGTAATTGATCCTACCATCATCTAACCTATCCACCCTAACTTCCTATGTACCGCTCGTGCCGCTCCCCTTCTTGTTTCGCAGACGTAGGTCGAGACAGAGATTTTCGATGCAATTCCAAGATTTCACTCTAAACAAGTGCTACTTTGAGGCCTATGACAAGTGATTCTTAGAAAAACTCTCTCTGATAGTCTACTTGTTCTAATTTAGGTTTTCTAGGGTGAGGCATTTGATTCCACAACCGCGAAAAAAAGTCTACCTCATTTTATAGCCGGATTGGAAACTTCTTTGTTTTTCGAAGTTCAAGCTGAAAATCAGCCAAAGCCCCCTAATGCCACATCCCAAACATATATTAACGGTTGGGGAAACGAATGTAATTGATCCTACCATCATCTAACCTATCCACCCTAACTTCCTATGTACCGCTCGTGCCGCTCCCTTCTTGTTTCGCACGTAGGTCGAGACAGAGATTTTCATGCAATTCCAAGATTTCACTCTAAACAAGTGCTACTTTGAGGCCTATGACAAGTGATTCTTAGAAAAACTCTCTCGATAGTCTACTTGTTCTAATTTAGGTTTTCTAGGGTGAGGCATTTGATTCCACAACCGCAAAAAAAGTCTACCTCATTTTATAGCCGGATTGGAAACTTCTTTTTTTTTCGAAGTTCAAGCTGAAATCAGCCAAAGAAATTCCTAATGCCACATCCCTAAAATATATATTAACGGTTGGGGAACGCAATGTAATTGATCCTACCATCATCTAACCTATCCACCCTAACTTCCTATGTACCGCTCGCGTGCCGCTCCCTTCTTGTTTTCTAGACGTAGGTCGAGACAGAGATTTTCATGCAATTCCAAGATTTCACTCTAAACAAGTGCTACTTTGAGGCCTATGACAAGTGATTCTTAGAAAAACTCTCTCTCGATAGTCTACTTGTTCTAATTTAGGTTTTCTAGGGTGAGGCATTTGATTCCACAACCGCGAAAAAAGTCTACCTCATTTTATAGCCGGATTGGAAACTTCTTTTTTTTCGAAGTTCGCTACTGAAATCAGCCCAGCAGCCCCCTAATGCCACATCCCTAAAACATATATTAACGGTTGGGGAACGCAATGTAATTGATCCTACCATCATCTAACCTATCCACCCTAACTTCCTATGTACCGCTCGTGCCGCTCCCTTCTTGTTTCTGCACGTAGGTCGAGACAGAGATTTTCGATGCAATTCCAAGATTTCACTCTAAACAAGTGCTACTTTGAGGCCTATGACAAGTGATTCTTAGAAAAAAACTCTCTCTCGATAGTCTACTTGTTCTAATTTAGGTTTTCTAGGGTGAGGCATTTGATTCCACAACCGCCAAAAAAGTCTACCTCTCATTTTATAGCCGGATTGGAAACTTCTTTTTGTTTTCGAAGTTCGCTACTGAAATCAGCCCAAGCAGCCCCTAATGCCACATCCCAAAACATATATTAACGGTTGGGGAACGCAATGTAATTGATCCTACCATCATCTAACCTATCCACCCTAACTTCCTATGTACCGCTCGCGCCGCTCCCTTCTTTGTTTCTGTAGACGTAGGTCGAGACAGAGATTTTCGATGCAATTCCAAGATTTCACTCTAAACAAGTGCTACTTTGAGGCCTATGACAAGTGATTCTTAGAAAAAAACTCTCTCGATAGTCTACTTGTTCTAATTTAGGTTTTCTAGGGTGAGGCATTTGATTCCACAAATCGCGAAAAAAGTCTACCTCATTTTATAGCCGATTGGAAACTTCTTTGTTTTTTCGAAGTTCAAGCTGAAATCAGCCAAAGCAGCCCCTAATGCCACATCCCAAAACATATATTAACGGTTGGGGAACGCAATGTAATTGATCCTACCATCATCTAACCTATCCACCCTAACTTCCTATGTACCGCTCGTGCCGCCGCTCTTCTTGTTTTCGGACGTAGGTCGAGACAGTAGATTTTCATGCAATTCCAAGATTTCACTCTAAACAAGTGCTACTTTGAGGCCTATGACAAGTGATTCTTAGAAAAAAACTCTCTCGATAGTCTACTTGTTCTAATTTAGGTTTTCTAGGGTGAGGCATTTGATTCCACAACCGCAAAAAAAAAGTCTACCTCATTTTATAGCCGGATTGGAAACTTCTTTTTTTTTTTCGAAGTTCAAGGCTGAAATCAGCCAAAAGCAGTCCCTAATGCCACATCCCTAAACATATATTAACGGTTGGGGAACGCAATGTAATTGATCCTACCATCATCTAACCTATCCACCCTAACTTCCTATGTACCGCTCGTGCCGCTCCCTTCTTGTTTCGCAGACGTAGGTCGAGACAGAGATTTTCGATGCAATTCCAAGATTTCACTCTAAACAAGTGCTACTTTGAGGCCTATGACAAGTGATTCTTAGAAAAAACTCTCTCGATAGTCTACTTGTTCTAATTTAGGTTTTCTAGGGTGAGGCATTTGATTCCACAACCGCAAAAAAAGTCTACCTCATTTTATAGCCGGATTGGAAACTTCTTTTGTTTCGAAGTTCAAGGCTGAAATCAGCCAAGCTAAATTCCCTAATGCCACATCCCAAAACATATATTAACGGTTGGGGAACGCAATGTAATTGATCCTACCATCATCTAACCTATCCACCCTAACTTCCTATGTACCGCTCGTGCCGCTCCCTTCTTGTTTCTTTTTCGACGTAGGTCGAGACAGAGATTTTCATGCAATTCCAAGATTTCACTCTAAACAAGTGCTACTTTGAGGCCTATGACAAGTGATTCTTAGAAAAACTCTCTCATAGTCTACTTGTTCTAATTTAGGTTTTCTAGGGTGAGGCATTTGATTCCACAACCGCCAAAAAAGTCTACCTCATTTTATAGCCGATTGGAAACTTCTTTTTTCTTCGAAGTTCAAGCTGAAATCAGCGCCAAAGCAGCCCCTAATGCCACATCCTCAAACATATATATTAACGGGTTGGGGAACGCAATGTAATTGATCCTACCATCATCTAACCTATCCACCCTAACTTCCTATGTACCGCTCGTGCCGCTCCCTTCTTGTTTCTGCACGTAGGTCGAGACAGAGATTTTCATGCAATTCCAAGATTTCACTCTAAACAAGTGCTACTTTGAGGCCTATGACAAGTGATTCTTAGAAAAACTCTCTCTCATAGTCTACTTGTTCTAATTTAGGTTTTCTAGGGTGAGGCATTTGATTCCACAACCGCAAAAAAAGTCTACCTCATTTTATAGCCGGATTGGAAACTTCTTTTTGTTTCGAAGTTCAAGAAATCAGCCAAGAAGCCCCTAATGCCACATCCCTAAAACATATATTAACGGTTGGGGAACGCAATGTAATTGATCCTACCATCATCTAACCTATCCACCCTAACTTCCTATGTACCGCTCGTGCCGCTCCCTTCTTGTTTCGCAGACGTAGGTCGAGCAGAGATTTTCATGCAATTCCAAGATTTCACTCTAAACAAGTGCTACTTTGAGGCCTATGACAAGTGATTCTTAGAAAAAACTCTCTCGATAGTCTACTTGTTCTAATTTAGGTTTTCTAGGGTGAGGCATTTGATTCCACAACCGCAAAAAAAGTCTACCTCATTTTATAGCCGGATTGGAAACTTCTTTTTTGTTTCGAAGTTCAAGGCTGAAATCAGCCCAAGCCCCTAATGCCACATCCCTAAACATATATTAACGGTTGGGGAACGCAATGTAATTGATCCTACCATCATCTAACCTATCCACCCTAACTTCCTATGTACCGCTCGTGCCGCTCCCTTCTTGTTTCGCAGACGTAGGTCGAGACAGTAGATTTTCATGCAATTCCA
>JADLZK010004252.1:0-365514 GCA_015847255.1 Hyparrhenia diplandra | reverse complement strand
ATCGATCGGACAAAACTACAGCAAATAGCCGCTCACTACTGCAGGATCGACATTTAGTCCCTGCTCGTTTGGCCCTTTAGTCCCGGTTATGGAACCGGGAATACGAGTTGGGGAATAGAGGTAGAGGCTTTTATTCCCGGTTGGGGTGCAACCGGAGTAAAGCTCTGCCGAGCACGTGGTCGCCGTAGGTTTTTATTCCCCCCGTTGGTGCCACCAACCGGGAGTAAAGGGTTGTTTTTTCTTTCTTTTGATTTTAATTCTGATTTCATTTTAATTCCTAATCGGTTATGATTTTATCATCTCAAATGTACTCCCAAGTGTACTGTAATTCACGAACCAAACAAATTACAATCAAAAGTAATCTTTTATATATTGAATTGTACATCCAGATCCATATGTTACATAGTACTAGTATTACATAATCTTTCAAATATTCATTTACAAAACACTGAGATTCTCTATGTACGTCAATCCAAGCACGCATCAGCACCAAATCACCAAAACAGCTTTGCAGTCATCCAAAGCAATATCACCGTAGCTGAAAAAAAAATGAATCAGATTATCAAGCATGAATCTTGTCTCGAAGCAAGGAGACAAAAGATTAAAACATAGATAAGGAGAAGAAAATGCTTACCATGAACCGAGCTCCCGCTAGATCTCCATTCATCTCACTTGCCTTCTCACGTGTGGCCCCATGGGAGCCTCCTCCCTCGTGGATGATGGTAGCCGGAAGCACCGCGGCAAGGTAAGGGCAGCCCTCGCGTGTTGGGCGGCTCCGACTGTGCCTCCTCGCCGCACTTCACCAAATTCTGCTCCTGCTCCATGGCCATGGCTGCTCTAGATGTGTAGAAGGAGATAGAATGGGAGGCATGCGGTGGGGGAAAATGAAAGAGAGAGTGCGGTAGAAATAATAGATGGGAGCCAAGAGATAAGGTTGAAAGGGGACTTTACTCCCAGCTCCCAACTCCACCTGAGACTAAAGATCTTTACTCCCGGTGCTAACACGAGCCGGAATAAAGGTCTCTACCTTTACTCCCTTGATATTATCACGGGGAGTAAAGCTAAATTTCGGGCCACGAAAAATTTTGGCGCCAGAGCTTTATTCCCGGTTGGGGTGCCTTTACTCCCGGTTAGTGTCCCCAACCGGGAATAAAGTTCCTTGGACGCATGGGAGCGGCTGCCCGCGTGGCCTTTTACTCCGGTGGAGACTCGGGCCGAATAAAAGTACCTTTATTCCCGTTCGATTTCGAACCCGGGAGTAATCGCGTTTTTGGGCTCGAGAAGAGAAGTCGCTTGTGTAGTAGTGGTTCGATCCTGTCGGTCTCTTATAACCTACCAAAGGCAAAAACTAACATGTCGTCGAGAGTAAGAATGAGATTTAGTTTTTTCTAGCCTTCTCTAGGCGTGAGTATGAAAAACCAAACAAACACAACCCAAATTCCAGATTTCTCCTAATGAGGTGGGCTTCTCCTACTGTTTTGCATTTAAAATTTAGTATAAACTTTCTCTATTAATAAATGTTTCCTAATGATATTCTCATATGCTATGACTCGTGATAATGTTTTATTATTACTAACTAGAAACACTAGGAGAAGTCCATCATTTCGGTAAAGTCTCATGCTCACTCCATGAGCGCAAGATATGCTAAAACCCTAGGCTACCATTTTCATGGTCCTACATGCGATGGCGTCCCGATAAAGTAGCCCCAGACCCTAATTGGCGCCTCCCACTCTTGGACGTGCACATCCCACCCCGCCACCACCTCCCCATGCATGTGTATTTTTCTAGTACTAGGTCAATTCCCGTGCGTTGCTACGAGTTTAAAAATTCATGACAAGTACATATACACTTTTTCGAAAGCGCGCTTGTGCACGTATTGCATTAAGAGAAAGTAGAGTTATTACATACCCGACTGTGGCTGATGGTGAGATGCCAAAGGTCAAAGTGGGAAAAACACTACACAAGGCGCCGGCTCTAACGGCGGAGCAGAGACAATCGATGCACTAAGACTACAACAGATGTGCTACAAGTCGGTCGATGACAAAGACGACGTCGGGTCCCCAATGGCGCGGCCCTCGAGCGGTGAGGGCATCATGGGGAACCCCCCCCAACATCTCCCTCTTGGCCGATGTGATTTCCCCTCAGTGATGGCGGAAACGCGCTTCCGACACCAGGTCGGGGGCGAGTTGGAGGGGGCGTCCGCCGGACGGCCTTCCAATTTGTTGAACATGACCCGGCGCACTTGGCGTTCCTGATTGGGATCACGTTGGTCGGCTTGGCAAAGAAGCACGGTCTGTGTGTCAAAGCCCCCGCGTCAATAGAGTTGGAAGTCCTGAGCATCGGTTCCTTAATTAGAGGGTCTTCAAGAGGCAAGGTGATGGAGTCGAGGAAGGCGGCGGATGCGGCCGTTACCATAGTGCAGGTGCAATCCTCAACCGGTAGCGGCGCAGTCCCGCAGGCGGTCTTCGTCGCCCGTTGAGGTTTTTTCGTGGCCGGCACATCGACCTCGGGCCACAACATCATCGAAGTTGAGCTCGACCCGGGCGTAGCGGCGAGGGGGCTCCATCTCGCATCGTCTTGGAGAATGGATGCGCAACGAGGGGCGCCTCGAGCTCATCCAACATTGGGTCTACCCGAACAGGGGGATCCGTGCCCACAAGCGGCTCAAGCGTGAGCGGAGTGCAGGGGTGTGCCGGCGTTGCCCACCTCCATCGATGGCTTTGGCGCCCATCCCAGTGAGGCAAGGCCAATGTCAAGGGGGCCGAGCAAAGGATCCGTCCGGCAAAGGAAAAAGAGGTGCCAACGGCACGGCCACCTAGGGGCGTCCCAGCCCCGGACACAGCTGATGACGACACAACGGTCTTGAGCACAGAGAGGTGGCTCCTGAACACTGTGTCGAGGCTCCTGCACATTGCTCGTGGAGGGGTGCATTGGCAGAAGGCGATGTTGATGCACTGGTTCCTCGCCGGTGCTTTGTCTTTGAGGGATGAGAGGCAACGGGGACGGAGGGAACAACGGGAGGCGGTGGCGTGATCCCTAGCCGTGCGGAGTTGAAGCGAGAGCCCGGACAAGGGATGGTGGCACAAGACGTCGACGACGAGGGGTTGGGTGAGGCACGCCGTCGCCTACGCTTGCGCTTCTGAACGAGAGTAAAACCGTCTTCGTCGGTAGGGGGCGTCGACGGTGGTGGAGAGGCCCCGGCGGTGCCGTGCTCACGAAGACAACGACGGTGGTCACCAGACGACGGAGGCCGGTGGCAAGGGCCGAGCCATTGGTGAGCAGAGATGCGTGCGACGAGTATCGGCCGAGGCGATGCGGGGTGTTGACAACCTAGTCGACGGAAGAGGGTGCACCGCATGGGCGTCGATGGAGACGTGGAGTGCGGCCGATGACGACGGCGGCGCCGCTGCGCCCCCATTTCCCGTTCGTGCCGGGGGACGCCTCTCGCCTCCTAGAGCCCGGGTGCTTGATCGGTCCACTACAAGGTCCGCGATGCAGCCCAGGAACGCTCCCGACAAGGAAGGGATGGACAAACGTGCCGCACGACGGTGGGGGCCCTCCGGTTCGATGAACTCGTCCTTGTTGTCCGAGCAGTCGGAGAAGAAGTCGTCCACCCACTACTTACCCTTGGGTCTTCCAATAGGGGGAAGTAGGGGGCCGCATCCTGGGGGAGGGCCTTGCAAGAGCGCCGGAGACCGCCCCCATGGCGGTCGTCGACGTGGTGAGGCGATCTGTCACGGGCTGCGACCCCTCGAGTCCACATGACCGCGGTGACGGTCGTAGGGCCAACACCAGCCGATGGAGAGGCAGGGGTGGTAGGAGACACCGATGAGCACGGAGCGGAAGGACTCACAAGGATGACCTGCTAGGTGGCTGAAATCTCATGTTTGGTTTTGGAAATTGATGACATACTTGTTATGCTAATCCTTTGCTCTAAGTGTGACTTAAGAGATAGGATTGCATGGATGACGTGGGGCATGATGATCATGAACATGGATGATGATGATGGACATGATGGATCGTCAAGCTCGGATTGTCGGTTTGAGAGGAACCCGGAGATCAAGGCAAAGGTATACTTGATAAGGTTTTTCTTTCGGTGATCAAGACACGATAGAGCGTGTGATCACATTATAGGATAGATAGCCGACAATCAAGAGGGGGATGCCGCGACTAATCCTTTGGTGAAGTGCTTCTAGGTCCAATTGATTTGCATATTGCATTTAGGATTGAGAGCACTAACCGTTCTTGCCTAATCGATCGTGACATGCTAACATACATGATATTGAGATCATCTTCGACGTGTTGGCAACTTGTGGCAAGAGGCGAAGCAAGGTTGAAGCAAAGCGACAACACAATGCTAAAATTAGTAGAAGACGGCCGGACCCGTCGGCCGGACGGCTGGGCCGGCACGGTTTTTGACGGACGGTCCGGGCCCGGTGAGTCCGGTCGGAGTTTTGAAGAGCATGTTTTTGGACTTTGCTCTTGGATCTCGACGGACGCATGGACCGGATGCTTCCGATGGTGACCGGACCCTTTGACCAGGAAGCATGAAGAAAACTTGTCGGTTGTGGGGCCAGGGGGGTCTATGCCTCGGCGACCCGGACGCTCGGCCGGACCGCTGGTGCGTCCGGTCGGCGAAGTCCTTATCCGATGAAAAAAGCACAACGGCTCTATTTCGTGGGAGGCTCTATATATACTTGGTTGGCCGGGTTTGTGAGCTCTCTCTTGCACATTTTGAACACTCCTACACACTTGTGAGCTTGTGAGACCCCCTCCACTCATCTCTTCATCCTAACCCGATTCTTGGGTGAGATTGAGAGAGATAGAAGTGCATTTGCTTGATTGCTTGCATTTAGAGGCACTTCATCCTTGGAGGAGCTGCGGGATCTTGTTTCTCTTGGGAATTTGCTTGGTTCCCTAGCGGCTTGGAGCAAGAGGCGGTGTTGAGCTCGATTGGAGCTTGTTCGAGGCCACACCGGTGGTTTGTGAGGGGTCGTTCCTTACCCCGCGGGAGATTCGCGAAAGGAGCACTAGTGGATTGCTCGGACCAGGGGGCTTGTATGCTCTGACCGGACGCTCGTCAGTTGCGGCCCGGGCCTTCGGCCGGACCTGGCTGGTGCGTCCGTCGGCCGGCGAGTCCTGGCCGATGCGTAGAAAAGCACAACGGCTCTATTTCGTGGGAGGCTCTATATATACTTGGTTGGCCGGGTTTGTGAGCTCTATCTTGCACATTTTGAACACTCCTACACACTTGTGAGCTTGTGAGACCCCCCTCCACTCATCTCTTCATCCTAACTTCGATTCTTGGGTGAGATTGAGAGAGATAGAAGTGCATTTGCTTGATTGCTTGCATTTAGAGGCACTTCATCGTTGGAGGAGCTGCGGGATCTTGTTTCTCTTGGGAATTTGCTTGGTTCCCTAGCGGCTTGGGAGCAAGAGGCGGTGTTGAGCTCGATTGGAGCTTGTTCGAGGCCACACCGGTGGTTTGTGAGGGGTCGTTCCTTACCCCGCGGGAGATTCACGAAAGGAGCACTAGTGGATTGCTCGGACCAGGGGGCTTGTATGCTCGGCCGGACGCTCGTCGGTACGGCCGGACCTTCGGCCGGACTGGACTTTGGTCCTGTCCGCCGGCGAGTCCCGATCGATCTGCGTAGAAAAGCACAACGGCTCTATTTCGTGGGAGGCTCTATATATACTTGGTTGGCCGGGTTTGTGAGCTCTATCTTGCACATTTTGAACACTCCTACACACTTGTGAGCTTGTGAGACCCCCCCACTCATCTCTTCATCCTAACCCGATTCTTGGGTGAGATTGAGAGAGATAGAAGTGCATTTGCTTGATTGCTTGCATTTAGAGGCACTTCATCCTTGGAGGAGCTGCGGGATCTTGTTTCTCTTGGGAATTTGCTTGGTTCCCTAGCGGCTTGGAGCAAGAGGCGGTGTTGAGCTCGATTGGAGCTTGTTCGAGGCCACACCGGTGGTTTGTGAGGGGTCGTTCCTTACCCACGCGGAGATTCGCGAAAGGAGCACTAGTGGATTGCTCGTGGCTTGTGGATCCTCTCTTGTGATCGGTGTGCTTGAGCTCCCACCGGGGATTTGGCATCGTGCCATTAAGCTTACCAACCGTCAAGTGAGTGTATCGCCACAACGGGGACTAGCGTGCCGGCAAGCACGTGAACCTCGGTGAAAAATCATCGTGTCACTTGTTCTTGCTCATTGGATATTTCTTGACTTGGTGATTGGCTACGACATCCTCTACTCTACACCAGTCGGTATATCAAGGATCCCTCACTCTTGTATTTACCTAGCTTGTATTGCTCATATTGTGTAGCTTGCATAGTTAGTTACCTTGATCACCTTGTGTAGCTCCTAGTGGCTTATTAGCTTGTGTAACTAGCTCACTTAGGAGTAAATTAGCGACCTAGCTATTGCTTGTGATTAGAGAAAATAGAATTGACTTGTGGCTTGCATAGCTAGTTCGTAGCACCGCTTTGTTAGCCATTTGTCTTATTTACTAATCGGTTCGCTTAGTGTTGTTGCAAGAATTTTTAATAGGCTATTCACGCCCCCTCTAGCCATTAGGACCTTTCGGTGGCCACCTCCAATGGCGGCGCGGGCGAGCAAGGGTCGGGAGTCCCCTGGCCGAGAGCCGAGAACGTGGATTCGTCCTCCGGGACCTCGCACGGAGGGAGGTCGTCTCAACGGCGCGCTGGTGATGGCTGCGCCAGGGGAAGTTTGTTGGCATTCCCGCCGCCCACTTTGAGTGGCGGAAACCGCGGTGGGCGCGGCTCCCTCGGCGTGGGGCGTCGGCACCGGATGTGTGCTTGAGGTCGCAAAGTAGCTCCGGGGGCCCTCATCTTCGTCGGTGGAGACAACCGGCGTAAGTGCCTTCGCCAACCGGGGCAGGTGAAAGGTCCTAATGGCTAGTGTGGGGTGAATAGACTATAAAAATTTCTTCAACAACACTAAAGCAACACCGTTAGACAATAAGATGGCGAAGCGTAACAAAGCGATGCTACAAGCTATCTAGGCAAGCCACCTAGCAATTCTAAAATCTCTAATCACACACTAAGACTAGGTTGCTAATTTACCTCTAGGTGAACAAGCAAAGCTAGCTAATTCTATCACTAATAGCTATTCAAGCTAACAATCTACACAAGCCAAAACTACAAAAGTAATGCGAAGAGGTGCTAGGATACAATACCACCGGTGTAGAGTAGAGGTAGTGGCCAATCACCGATGTCAATGAAATCTCCAACGAGCAAGGCACACTTGACACGAATTCACCAAGGTTCACGTGCTTGCCGGCACGCTAGTCCCTGTTGTGGCGATACACCCACTTGATGATTCACAAGCTTAATGGTCGGTGCCAAATCCCACGGTGGGAGCTCAATGAATCACTCACAAGAGGTGATCCACAAGCACGAGCAATCCACTAATTATTCCTTTCGCGAATCTCCCAGCGGGGAAAGGATCAACCCCTCACAAGTCCACCGGTGTGGCCTCGAACAATCACCAATCGAGTTCAACTCCACCACGAACTCCAAGCCGCTAGGGAACCAAGCAAATTCCCAAGAGAAACAAGAATCCCGTAGCTCCTCCAAAGAACAAGTGCCTCTATATGCAATCAACAAGCAAATGCACTTGAATCTCACTCAATCTCACCAAAGATCGAAGTTAGGCAAGAGAGATGAGTGGAAGGGAGTTTTCTCAGCTCACTAGAGAGTTAGAATGTTCAAATGTGCAAGAGGGAGCTCATGTAACCGGCCACACACACATATATATAGTCTCCATTCCAAAATAGAGTCATTGGGGTCTAAATCCCGCTCTCTGAATGTGACCGGACGCTCCGGTCAGAAGTGACCGGATGCTCCGGTCCAGCTTCCGGTCAGAAATGACAAACGCCTGGGCCCACATCCTCGACATGCCCGAGCCAGCGTCTGGTCACCTTGACTAGACGCTCTGGTCGGTCGAAAGTCCGATTCCGCACCTTACCGAATCGGCCGGACCTCGCTCCAACCGGACGCCTCCCGGTCGGGGTTACCCGCGTCCGGTCTAGCGTCCGTCGCTGGTTCTCTGCATGGTTTGTTGTTTGTTGTCGCCTTCACTTCAATCCAAGCTTCCCCACTTGCCTCAAGTTGGCAACACGTCGAACATCATCTCGATAACACAAGTGTTAGCATTTCACAAACGATTTGGCAAGAGCGAAGTTAGTGCACTAGATTCTAAATGCATATGCAAGTCAACATGAACCTAGAGGCACTTTGAATTTGGATTAGCCGTGGCATTCTCCTCTTGATAGTCGGCTATCTATCCAAAAACGTGATCACACTCTCTATATTGTCTTGATCACCTGAAGCAAACCTTGTCAAGCTATACCTTTGCCATGATCTCCAGTTCCTTTTCATTCCATCACGTGAGCTTGATGATCCACCATGTCCATCATCATCCATGTCCATGATCATGTTGCTCCATCGCCATCCATGCAATCCTATCTCTTAAGCACATTTAGAGTAGAGGATTAGCATAATAGGGTGTCTTCAATTGTCAAACCAAAAGTAAGGCCCCTACAACGGTCCCGAACGGCACCGTGGTTGCGGGTGTGTAGTGGTCGCCATAGAAGCGACGACGGCGCCGCAAAGAAAGTGGGCGCGCGGGCACGACGCCTCGCCTGCCGATCAATCAACGTCAACCGGCGCTCCAGTGCAGGGCTCGGTGGAGGTGTAAAAGTCCTAGTTGTTAGGAGGGGGGGGGGTGAATAGCCTATAAAAATTTCTATAAATACACTTAACAAACCGATTAGTAAAACAATTGGCGTAAATACGGTTTGCACTAGCTCTAATGTCTTGCAAGCCTTCTAGTGACAATTCTAGATATAAGCTATGATCTCTAAGTCACACAAAGGGCTATGTCACTACTCTATCTAGTGAACAATCCTAGATATGTCTTATGCTAGCAAGAGCAACTACACAAGTATATGCTAGCTCTCTACATAAGATAAACTAGGAATGTAAATGCAAGAGCAAGGGAATGTTATACCGACGTGTAGAGGCAATGAACCAATCACCGTGTGAAGAGAGACACAATCACAATCAATGGATATAGACAATCGCCAATGAAGACAATGAACACGATGATTTGTTCACCCGAGTTCACTTGTGCACCGACAAGCTACTCTCCGGTTGTGCCGACCAACACAATGATGGTGCTTGAGCTAGGCGGTGCACTTGCTAGCCTCGAACCACCACTCCCAAGTGAGGTACCCAAGACACGAGCATTCCACTAGAGTTGCAATTCGTCGCTCCGACGGGGATGCACAAGAACCCTTCACAATCAACCGGAGGTGGCCAAGAACAATCTCCAACTCTTGCCAACGCCTCCACCAAATCACCGAGCCGGCTAGGAGCGGTACTCTCCAAGAGTAACAAGAAATCCACCAAAGAACAATGACCCCTTTGTTTTTAAATAGAGCGCTATAGCGGACGCTATAGCGCTAAATAGCGTTCGGGTAGGGTAACGCTAAGCTATTGCCATTTTAGCGCTAAACGCTATTTGCCGCTATTAGCTGCTAATAGCACGCTAAAAAACGCTAAATCCGGCATTTCATTTAGCGCTATAAGATATTGGGCTGATTTTCGTTGGTCCAAATTGATTGGCAAGCCCAAATCTCATCTCAAGGTATTAGAACTCATGTATTTCTCTATGTGATGTGATGATGTTTGATGTATCATGTATGAACTACAAACTACTTTGATGTAATGTATAAAATTATATAATGTTTGGCATATTTTTTGCTTAGCCGCTAAAATGGCTTAGCCCGCTATCATAGCTCGCTATAGCGCTAAATAGCCTTTTAGGGAGGCTGCCGCTAAATGGCTTGGCCCGCTATTTAAAAACAGGGACAATGACCCTCAAGTGCCTCTAGATGCAACAAGCAAAGCAATGCACTTGAATCTCCACTCAATCTCTCAAGAATGTGCTCAAAGCAAGTGGGAGAGAGTGGGAGAGGTTTGGCTCGGCTCAAAGGGTGTTAGAATGAATTCAAATGACCAAGAGAGATCCCAATGGCCGGCCAAACAAGTATATATACACCCCCAAACGAAATAGAGCCATTGGGGTGTAAAAACACATTTTCTACGCACGATCGGGACGCTTCCGTCGGCCAGCTTGACCGACGCTCGGCCATGCATCCTGGCCGAGATTCGGCCAAATACGACAAAGAGTCTAGCCCCACCGGGCCGACCTGCGGGCGATGCGTCTGTCGATGCTTCCGGCCGGTGATCGGGCGCGACGGTCGAGGATTCGGCCGATTCCTGACTCCATCAGAATCGACCCTCTGACCAGGACGCTCCGGTTAGGGTGGCGTCCGAAGATCCGGTCGCCATCTCGTGCGTCCGGCCGCCCTAGAGTCGCCCTCCTTTGCCTAGTTTTGTCGATTTGTCCGTCGCCTTTTTGCTTCGACATGCTATCCAACAAGTATACCAACTTGCACTCCAGAGATAGCATGATTTCACCACCACGATGCATCCGGCGCAATAGAAAATATGCATTTCATTTTCTCAAATCCATGTCAAATGTGCCATCTCAACCACAAGAACCATCACCGATTTTCGCAAATGTGCCAACACCACCACGTGTACATCACCATGTGCTCGTGTGTTAGCATTTTCACAATCAATTTTGAAGGTTAGGTTAGCTCTCTAGGTTAGAATGCATGCATATGAACTTTGAACCTAGAGGCACATGAGGATCGAAGTTCCCGAGGTTTTCCCCTCTTTATAGTTCGGCTATCGATCCTAAACCACTCACACCCTCTATGGTGTCTTGAGTGTGATACAAAAATGGCCCTATCAAAAATACCTTTGCCTTGAGCCCATTTTGTTTCTTCACCTTGCTTCTCAAGTCCAAGCATTTGATCAATCTTTTGGATCAACATCGTGCATCCACCTTGATCACCATGCTTCACAACTTGGCTAGACCATTTCAAGCTAGATACACACTTAAGCATAGAGATTAGTCCTAGGGTGTCATTAATTATCCAAAACCAATCTAGAGATCTTCGGGAGGGGGCTAGGGTCGGGGCGAATCCCATGGCCGCGAGGGAGGAGGTGTGGGAGCGGCGCCGGTCGCGCCGGCGGCGACCGACAGTCCAAAGCCGATGGAGACGCGACGCCCTCTGCGCGTGAGGTCGGGGCCGGGAGGAGGGGGGACATGAGCAGCCAGGGAGGGGGTGGTGGATCTAGAAGGGGGACGCCGGGGCCGGGCCGAGGAGGGGGCCAAGAGGGGGGCGCGGGGGTAACGGCTCTATTCGAGCCCCGACAAGTACGTATACACTTAAACCATTCTAATAGGATGGTAGTCACATGAATGAAGAATAATAAGCATGGTTGCATATTGTTATCGAAGTTTATAATTAGAGGTGTATTGCATTTTATTATAAAATTAGGTGGTGCCAATAGAAAATTACACAAACCAAACAAACACCGGTGGCAACTAATTATTTTATCAATGCACTTTCTAAATTCAGGGCATAGAATGAAGTCTTGATCAATCGATGTCTTAAAGTTATATGGAGGTCAATAATCCCATAAAAATTCAATCAAATATCTCCTTTCTATTTATGGCCTCATTGTGTTTACCTCTTTGCTCTTTTCATCCGATGGTCTTTCTATAAATAGTGAAGGGCAAGGGGCGGGGAGGCATGCGGGGCTGCGGTGGTGGGTGATTTCACGGTAGTTGGGCGCGCGTGTGGTGGTTCCGTGAGCGAGCCGTGAGGGGCAAGGTGATTTACGCCATTGGGCTCTTTTTAGTTGTAGAGATTGAAACCTTTTTTTAAGCGTAGGCGACTTTTTATTACTTTCCGACAAATCGTCGGGATTTAATTAAGATATCCTCCGGAAACGCACTCGTAATGAGGGCATTGCCTTCATACAACCATAACCTAAATTCGCCAAACAGTGGGCAGCTCTATTCCCATCTCTACCCACAAAATAACAAGAAAATTCAGCGAAATTCAAATTTACAAAAGTCTTTAATTCCTCAATCAAACCACCCTCCGGTCTAACATCATAGCTTCGAGATTGCGAGCTATCGAACATTCTTGGCATTAGTTTCAAGGATGAGTCTCCCAACACCGATATCGCTTGCTGCTTGGACGCCCTGGAGGCATGCAATCATTTCGGCCTGGAAAGCACTCAGAATATTATCAACTCTCCCACGTACTATGAGCACCACATCGCCCTCTTGGTCTCGAATAAGAAAACCCCAGCTACCACTCATGGATGTTGGGAGGAAAGACGCATCACAATTGAGTTTTAGGACACCCATCGGAGGTTTTACGCCATCTCACCTTCTGCCCGACCTCCCTTTTGATAGGTAGATTCAGAGATTGTGAGACTTCATTGGCATATATTCTGATGGAGCGGTCAAGGCCTTCAGCTGATCGCCCTTTTCCTTCTTCACGCACAGCATTTCGGTTAGTCCAGAGGAGCCAGAGTGTGATGATCATAAGGATTGCATCTTTTTCTTTCTTAGCTAGGATGAACTCCACGGCTTCAATAGCTGTAGCCTTTGTCGCAAGCACTTTCCTCTTGTTTTCCAATGCTAACAAATTCCAGACTTGTTTTGCGATTTTGCATTTGAAAAATAGATGTCCCCCATCTTCTCTGTACCTTCCACGGACTGGGCAATTTGTGTCAATCTTCATTCCCCATTGTGCGAGACTACAGCGCAGTGGGAGACTCGCATGTGTTAGGCGCCAAATGAAGTGCTTTATTTTTTATTAGGACAGTTCAGGCCCCAAATCTTCTTCCAGACCGACTCTCCCCCTTGCCCACTCCCTCTCTGTGTTGCTCGGCCGTTACGAACACGAATGAAGGCATCTCTGCACACTTTGTAAGCACTTCTCACACTGAATTTGCCGAGCTTGTCATATTGCCGGGAAAGGGTGTTTTCATGTCCTTCAAAAACCGGGATTGCCAGTATAATTTTTTTTGATCTTCTTCCCAAAAAAATATCCTTGATTAGCTCCACATCCCAGCCCCTGTCATTGGGTCAATCAGCTCATCAACTGCCGTTAACAGAGTTGGACCTCGAGGTGTGATCGACATCCTCGCCCAGTCCCTCGGTAGCCATGGGTCTTCCCATATTTTCAGATATTGGCCATCCCCAACTCTCCATATCATTCCCTATTTCATCAGATCAACTCCTTTTAGGATACTCCTCCATGTATACGACATGCTAGCCTTTGGTTTAGCATCTAAAACCGTGCCTCCCTTGTAATATTTAGCACATAGGACCTAAGCACAAAGGGACTCCAGCCTCTCCCACAGCCTCCACGCCTGCTTGGACAGCATCGCCAGGTTGAAAGCATAGATGTCACGAAAAGCCAAGCCCCCCTCCTTTGATTTCATCAGGGTGTCCCGATGTAGCCGGTGGATCTTGCACTTGCCTTCCTGTTGGTTCCACCAGTATCGACACACCATACCACTCACTTCATCACATAGCGTCTTAGTTAGATAAAAACACCCCATGCCAAAAGTTGGTATAGCTTGAGCAACAGCTTTGATTAATATCTCCTTCCCCGTCCACGACTAAAATTTTTCCTTCCATCCTTGTATTCGCCGCCAAATCTGGTCCTTGATGTATGTAAAGGACACCGACTTTGACCTGCCTACTCTTGTCGGTAAGCCCAAATATTTCCCACTCAATGTCTCTTTGGTTATCTGCAAAGCTACGCACACCTCAGCTTTCCTCTTATCTAGTGTATTTCGGCTGTACATGACTGCCGACTTTGCTTTGTTAACCATCTGGCCAGAGCACACTTCATAGAGTTCAAGAATGTCCTTGAGATGCTTAGCGTCCCCCTCTATTGCTCGAATCAGGATCAAAGAGTCATTGGCAAACAAGAGGTGAGAGACACTAGGAGCACTGTGACAAACCTTCACTCCCGCTATATATCTTTCATTCATTTTCGGCCCTCTGCAGAAGAGCGGAAAAAGCTTTGGCACATAAGAGAAATAAGTATGGTGATAGCGGGTCTCCTTGACGAAGGCCTCTTTCCGGTTTGAAACAGTGAGACAATTCCCCATTGACCTTGATGCGGTAGCCAACAGATGTCACACATTTCATGATAAACTCAACCCACTGATCACTAAAACCCATCTTCGACATCATTTTCTGGAGGAAGTGCCATTCAATTCTATCATAGGCCTTGCTCATGTCCAACTTGATCGCTGCATTTCCCACAGCCCCCTCCCTTTTATTCATCAAGTAGTGGGTGATTTCATAGGCAACCATTATGTTATCTGAAATCAATCTCCTGGGGACAAAAGCACTCTGGTTAGGTGTTATAATATCAGGTAGTACCTCTCGTAAACGGCCGGACAACACCTTCGAGATCACCTTGTATACCACATTACACAAACTTATCGGACGGAGATCCGTGACTTTTTCTGGCTTTTCCACCTTTGGAATCAACGCTATGACGGTGTCATTCCACCCTTCAGGAATCTGTCCACCATTCAGCACGTTTAGGACCTCCCGAGTGAGCTTCTTGCCGACTATGTCCCAAAAATTCTTGAAAAAGATAGAAGGTAGACCATCAGGTCCGGGAGCTTTTAAATCTCCAATGGAGTCCAGAGCCCGCTTGATCTCCTCCTCATTGAACTCAGCCGTTAGATTGGTGTTCATCTCCGGTGTGATGCGCACAGGGACAACACCAAGCACTTGTTGCAATTGTGCATTGGTGCCAACCCCGCCAGACCTGAATAGCTGCACAAAATGATTAGTAATAAAATCCATTTTTTCCTTCTCATCCTCCACCCAACAGCCATCCTCTTTCAACATTTTCCCCACCCGATTTCTCCTCCTCTCTGAACAAGCATTGTGGGAAAAAGTTGTATTCCTATCCCCGAACTGCAACCAGTTTATATGTGCTCGTTGCCGCCAATATGTGTCTATTTGGTCCTCCAAACGGTCTACTTTAAATCTCCACACTGACTCTCGACTAGCAGCCATGTCACTAATGGGAGCTTGCCTCCACTTCTCTAGCTCCTTCCTGTCATCTTTTAGACGCTTCTCTAAATCCCCCAAGCTACTCTTACTCCAATCCTTCAGACTGCTCTCTACACATTTTAGCTTTGCGCTTAGATCCCCTCCACTATTCTCCTCTACATCTCCCCATGCCTCCTCAACCACCCGCCTACAACCCTCTCCCTTTAGCCAACTAGCTTCAAATTTGAAACTATTATTTCCTCTATTTGACCGGCCTTCCCAAAGTTTTTCTGTAGAAATTATAACCGGCCGGTGGTCCGATCTGTACATGTCCCCATTCTTCACTAGCATCGTGGGTAACTTCACACACCATTCTTTGTTTGCGACAGCTCAGTCCAATCGTTCTCTTACATAAGTACTTCCCTTGGAATGCTTATTCCTCCATGTGAACACATCACCAATAAACCCGATATCGTCCAAGTCACAATTTTCTAGGGAGGCTTTGAACCGGTCCAAGCAGGGCTGGGCTCGCGGAATGCCTCCCTCCTTCTCATGGTGAAACAAGATTTCGTTAAAGTCACCCGCGCACAACCAAAGGGATCCCCGGTTGTTGGCTTCTCCGTAAATCATCCATCGCCTCCCATGTTTTATACTTCATATCATTGCGAGCCTCACCATAGATCCTAGTGAACCGCCACCACACACCACCGTCTCTCGGACCTCCATGTCAATAAAGTACTTTGATTTCTTCGTAAGTACCAAATCAACCCCCTCATCCATAACACTGCAATCCCCCCTCCCATGCCTTCACGGTCCACCACATCCATGTTCACTAAACCAAGCTTCATGCGAATTGTTTTCATTCTCCTCTCATCAAGTCTAGTTTCTGACAAGAAAAGAACGTCTGCCTCCTCAGACTTCTGACACTTCAGAAGCCCCCCACACCTTGCGCGGGAGTTTCCCAACCCCAGCAGTTCCAAGCAATGAGTTTCATTGGGCTCCGTAGGACCGGTCCGCCCGGTCCCGCATTCAGATTGGTTGACACATGACCTGCATCACTGGTTCACCCCGTCTTTATCTCCCTGTTCACCATGTCGACATCCATGATTGAATCTTCCTCCCTGCTCCTCTTCTTTTCCACCTCACTTTCCTTCGCCCCATTCTCCCCTTTCGTTGCATCTCGCTTGACCCTCTAGAATTTTCTTGGTGTGCTCCTCCCTGCTGGTCTCCTCCTGAACCTCCACATAGGAGGTTTCCGCCATCAGAGGAGAGTTCTCATTGCCTTGCATCGTCACATCTTGTGACCCCTTCTTTGATTCAACCACACTCCCCAATGCTTTCCCAGTATTCTCCTTCGAATCCTCAAGTGCACCTAACATCTTCTTCGTCCCTCCCTTCTCAGCCGCCCCAGTCACCTCCTTAATCGGGTTAGTAACTTCTTGATCATTTTCTTTTTTCTTATCTCCCGAACTCCCTCCTCTTTTCTCCAACTAGAGCTATCACTCCTCTTCGATCACCACTTCCGCCGCTCCCCGAACCACCATCCCTCTCCCCTTTTGGACCTTCCATGGCAGCTGAGGCCGTGAGTCAGTGCTTCTGGTCCATGGTTCAATATACAGACTTTTTCTTCTCGGAATGAACCTCAACGCCTTGCTAAACTGTTAGAGTTCCCCTTTACCAAGTTTCACCTCACAAAAGCGATTTTGTGCCCAATAATGCCACACGTATAGCAAAATTCTGGAAAATATTCATAGACCAAAGGACACCACTTAACATCCTCCTCCCCTTCTTTGCCGACATCCGGGGCTGGTATACCCCTCGCATCAGGGGTTTTCTAATGTCCATATCATCCGTCTCAAACCTGTCCTCCAACTAAACTCAAACCGAGGACGGTTTGTTGTCAAGAAGGGGAGGATGATGAGGACATGACACCTATGGATACACCCATGAAGGGTAAAAATATGGTGAGCGCGTTCCTACACTTGCATGATAACTTTTGCTACAATTCACTTGGTTCCACGTGTACATGTTATTATTTGAATGTTGGTATAAATGTGTCTCAAAGTGCAAACTCATTAAAGTCCAACATTTGGTTCGTCGGCAGACCAATAGCGCTTCATGGAGAAGACCAGAACTCATCTATCCAAAGTGAAATTGAGGTCAATGAGCACTTGTTGGAAGGACTGGTGTTGCAACATCATCTTGGGCTTATCATGCAACCTTGGGACCCCGGGTCCGTAAAGGCGCACTCGAAGGAGATGGAGAACAAGTTATATATGCCCAAGGGCGTCCTCCTCCATGGCCACCACCATGCAAGAGAACATGTGAAAGACGAGGATGCGTGCAGACCAAAAATAAAGCGAAGCATGCGAGAGAGGAGGATGGAGAAGACTTTGGAGGAACGCCTACCAAAAATAAATATCAGATGCATGCAAGAATCTGTCTTTACAAGAATACGAGAGAGGTGGACATGCAAGAATGCGGTGCTAAATTGGACGTCGCGACACTTTCTTTTTCCACGAAAAGACCATGCATGGAGGAGGAGATGGAAGAATAGGAAATAGCCCTTAGATGACGCACACAACCATTTCTTCTCAACCAAGCATGCCCCCAATAAGTTAGGTCACGTACATGACCGCGACATTTGTTTTCATTCACGAATGTATTAATATCCCTTAGCGCCACCAATTACGGCGGGTTTTGCTTAGATTATTCTGTCAAGAACGGTTTTCGCCGTTTATCGGTTTGTAAAACCCCATTTGTGTTCTTTTGTCCTAATTTTTTTGAGCTGCGTTCTTTCGAGTTCTTGCTTGTGTTCTTCGATTAAGTAAACAGGGATTAGCCTTCTTGGCGAGGTCAACCGGTTGGTGACACGGTTGATAACCCGATGAGACGTGGTGCTAGATTGCGGGGTTCGGGTCTTTGTGATCTGAAGCCGGATCGGTGTGTCACTCTCCACCAAATCGATAGTTATCTTGAACTGACGGAAGATCGGGAATCCAGCCCCCATCAAGTCGTCGTATTCAGAGCCAAGGTTTACCATCGGGTTCGCCTTTATCCTAGTGTAGTTAATTTTGCTTCGCCCTATAAATCCCTAAAATTGTCCCACAAAAATATTTGTGTTCACCATTTTCACCTTATCCCATAACCCGTTGTGCCATTGCAATATTTTTTAATTTCAAATTGCTGTATTGAACGGTTGTCCCTTGCGTCGTGTTCGTTGGTTAATTGTGTTTTGGTCTAGTATTTTTTTAGCGTGAACCCAATTGTCAATTTTTGTTCATTTTCTATTTTGTGGTATTATTGTCGAGAATAGAAGTTCTAGCGGAAAAAAAAGAGGCATACAACTACATGAGCATTCATCCAAGTATGCTATATTTAGATATCATGCAGTCACATTTTCATAGCTAGTTTTTCTTCCGACCAGGGCATGCACGTGAAGTATTTTGCTATAATTAGTTTTGTTACATGCAATCAATATTAGCCATCGTTCTATTTTTTAGTCGAGGGAGGTAATAGAGAATTGAGTCCAAGAATAGAAAGACTTGAACCCGTACGTGGAGGATAGGCTTGCAAGCAGCGCGGACGACTCATCCTGTTTGTGTTGCGTAGCTATGTAATTTCTACTGCACTTTCTGAAAAAAAAAAATAGTAAAAGGCAAAGTGCAAAAAAAAAAGCCGCAAAAAAAAAAAATCAAAGAAGGACAAAAGGTAGAAGGTGCAAAAAAAAAAAAAAGGCCGCACCAGGAAAAAAAAAATACTAAAGAAAAAAAGTGTAAAAAATTAGAAGTGCTTGGATATTTGAGTCCATGTGTTGAGTTGTATCATATATTGCTTGAACTAGCTCGGGGACAAATTTAGGCCGGCGACATAGACTAGCTTGGGACTACTTTTCAATCTTGCAATCTGAATTAAATTATTGATATTCCTTACTACCATATTTTAAGCCTCCCAAGCTCCACATATGCACTTCAGATCAGTATAGAAAAAGATCCTTGAAATCGCGGTGCCACTTCTTCATAGGTATCACAACCAAGCCACCACCGGTTGCCATCTCGACAAATGGCGTGGTAAGAACTTGGGTAAGAACTTGGTAAGACGTGTGTGTGGTTATGATTCCACCAACCCATAAAAGTTGAGAGAGATTTATTTTGATTTCTAACCATATCAACAATGTGTTTTTGCTAAGAGTTGATTACATGAAAACATGGAGCAAAAGTTTGCAAGGATAAACCAAATGAACAATGATCGACTATCACATATTGACTATAATCATCAAGGTAAGAGAGGTAAATTTACCATCCCATCCTATTCTGGACCTTATGATAGAGAAACATATTTTGATTGGGAAATGGTTGTAGAACAAGAATTTAATTTTCACCTAGTTCTTGGGATAGATAGAGTTAAACACGCTACTAGTGAATTCAAGTATTTTTGCTCAAATCGGTGGCAAGAACTAGGAAATTTGCATCAACAACCTCAATCATGGGATAGACTTAAAGAAGCAATGCGTGATAGATTTGTTCCTATTTCTTATAAATGTGATTTTTAAGAAAAATTACAACACTTAGAGCAGGGTAATATGTCCGTCGGGGAGTATTATGATGAGTTCCAGAGGTGTAGAACACGAAAGTGGGATAACAGAGGATATGGAAGATAAAATTGTTCATTTTATGGTGGTTTGAGACGTGACATACAAGATATTGTTTTTGAAAAAGAGTTTTATACTCACAATCGTTTGTTCCAAATTGCTTTGCTTGTAGAAAAAGATTTGCAGGAATACCAACAAAAAAATCAAAGCGACATTGGCAACAAAATCAACGAGGTATTAGCGAGGATGGAGCAAACAATTGCGAAGGTCGAGGCCACAATAAGCAGCCAAGTGGGCTCTCCGCCGCTGCGCTTGCAACCGTATCTTCACCACCACCACCACCTCCCACACCCACTTCAAAGCCCGAAGACAAGATGATCCAAAAGAACACGTAAGTGCATCCGGTAAGAGCTCTCTTGATGTGCTGAATTTTCCCACCAATGATGCTCATAATTATGTACAACGATTTTGTATTGATTTACCTTTGTCACAAGATGAATGTTCTACTGATCTTTGTGATAAAGAAGAGTTGTGTGATAGTGACATGATTATTCACGTGCCACAACCATTGAAAGAGAATGAATCATTTGTTTTGGAACAAAAAAGCCTTGCTGAAAATAAACAATTATTTTCCATTGACACTTTGAAAAGATGAGCTAAAATTATTATATTCTTTAAATACTTTGGGTTATATTGAGTTTGGTACTCTATGTTCTCTTGATAGTTTGGAAGAGAAACTTAAATGTGTTGAATTGCCATGGTTGTCTCAATGTACATATCACTTTATTGGCAAATATAATTTTAAAGGAGATTATATGGTGCATCGTATCTATATTTGTTTAAATGTACATATCACTCCTTTTATTATGCATAACTGTGATCAATTAGTGGGTTGCAATACCTATAACCATGTCATGTTAGGATCTCCATGTTTTGCTATAAAGGAACAAAGTTAAATTTGAAAAAAAGGGAGCAATGTTGGCAACTACCTACCACCGGTCCACCAACTAATCTCAAACCGAGGACGGTTTGTTGTCAAGAAGGGGAGGATGATGAGGACATGACACCTTCGGATACAACCATTGATTGTAAGCTACGGAGTCATCTTCGGCTTGTCATGCAACCTTGGGACCCTGGCCCAAGTTGGAACATGCTCGAAGAAGATGTAGAACAAGTTAGAGATGCCCAAGAACGTCCTCCTCCTTGGAATCTTCTCTCGCGAGACCCGGTGCTACGGCTGCATGGTCGAATTAGGAGTGCCCGCCACCACTAAATAGACAAAAGGATACCTCCTCCCGAGACGGCGCTCCTACTATCTCTGCATGATCGGCTGAGATGGCATGCCTACTATCGTGCATGACCATCCCTTTCACAATCGTATTTTCTTCTTAAAAAGTTGTTGTTCGTTATTTTAGAACTTGGGTTTTGCTTAGATTATTTTGTCAAGAACAGTTTTCGCCGTTTATCGGTTTGTAAAACCCCAACTTGTGAGTTTAATTATTTATCCGCAGATTGTCCCATAATCTGAGTTTGCGTTCTTTCTCGAGTTCTTGCTTGAGTTCTTCGATTCGCGGCAGGGGATTAGCCTTCTTGGCGAGGTCAACCGGTTGGTGACACGGTTGATAACCCGAGGAGACGTGGTGCTAAGATTGCGGGGTTTGGGTCTTTGTGATCCGAAGCCGGATCGGTGTGTCACCGAATACCAACCCGACCCCAAGATATTTGCCAATGGCCATGTCCCTATCATTCGTCTCCACCTCCAATGCCTCCCCACACCAATCAAGCCACCGATCAATTCTCCCACCTTCTTGTTCGTCATTCCCAGCGACATCTTCATGACACAAACCCAGATCGGGATCGTGTAGAACTCCACCTCATCAATGGTTTTATTACCTTCAAATTCTGCCATCACCACCGGCTCCTTGCCGAACATCCATGGACCATCCTCCAACGCCCTTTTCTTCCCCGATCCCTGCAAGAAGGTGAAGAGAAAGCAATTCTCTCCCAGATCCTTGCACTCCACCCCTCTCAACGGACACCAAATGCGACCCAAAGAGTGCACGGGGCTTGGTGGCTGCACCGGTTTCTCTGACAACACCTTCCCCACCGCCTTGTGAATCCTTGGTTTTCCCCGATCCCCCGCTGCGGTTCCGATCTTCGAGGCCTTTCTTCTCCGACTCCGACAGACGCAGCTTCTCCAAGAGGCCCGACACATCATCCCCATACGAGTCCATGAGCGTCGCCGCGCCCACAAAACCTCCACAAAAACCCTAGACTTGTTGCGCTAGGATCGGCTAGCAGATTTGGTCTAGGCTCCGATAGGAGAATTTGACGTGGACACCGATGGAACCAGGATGTGGAATCTGAACTCCAATCCCAAGGCGGGGGATTGTGCAGATTGACAGGACGGAGAGAAAGATTTCGTGGCTACGGAACCCCTAGATGCAGACGCCGAGACCTAACTCGAAGTCGCCCACGGAGGCGCCGAGACTTCTACCTATCGATTGAAACTTATTTTACTAGTGTACAATGTTTCCAACCTCAGGAAGTCTTGGAAAAAGAGCCATGAAACTTCCACTAGAAATGGCCTTATATATCCACCCCCCCCCAACCCCCCGCGGTAAGCCGAGGTGCTCGATCAAGTGGTTAGTTAAAAACAGGGGTGCAAACGACACGAAACAAAGCCGGACATTGTTTGTACCACCGCCCCGCCTGTTCGAGGTCGACCAAGCAAGGATCTAACCGGTAAAATCAAGCAAGCATAGTGCAGCAGCATGCGCTCAATGCCTAATGTACACGCATTAAAACAAGCCTGATCGATCGATGGAAGATCGAGTACATCGTTCATGCTAGGAGCCAGAAGTTTTTGTGGGTCTTGGTGTTGAGCAGGTACCCGGCATTCTGGCCCTTCTTCTGCACGCTTACGCACAGGCACTTGCTATGCTCGATCAAGAAATCCGCCGTGTTGTCGTGCCCGCGGCTCGAACCACTCGGGCTTTTCAACCTGATCGATCGATGAGCAAATTAGTAGATCATTAGTAAGCAGTGTACGTCGTCTGATGAGATCGATTGGAGAACGTTGGTCGCAATGCAACGCAACGTATAGGTATACCCGAGGAAGGAGGACACGCGGCGGTGGCCAATGACGAGGACCTCGACGCCCCGACGCTGGGACTCGGCGAGGATGGTCTGCGCCTTGGCTTCCCGGCCCTCGGTGGCGGGCTCGACGCGCTCCCCGTGCACCCGCGCGCGGGGGGTACCGCGCCTTGCACGCGGCGCGCATCGCCTCCACGAAATCCACCGGATCACCACCACCACCACCTAGGCGGAGCGCGGCAATCGGGGAGCCGGCGCTCCCGCCGGACGAGGAGCGTGAGGGCCCGGCGCCGGCGGCCCCATTGTGCGGGTAGGGCATGTTGACGTGGAGGAGCAGGATGTCGTCGCCCTCGACGATGGCGTGGGAGAGCGCCCACCCATCGCCGCTGTCGACTCGCGGCCGGGATCGGCGACGATCATCACCAGCCGGGGCTTGGCCTTGGCCGGCGTGGTGCCTGAGGCGCGGCCGCCGCCGACCCCTCGCCCGAGGTCCATCAGGGCCATGCTGCAGCCGCCGGCCGACGTCGCCGCATGCACGCACGCACGCAGCCTCGCCGGCCTGGCTTAACGGGAGATCGAGAAGCTTTTCGGGGATGGTGCGTTTGCCAAGTTTGGGGATCGAAGGCGTGGTTGGGGTGAAGCTTTTCAGGGCCACCATATGGATAATGCTGTCAAGCAGCGGTATGGTACTCACTTTAGCTCTCTCCATGCTGTAAATAGAAGTTTCATTCTAGGTTGAAATAAAGGAGTTTATATATGTTCTGAATCTAAAATCAAATATATAGAGTATAAATGATACAAAATCATAACCACACACCCGAATTAAGTCCCAAACTCACACTATATATATGTTGTTTATGTGATCAAACAAACAAGCACATACTACACACGCAGTCACAGATACAAACGAAATGACGTATACAGAGGCTTCTTGATTGTTTCCCCTGGCTCCGGCCGGGGTTCGATCGATCGATCAGGCCTCTATCTTGTCCAATGATGCGTCAATCTCGAGGACGGTGCTGAGGTTCATGGGGCTGACGTAGTCGAGCGAGCCGGACATGAACTGGCTGACGATGAACCGGTTGGCGCGTTTCGTGGGGTGGTACGGGTCCCAGAACACGTACTTGCTCCGGTCGGGGCACAGGTTGGACAAGGTCGTGCACAGGCCGAGCCCGTTGTTGGGGCCCTGGCCGCAGCAGGCCTCCTTGGCCGTGACGAAGCCGAACGCCGCCGGGTTGCTGACGAAGTCGAAGTGGACGCGGAACGCGTTGGCCGCGACGAAGGTGCCGGCGCCGAACCGCGCGTTGAGCTGGTCCACGACGCGCGCCAGCTGCGGGTTGAAGAGCGACGCCGCGCGCATCAGCTCCGCCACGCACTCGCCGTTGCGGCTGCGCTGCGCCAGCACCGCCGGCGCGCACCCGAGGGGACCCGTGCCCGTCACCAGCACGCGGCGGCTACCCATCGCGTACAGCCTCTGCAAGCAAGCATGGATGAACACACACACACACACACACACACACACACACACACACACACACACACACACATATATATATATATATATATATATATATATATATATATATATATATATATATATATATATATATATATATATATATATATATATATATATATATATATATATATATATATATATATAAGCACGAGTGATGATGGAGAGATGAATGCGTACGATGAGGATCTTCTTGTACTCGGAGACGATGTAGCGGACGTAGTCCGGCAGCGAGAACTGGCGGGAGCGCAGCGAGTAGGGGACGAGGTAGTAGTTGTTGACGAAGTCGTTGCCGCCGAGCGTGATGAGCACCAGCGAGCGGCGCACGATCTGCCGCGCCCGGGCCGCGCCCACCAGCGCGCGCAGCCTGCGCTGGTACTCGCCGAAGTACTGCAGCTGCCGGCCGATCCTGATGATGTTCACGAACTGGATGCCGGTGTCGTTGAGGATCCCGACGCCGGCTGACGCGAAGTTGGCGCCGACGAGCAGCTTCTGCCCGCGGAGCTGCGGGCTCAGGTACGGCAGCGTGGTCTCGGCGCCGAGGTGCTCGCCTGCATGACAGATATTATATATGCATATATGGGCGTCATTAGCGCACGCGTGCATGTGCGTGCAGTGGGAGAACCACATACAAGAGAGATAGTAGAGAGAGGGGGGACCCGGCCGGGCATACTGATGATGTCGGGGATGTTTTTGCCGTTGGAGAAGCGCCCCGTGGGGCGGTGCGTAGGGTAGTCGATCCCGTACGGCGGCGAGTCGGCGCGCGCCGAGGTCATCAGGTAGTTGTTGTTGCCGTTGTCCACCAGCGAGTCGCCGAACACGAAGAAGGCGCGCGCGCACTCGGACGGCCTCGCCAGCATGCCCACGGCCACCACGGCCGCCAACAAGAATAAGGAGGAGGCGCTCATCCTCATCGTCGTCGGAACCGATCGAGGAGTCGATTGGTCCTTGTCGTCGTTGCTGGAGCAGGTGAAGCGTCCAATCATGCACACACACAACGCCGGCCGCCTAAAGCGCTGCATGCAGCTAGCTCCAGGGTTGTTGTTTATATAGCTAGCTGCTACCATTCGCAATTGCTCGATCATGGCTTGAGAGGCAGCAGAATGGTCGCATCAGATGGGACGACGGAATTAATCGAGCCACAATCTTAGATGCATGCGCACCACCGCATGAAACTAATTAAATTGCTCCAAACTTCATTCACAAACCTCCAAAGCTGCTGCTTGCACGTTCCTGCATACACTACACTCTACCTTTCCTGATCACTCGATCAGCATTAAGTTGTACTTATGTAATCACGCATATTTACAATTCAGCATCATTTAAGTTGACGTAATTTCTCTCGGAACGTGTAAACTAGAATGCCATGATTCACAATTGTTTTATGGAATACTAGATATTACTAATTTCTACTGGATCGGAGCTTATTAAGATCGTTGGTATTTGCATCTCCTGTATACGTCTTATTCAAAAACAATTGTGCAAACTTCGTCAAGTTTAAGTCATTTTTGAAGAACTTTAATATAAAAAACAAGTCACGACAAAAGAAATGATATTTTGCATAAATTTTTTAATAGCACGAGTGGGTCAAACTTAGTATAAAAAAAGTGAAATGTCTTATAATTTAGGATGGATTAAGCCCTCATTTGGCACCGCTCCACTCCACTAGTTAAACCATTTTTGGGGGTTTCAGCTCCATGAACAACTTTATTAGTGGAGCTGAAGCCGTTTTGATAAATCATGTGGTAAAATAGCTCCAATCTTAAAATATGCTCTCCTAGAACGCCACGTAAGATGAGGTGAAGGCGGACGTAAATCCACCGTATCTGGCTTCTTCTCACTTAGAGCTCTGTGAGAGCATGTTTTTTTTAAGTGCTACATTGATGGAGCTATTTTATTTTACCCCTTTTGACAGAAAAATAGCTCCAAACGGCTTCTTAAGCCGTTGGAGAAGTCTTGGTAAACGGGGCCCAAGTATTGGCTATTAGTTTGTACCGGATGGGAGCTTTAAGATCGTTGGTACTTGCATCTCCTAGTACGCATGTCATTTGCCCATGAGATGTGACCGCGCGGAACAACCCTACTACTGAGAATGAAAAAACTGACGGCGCAAGGAAAACATGTCACCAGGCGCAAATGGATCAAGCTGTGATTTTTCATCGGCTTTGGAATTTCATTTTATATATACTCTGCCCTGCCCCCGGTCGCCGGCGGGCAGAATGAATGAATCTGACACGTTGTTGGTGGCATCCATGCATGCATCAGATTCAGATTGGGCCAAATCTAGACGTGCTACGTACTAGTTCCAAAGTGCATCTGCTGATGAATATAATGCGGCTGGCACCTCAAAAGTGGATGGAATCCCGATCCTGGCCTGGTGGTCACCATGTCTTTGTCGCATTCCTAACTAGCACTGCAAGTAACTCCCACACGTCCATCCCCTGCGTCGCGTCGCGTCGCTCACGAGAAGAGAGACGGGCATCGGGACATGTACAGCCATGCGTGATCGATGGAAGAATGGTAGGTAGGTACACGCTGCGGCGTAACCTGTAGTCTGTTCTGTACAAGGCCAGGGCAGGACGTCCCCATGGCAACTCGATTTTCAGGCCATTCATTGGCACGCGCGCGCACGCATAGGGACGGACATGATGATAGAACCTATCCGGGAAGCCTGCCCGCCGCGGCGCCTGCCTGATCCTGACAACAATTCGCGACGTCGCGTCGCCGACCGCCACCCGCCGTGACAACAACGCGCTAGCCGGCTGTGCAAGTGCAGCAAGGCGCACGGCAGCCGTATCAGCAGCAGATCACTAGAGAACCTTCTTTGCTCCGGCCTCATCTACAGTGGATGGATGGCGATTCAGCGATAAAACGTTTCGACTACAGTTTAGCGTTTTCTCATCAATTGGCTTCTCAGCCAAAAAAAACATCGGCCCCTCAACTGTGATGCAGACGCACACTTTCATGCCGTGCATGACGCTCTATCAAGCGTAGATCTCTCATCCAGCTCAAAGCTACTAACCTGACGTGTCCGATTATTGGATCGTAGCAGAGAGGCAGAAGATTTGTACGACATTAACAAAACAGAAAGGCAGTCCTTTTTTTTTTTTTGAGAATAACACAGTACAACGCAGACGCCACAACACGCACGCACACTCACCCCTATGAACACACGTGACGCAAACCCTACCCCTATGAGCACCTCCGGGGACCGAAAGCACCGCAGATCCGAGATTCTCGAAGTCACCATTGGCGCCTCGTCGTCGACGGAACGCCGCTACCACTTAATGCACACCGCGCGAGCTATAATTCCTTTCCTTTTTCGCTTCCTTTTCCCCTTGCTACAGTTCTTGCGGGCGAAAAGGAAGGCGACCCGGCTGCCGACGGCGATTTCGCGTCCCCCGTCCCTCTCCGGCGGGTCGCCGGGCCTCCTGAGAGGGAGGTGGACGGCGGAATTGTCGAAGCGGATGTATATAGACTAGGTGTAGGTTCTCCTAGGTCTAGGTTGTGCTTGCCGTCGATAGTCGACGGGCGAAGCTAGGGTTTGCCGGGGAGGTTTTCCCCCTACGGCCGCTGTCTTCCCCGGTGGCGCCGGGCGAGGCGATGGCGGCGGCGCGTCGCGGTGGAATAACTTCCCCAGTCTCTTCCTTCCTCCCCCTTGATGCCTTCCTCCAGCTTCATCGGCGAAGTCCGGGAGGAGGGGATTTGTCGTATCCCTTGGGTTGGAGTCCGAGGCTGGTGAGTCTGTTCTTGCTGGCCTCCCTTTTGTTCAAGGATGCTAGTCCGGCTGTGGGTCTCGTGGTTGTTGGCTGGCTAGATTTGGGTCTTTTTCCCGTGGCGGCGGTGGCCGCCACCGCGCGCACTCGCATCCGGGAGCCGGTGAAGTGGGGCGTGGCCCCTGGCCGATGGATGTTCGCCGTTGCTTTCTTCTACTGCGACCGCAACAAAAGCCTCATGTGCGATGCGGCTTCTCCAGCTCGTGGTTGGCCATGGAGGTTCCTTTGACGGTGGTGGTCGGCGGTGGATCGACGGCGGCGGCCGATGGAGCCTTCTGGCGGATTCAGGATACACAAGCTCCAAGGACTTCTTTGTAATTTTTGGTTTTGCTAGGGGCCTCTGTGTAAGATGGTTAGGACAGCTGTCCATGTATCCTCCCAGTATGTATCTGTATTCGTACGCCGTATCTGTACGTTTTCCTTATCCAGTAATACAGATATGTTTTTATCAAAAAAAAAAATGTAATAATCAGACTATTCGGCACATGGTGTCAGAATCCAATCTTGAATCTTCAGCTTCAGATCTCAAATAACTACTGTTCATATTTATTATCCCCACACTATAGCCCTGTTTGGGGCTATTGATACGTCCGCAGACTCAAAATTGTATCCGCCTGACAAACTCATCGTCGACCAACATACAGTAAAAGATGAACTTGCACCACCTCCCAAAAAAAGTCTGCTCTAATGTGTATCGTGGGCGTGATGTCTTAGTAATCCATTCCACCCATGCCACCCATTGGTGGTGCCGGTGCCTCTTCCTTGGGGATCTCTACAATTATGGATTCCGTGGTAGTCATCAGGGACGACACGCTGCAAGATGTGAGGGCAAACTTGTTAACACCAGTGTAAAAAGCAGCCAAATACCTAACAAATTTAGGTCATTAAGACCAGATGAACAAATTGTTGCCGATTCAATAGCCATAGAGTAGTTTTGAACGTTGCATGCCTATCATTGTTGGCTGTTTCTGATAGTTTATTGTGGGAACCAACTTCCTACTGTTCAAAGTTTGGTCAGTTTACCTAGCGGCATCCACCAAAGCAGTTCTGATCACCTTTAGCGGGTCAATGATACCAGCCTTCACCATGTCAACGTATTCACCTGTACCATATCATCATTCATAAAACATATGTAGAAATGTAGAAACACCCACAACTTTCGCATCTGATCATTTTTACAGTAACTGCTTGATAGAATTGGCAGCCAAATGCGAGACATCATACCTTTAGCAGCATCATAACCCAGGTCAGTATTTCCTTGCTCCAAAAGCTTGCCCACAACTACTGCTCCCTCCACCCCAGCATTGGAGGCAATGGTGTGTACAGGTGTCTGCTTACAAATATTTCACGTTAGCTTAGCACAAAAGTATGAGTCTAGAGTCTAAGAAAATGTAATTCATCTTTCTTCGCCCCTGACCTTCAAAGCATTTTGAATGATTTGCACACCAATCTTCTGATCAAAGTTTGCTGTCTGCAATTTATCAAGCTCCTTCGATGCATAGAGAAGAGCAACACCACCACCTACATACAATTAAAGATTGACTATCAGGCATTCTACGCAACAGGAAAATCAGTAGGAGTAACTAACACAAAGGAAATCAGCATAAACACCCCATGAACTCTAAATGATAATAATTACCTGGTACAATACCCTCTTCAACAGCAGCTTTAGTAGCATTCAGTGCATCTGTCACTCTATCCTTCTTCTCACCAACTTCTGCTTCGCTGGCTCCGCCAATCTAGGAAATCAGCAAATATCAGACAGCCACAGGTAACAGTTATTACTACAGAAAACAAAACTGTTTGAAACATGTAACCTTCATTAGTAAATACAAGGTCAATAACCTCACCTTCAGTACAGCAACACCTCCAGAAAGCTTTGCCAACCGCTCCTGGAGCTTTTCCTTATCATAATCTGAAGTACTATTCTCAATTGCTGATCTAATCTGCAACATGCATAAACTATCAGAGCCAGAAAGTTAGAAGTAACTTAAAATAAGCACACAATAATAGTAATATTGTATGAACCTGCTCTGCCCTCTCTTCAATATTCTTCTTGTCTCCAGACCCATCAAGAATAACAGTGTCATCCTTAGAGATGGTCACCTGCATTGAAAAGGAATCCATTCAGCAAATAAAATAGTATTATCAAAACACAAGAATTAATAAACATGTCAGAAAACAGAAAATACTACTAAATCCTCTATTATACCTTTTTGCATTTACCCAGCATGTGAGGCTCAACATTCTCAAGGTTCATTCCAAGCTCTTCAGTTATTACCTGAATCATGATAAGAGATGAGACGTGCTATTTTGAATTATACATACACAAAAACAAAATGCACAACAGGAACTGTGAAGCCTACCTCTCCTCCAGTAAGGATAGCGAGGTCCTGTAAGTTTGCCTTCCTGTTCTCTCCAAAACCAGGAGCTTTGACAGCGCAGACCTGAACACCGCTCCAATTAGAACTACAAAAATCGCATACCAAACACAGAAACTTGATAGAACCAACCTACCTTGATGCCTGCACGAAGCTTGTTAAGAATCAAAGTGCCCAATGCTTCACTTTCCACATCTTCTGCAACAATCAGCAGAGGCTTTTGTTGCTGTTCCAAGCAAAAATGAAAAAAAAAAATGAATCAGTAAAGGCCACAATGATACCAATATCAAAGTTCCGCTAGGCGGCAACTTAGGCGCACCTACACACGAGGGTACCCGCCTGTCCTGCAGGGGTAGGCAGACCCCTAGGCGGCGGCAGCAGTGGGGGAGGTGGAGGAAGGTGGAGGAAGTACCACGGCGCCACGGTGTCCCTACGTGCATATCCGGCCGAATGCCGATGCCTGGCGGCAGCGGAGACGTCGGAAAGGGAGGAGGCGCTTGCGTGGCCATCGGCATCACCAGAGAAGGGGGAGGAGGCGAGCCGCGTGTGTGGGGCGGCAGAGACAGCAAGCAGAGAAGGGAGGCGGATCGAGAAAGCAGAGGTGGTGCGGCGGCAGAACGGGAAGCAAATAAGGTTATGCGGCTGGGAGTGTTTATAGATAAGGTGGAAAGAGTGGATAAGTTGGGCTGGACTTTTTTTATGGGCCTTTCTTTCAACTTTAGATCCAGAGGTCCCTTATTTTTTTTCTTTTACTTAAGGTAATTTAAGGTAAATATATATGTGTTTAAAATATGGAACACCTAGAAAAACGAATAGGCTAAGGGTCAGCGCCTAGCAAAACTTTGACCAATATTGATACCAATAAATGAAAGCAAACATATTACCTTTAGAGCCATTTCTAAAATCTTAACCACAGCATGCATGTTTGAAACCTTCTTGTCATGAATTAAGATCAATGGTTCTTCCAATTCCTGTGACACAAAAAGTACAACTAAGCTATTCTTGTGGTGTACACAACCAAAGGTCTCGGAAAAACATATATAGAGGTAAAGGGCACTTACACATTTCTGGGTTTTTGAGTTTGTAATGAAGTACGGAGAGATGTAACCTCTGTCAAGTTTCATACCCTCCACAACTTCAAGCTCATTATAAAGGGTGTTACCATCCTATATATAGAACATTTAGATCAGTAAATTAAAACAGCACAATGCAGAAAAGAGCCATTTGAGGAAGCCGGAGAACAAGAATGAAGCACACAGCACTGTAGCAACTACTTGTTTTCTAATAACATGCAATGCTGTGGCTCAAAATTTTGAGAAATATTTCTAATAACTAACTTTGTGACGTGCCAAACAAGGAAACGTTCAAAATGTGCATTTATCAGCACAAGTACACATCACAAATAGAACCATGTGGAGTTGTAGACAATTAGAATCACTGAAGCTATGTGCATGAGCCAACTTAGCCTCAGTGTTCGACCGTAAGGTTTATATACTAGTGCAGGTGGACTAATCATACAGAGGAAATAGAAGGGTCTGTAGAGGAAAAGCCTCAAAAGGTATCTCAAGTAAGCTTTGGTTTTAACTTACCGCAATAGTAATCACACCCTCTTTGCCAACCTTCTCCATAGCCTTGGCAATAAGCTCACCAATTTCCCTTTCCCCATTTGCTGATATTGTACCCACCTTTACATGATAGAGAAAGAATTAAAAGAGAGAGAGAGAGAGAGAGAGAGAGAGAGAGGGAAGGGATGGACATGATAAGAACAAAAAATAAACTAACTAGATCCTTGCAGATATACCTGTGCAATTTCTTCTGAAGTGCTGATCATTCTGGCCATGCTCTTAAGATTGGTCACAACAGCATCAACAGCCATTGAGATTCCACGCCTTAAATCCATTGCATTCATTCCAGCCGCGACAGATTTGCACCCCTCAGTAAATATTGCTTTTGTCAAAACAGTGGCACATGTGGTACCTGAAATTTTTGGATACCAGATCCTGTACAGTTAGAAGAAAGCATCAACAAGCAACATACAATTCAACAATTATTTGTGAAATATTACAATATGTTATTACAATATATTTTATTTTATTTTAGACAGGTCAGGAGAAATACTAAATATTTGTGATACTGTGATAAACATCATTTGATTAATCGCGTCATATACTCTCATAGTAAACCTATTTGGAGTACAAATATTGATACTATTTTTTATAAACCTAGTGAAAGTTGAGATGCCATACCATCACCGGCAGTGTCATTAGTTGCGTTAGCAACCTGTTTCACAAGGCTTGCACCAACATTCTTTACTCTATCCTTAAATTCAATGCTCTTCGCAACAGTCACACCATCCTTTGTGACTTTCGGTGCACCAAAGCTTTGCTCAATAACCACATTGCGCCCCTGCAGAAGGCAGGCAATAAGTTCAAGTACAGAACAAACAACTAATGCAACAGTATTACAGAGTAAAGCGCAGAAAGCTATATTGGAATCAGCGAGTGCAAAAACAAGCATTTGTAGCTCCTAGAACATTGACATAAGGAAGGAAACTGACATATGGAAGCGTTCAGCATAACTAGAAGGCGAAGCTGTATTCTATTAAGAAAATTTGGATTTGGTAGTCATTCATATTGTTCAGGTAAATGTTTGTCATCTGTATAAGAACCGTGGTTATACCTTAGGACCCATTGTCACTTTGACCGCATCTGCCAACTCCTCAACACCCCTCAACATCAGAGCGCGGGCCTCAACACCAAACTTGATGTCCTTGGCAGCATAGTTCCTGCTCCAGGCAAGCCTGCTTCCAACCTACAGATCATCATCACACATAACAGCTGAGAATGAGCACATTCAATTTGAAGCCACATGATCAATTAAAGACTGACATGCCCGACAATTTCTGCTGGATCAGATCAAAGTTTCCCAGCTGTCCATCAGTTTATTCGAGGTCTAACAGCTAACTGGAGCACGGTAGTGACGAGATCACCACCGTAGATTAATGGAAAGGCCCACACAAGTACGCCACTAGCGAGTTCGCTTAGATCTTGCACTAGAGAACTACAGATTCCGGCAGATCGCCACCAAAATAAACAGCAGCATGCAGCAAACCGCAGACCAACTGAATCCCAATCAGCAATCTAAAGTTGCAGAGCCTCCAAAGGATTCAACAAAGCCCTGCACGCAGAACTACCACAACCCCACGCCAACATTACCAAATCTGAGAGACCGGGATCCTCATCAGACCCCGTCACAACTTGGACGAGCATCATCAACACGAGTCTGCTCTCACCTGGCGAGCGGCGGAGCTGCTCCCGGCTTGCCGCGCCTTGGAGGCGAGGCTAGCGGCCGCGCGGTACATGATTGCGGAAGGAGGCGCGGGGACCGAGGCTGTGTGGTCGGCGAGAGCTTTGGGTGGTGTGGAGGAACGGAGAGGCGGCGGAGTGTTGTTGCTTCGCTTTCTTTCTTGCGGAGGGGGGAAAGGACGCGAGGCGCCGAGGAGGTGAGGGAGGAGTGGATTTTAGAGAGAGGGCGGGCGGCGAGATGAATGGAGGGTGCGCGGCGGCTCTAGAAGCATCCACTAGGGTTTAGGGTTTTACTCGTTGTTGATCGCTTTGCGGCGGCCCGGCGGGTGCAGACGCCCGGCTGCCGCCGTCGTACAAGTGGGCTTTGGAGTTTTTGGGCTGCGGCCCGCCACTTCTAACCCATCAATCTCAATAGTACCGCGCAGGCCTACCAAGCGAATATGGAAAATATCCATCAATCTGTTTTTTTTCCTTCATTGACCTATAATAAAACAATATATTTTACCTTTTCCAAAACGATTTTAAGTTAGGTCCTATTTGGGTTCCCCTCTGTTTATAATAATCATGTTATATAATCAAATTTTGATTCAAATATAATTTGACTATATGATGGGATTATTGTAATCAAAACTTTTGATTATCATAATCCCACACTCCAGCGAGACTGGGACTAGGGATTGTGGACAGTGAAAGTCCAACTTACCCCAACTATTGTCCAACTTGCCAAACTATAAAGTACTAGCATATATGTCCGTGAGTTGCAACGGGGTAACAAATTAAATCAAATAAAAAAATAACTTGACAGCATGTCCCGTGATAAAGAAATCATTTTCCATCCCGTCTCCACTCATCAGCGCATTCCCATCTCTCATGTCTCGTGGTGGACAAAGCAATGCGCTGAAGATTTCGATCTGGTTCCCATTATCTTGCATGCTCCTGTCTCCACTCCTCTCACATGCTGCCTAGATCCGGTGAGCGCATGGCTTGTTGCCTTAGATCCGAGCGAGCGCAGGAGATGGCATGGAGCGCGCGTCAAAGAGCAGGGCGAACGCACGCGATAGAATTTCCAAGGCAAGAGGCGCGTGCGTGGGAGCTGCAGCTTCGCGTGCGCCGACGATAGACGTACAGAGCAGTTGATCGGACCGATGGCGATGGAATCCGGTTTCTCCCCAACGTGAGATCTACGAAGAGGCAATTGACGAAGGCGCAGATCCTTCGCTTTGTCGATGCTGGCTTGGTGGCGACGAAGCATGTCGACCAAGCGATCGCCTGGGGAAGATCGCAGGTGTCGAAGACGGTTGGATGACGCCGGATAGCCGAGATACCGGGACGCGGCGGCCACCGGTGATTCCGCCGAGTAAGGGAAGCTTTTGTAAGAGCAAGGTTAATGATATAGCCCGCTGCCGGCGAACTACATCTGCCACGTCACGTAAAGTTACTCATACAGCTCGCTCGTATAATAACATGTACAAAGACCGGCTGTATCAAATCGAGAGCAATTAATGTTTTACTGTTAACAGCTGTGCATACGAGAAGGACATTGGCCGCTCCGAGCTGCAACCAGGCTTTTTGTCTCGTAATATGTGATTCTGAAGGACCGAAACGGCGACCAGGAGGGGGGTGAATGGGAGCCTCGATTTTCCTTTTCAATTTCGAGTCATCGGCTCAACCCCCAACCTCAAAAAAAAGCGGGCTCACAAAAATACGAGTGATACTCGTGCTAACTGGTAGCAAGATATCAAACGCAAAAGTGTTAAGCTCAATGAACCAAACGCAACAGACGGATCGAAATTCGGAGCTCCAAAGAATAAACGGTGGAATTAAAAAGCAAGAGAGAATTTCCAAAACAAACTCACGGCCTAGACTCAAGCAAGGCAGGGGAGCTGAACCAAAAACGAAGAGAAAGTGCTGCACTGCTATCACCGAACAAACAAAGAAGCCGCTCTGTCCGCTGAATAAAATTCTACGACATCGCAAGTTCGAAACTTGCTCCTTCTCATGAACAAGACAAACCGGCAAATGCTGGTCCGAAAGCAATCGTAATAAAAATACCACAGCGCCAACAAGAGAACTAGAGCTAGAACTCGATTCCAAGAGCCCGACGAACCGGCAAGGAAGACCTGGAAGCACGCACCTGCACTTGCAAGAAGCAATCAAAAGACAAAACTTACCAACCGTGAAAACCAAGCTAGAAAAAGGAAGTGATTTAAAACTCCAAGAAGATAAATGCTTTTGAAAATCACGGAGGCAAGATGCAATCTTGTGTCGTGAGGGCTGCCGCTTAGCACCGCTTGAATCAGCTAAGCGCGTGCACGTATACACGACCTGGTAGCGCCAGTAGCGTTTCTCACTTTCCTCCACTTTCGAAATCAATCGGCGAACAAACCGAGACAAAGAACTATGATCCATAGCGAGCCCGGGCGACGTAAGCACGTGTCAAAAGCGCTTGCTTTGCCAAACGAGCACGAACGGCTGCGGGGACACCGTCGTGAGGTAGCGCCGCTACGTAAAATCCATGTGCCCGGGCACGGCGAAGCGCGAATCGACGCTGAGCATGCGACTCCTGATGCGCCGGCCACGCCGCTTAGGCGAAGCCGCTCACCGCCGTAAAGCAAATTGCCTCGCAACGCGGCGTAAAAAGCTTCCCCGAAAAAATCCAATGAGAACTAGACCAAATCTGCATCGAATCGTTCCCGATTTCACACGCATAAGATTGACCACAAAGACGACCCTAATCCCCAAAAATCATGGCCTAAAAACAAACCGAGCTCGGTGAATCGTAGATCACAGCTATGAACGAAAATAGAGTAAGAACGCAAAGACAAGAGCAAAAACGAAATCACAACTCCATAAGAGAAATCCCAGAGGGCATGAGTGGACTAAGGGCCACTCTTCCTACAAACAAGAATCACAAAGACAAATCCACACAAAATTTTGTTCTTGGACCTCTAAACAAAAACCCTAAAAATAGAGGAAAATAAAAAAAAAAAAATAAGAGAGGCAAAGAGGGGAGGATGGCTGTCATCCTCTATATATGGTCCTTATTTTTCATCCCTATTTTGCCCTTCGATACATATGAGCCAAACCACTAACCCTAGGGCTATTTTGGTCGACTCGGGTAATTTGTCGATCCGACGGCCACCGCGCCTCCTCATCTGTAGCATTGCTCGGCGCAATCTCTCGAGATGCCGCCACGTCTTGGATCCTTCCGCCCAATCGGAACGCCTGTCCGGGTTTTGAGGCCCAAACCGTAAACCCGCCGATGGTTTTGAGGCCCAAACCACCAAACCAGCGCCGTGGTTTTCGGGGCCCAAACCACGAAACCAGCGCCGATGGTTTTGAGGACAAACCACCAAACCTCATCGACACGTGTCATCGCCGTCTTGACCGCCTCGAAATCGCCAAGGCATCCGAGCTCCCCGCTCGCGCACACTTGCGCTTCGCCTCTTGACCCGACGACACGGGTCCCGTCACGTCCTCTTGCATTCGTCGATGTCCCGGATGTCGACCACCATGGCTAGCCACCCGGCGATCCGGCCCCTCGGTCCAAGCCTCACGTTCGCCCTTCACCTCCGCGGTCCGTCGGCCCGGCACGTCCTCCTTGGCCCCTTCACCTCGCCGTCGGCTACCATCTCCGAGCTCCACACCCGTACAACACGAACCAAGAGATACGTCTTCGACACACTCCACGTGTGCTTGGAATTGAACATAGCCGAAGCATAAAGAATAAAAGAAAATAGAATTAAAATGTTGATTGTTGACAATCACTCAATCACAAAACTAAACACATGTGACCTAAATCAACCATGTGTTCGCAATCTCCCCCCTTGATGAGTGCATTGTCAACATTCAACACAAAGACAGAAGAAGGTAGAAGATAGCACATTCAAATGAACACAAGCTAGACAAGAGCTAAGACAAAGTCACTTGATGGCAAGCATGGAGCAAAAACTTGGTTCCCAAAGACCAAACCAAGTGTAAAAAGGCTCGACACAACCAAGCTAGAGAAATAGCTAGTCCTCAAGAAGAGGTAGAACAGGCTCAACACCACTAGCACAGCTCCAAACCAATTACTTTCACACACAAATAGCTAGACCCTCAAGACAGAGGCAAAAGGCTCAACACATCTAGCTCCAAGTGCTACTCCCCCTAGACAAATGCGATCCACTTTGTCTTTGTATCTTTCTCCCCCCTTGTTGGCAAATGCACTAATCAAGCTATGGAATGCATGAAAATGCAATGAGGGAGCTTCAAATTTATAGTAATCCAAATAAGAAGATTCTCTAGGTAGTGTCATGGCAACAAAATCAAGTGCTTAACTCATTTGCTCAAACTGATCAAGAGATATGAAATATGGCTTAAAAGCATTTTGATTCAGTTTTAAGCATTTCGAGAAAAGGTGTCCACCACAAAGAATAGCGCATAGCACAAGTAAGCTGAAAAATCTACCAAGTGCTACACATGTATATCAAGTGAACTACCCCAAGCAAGGTTTATACATCATGCAAAAAGACAGAGCCAACACTTGTCAAATTTTTAAGTTATCGGAGTTGCAAATTTACAAGCATTGGACAAAGCATGTTATGAGTGGTTATCCACAACTCTGCCAGCCTTACTAATCAACCATGTCAAGCCTATGCGTGTGAGCAATCGAAGCTTAAGACAATGGTGCGGGTCAAACACTACCAAGCTCGGGTTCAACTCAAGTGCAAAGAGCAAAGCAGTCCCAAGACTTGGATGTGGGGCGGTATGGACCCATCTCGATCTTTTCCATACACTTAGCTTAGATTTCGATTTTAGCGGATAAAAGCATGTGGTCATCTAAGCAAGTGTATAACTCAGTGAATGAGACATAGTCACCTAGCATACATGATAAGCACAAAGGATCTTAACAACTTAAACATGCTAGGAACTATCTCAATGGTGAACATTTTGCAAGATTCATCGTTATTAAGCGGGTTCACATGAAAAACAAATTTGCTCATAACATATATCTATTAAGCGAGAAAAGAGCACAAGTCTGTAAGCACCAACATGTAATTGCTACACTAAACAGAGCATAGTCTCATTGTGATCAATATAAACAAGAAGCTCAAGGTGCAATAGTGTACATGATGAATGCAATATGATACAAGATGATGCACAAAGCAAAAGCAAGCCTAAAGCTACAACTGTACATCAGCTACAAAACTACCCCTCAACCAAAGACACCTAGCAAAAGAAAACTAGGAAGCAAAAGGGCACAAAAGCTAGCATGGCATATAATACACAAGATAACACAAAGCTATCATGAATAAGATGGCTAGCCTACCATGGTATATACACAAGCAAGACATAGAACCAAAATGTGCCAAAAATATACAAGTGAGCAAATGAACATCTCATACCACAAGTAGGGAATCATGAATGTACAAGGCATGAGTGTATATGATAGCTCACAGACTGTGTGTAGGTGTCACAATAAGGCACATGCCTCTTGGAGGCCATCAAAGTGGTGTAGACAACCATCAAGTCTTGATCACACCACGACAAAGAATCAAGTTCCACCAAGCACGTGTTCTCCACCCCTTGTCCTCATACCTACACATGAGAGGACAGAGAAACCCAAGTCTTGGATCCCAAAGGGTTAACAAGCATAAACTTGGGAACCCAAGACTTAGTCACCTACATCATTGAAAAAACATGGGATGAGCAAATGGCATAACACTGGGGTTAGTAAACTTGGAAGAATACCAGTGTTGACCATCTTGCCCAAGATAGACATTAGGCACAACAAACATCCCATAACCCTTCTTCCCAAAGTGCCCACCACGCACAACAAAGTGTGGTGCACTCCTCCTGTCAAACTCAAAGCTCCCAAAGCGAGGATCAACATCCACTCGCGGAGCACGACCACCACAGGGTCTCACAAACTGTGGCCTAGCCCTTTGAGGCCTCCTACCTCCTGGCCTAGCAAAAGCCTCACGAACCGACTGCACACCCCTCTCATACATGCCAAGTGGTGGGTGATACAAGTCACGGTTCTCAAACTCAACTTGACGCCTAGCATCCCTCTTCCTCCTAAAGCAAAACTCAAACAAGTGACCATCTCTCTGCGGTACTCACAAAGTGATACCTCACCTCTCTCTTTGGGTGGTTGTTGGTTCACTCTCTTGGGTGGATGGTTCACTCTTGTTTTGGCCTTAGCTTTAGGAAGGGTTTCCTCAAGGATCTTGGGTAAAGTGTCAAGTGGGTTCCTGAGGTGGTTTGGTTTAGGAAGCCCCTAATTGTTTAGGAGGTGGAGTCTTTGGGGTCTCTTGGAGAATGCCATTTTGCACAATGGGCTTGGTAGGCTCGGTGGGGTGATCTTGGTCAACTTGGGAGTGTTTGTGGGTTTCTCACTCGAGCTCAAACCACTACCTTGACCAACCTTGCCATAGATAACTTCACCTTTCTCACCTATAGCAAAGCCTAATCCCGATGTGTCGGTCCCCCTCTTGAACCCGACTCATCATCATGCCAAGCTGTGGCTCTCCACTAGACACCCAACTCGGGACAGGCCGAAGGTACTTGTTCTCCTCTTCGACTCTCCCTTGTCATGCCTACAAGACATGACCTCCATCTCCAAAGCTTCACACTTAGCACACTTCAAAGACGGTGCTATCCGAGCCGGCCTTCTCAAGCACAAAGAAGCTTGGCGGCCTTCTCTTCCTCGCCAACTCAGTTGCAAGCCCGGACAAGACTTGCATGCACTCAACAACATAGGCTTAGCCTTGACTCAACATGCTCATCTAGCAAAAGCAGTACTTGGATTGCAAAGACATGATGCTAGACATATGCATAGCACAAGCATCGCACTCCGTCTCATCGTCTCTCCACGGGCTTCCTAGCCAACTCTAACTCCCTCATAGCTACCTCCCACTTCTCCTTGTACTCCTTCCTCTCCTTAGCTACTCGCTTGAGCAACTTCTCTTGGCACACAAGCGCATCGCCCAAAGAGTCAAGTTCATCAGTGAGGGATTCGATAGTGGGTGATACCTTAGGGGAAGAGTCGCTGCCGTGTGGCTCGACGCTGTCGGACACCGCTCCGTCAAGGGCCATGGTGCGTAAGCCCCGTGCTTGAGTTGGCGACGAAGCAAAGTCCGTTCAGCTTTTCCTCAATCTTGCGCTCGGGCTCCTCGTCGCCGGAGGAAGCTTGCCCGTCGTTGTTGAGGTCGCCGAGGAGGTGAAGAAGGCGTCCTTGTTCTCCTTTGGCACGCTTGAGGTACTTTTTCTTGATCGCCTCCTTGTCGAAGCCCTTCTTAGACTTGTGTTTGCCGACGGTGTACTCGCGCTTGTCCTTGCGCTTGTCGTAGTCGCGCTTGTCGGAGTAGTACTTCTCGCCGGAGTACTTGTCCTTGCTCTTCTTGGGACACGCGGCGACGAAGTGGTTCGGATCGCCGCACTCAAATCATCCGCCCTTAGGAGCACCACCACGCCGACGGTTCAAGCGGTTGTTGTGGAACCGCGAGAATCGGCTGATGACGAGAGCCAACTCGTCGTCCCCAATGCACTCCAACTGCTCCTCTGTCACAGACACCAAAGAAGACAAGGCAAACGAGATCTGTGAAGGGTTAGCAGAAGAACTTGAAGTGCCCTTACCGAGACGAGAGCAACGCGTTCGGCGCAGATGGGTTCTTCGGGCCGCTGGATCCGGGCCTCGATCTCGAGAGGACTTGAGCTTCTTTGTAAAGCTCGTCGGGTGTGAGGGTGTCGTAGTTGGCGGACTCCATGATCGCGGACACCTTCACATCCCACACTTTTCGATCCGTAGCATACAAGAGCCGCATCGCCTTCGTGATCATCAAGCCTCTCGAAGGCTTGTTCGCCCCGCAGCCTTGTTGCGGATCGTCCAAACCCGGCAAAGAGAGATCGATGGACTCGCCATCAAGTTGGATTAGGTTGTTGTACTCTCTCTTGTAGGTCTCATATAGGCGGGCCTTGACTTGTGGGGTTCCCTCGTGGTAACTCTCAAGTGTCCGCCACACCTCGCGAGCGGTCTCACAAGTGGAAACTCTCTCAAACTCGGTGTCTTTGAGGCTAGAGAACAAAATGCTCCTCGCTCGGTTGTTGGCATTGTGTTGGGCTATTTGTTCCTCACCCACTCGAGCGGCTAGCACTTGGTAATTCTCATCCTCGACAATCTCCCATACTCTCCAATCTATCCCCATAAGATGTGCTTGCATCTTAATCTTCCAATAGGGATAGTTGGTGCCATCGAACTCCCAGGAAGCTTGCCACCAAAGTGACCAAACCTCTCCATGTCGCCTTCTCATGGATCACGGACCGATTAAGGTGGATATGATCCTTAACCGGCTCTGATACCAATTGAAGGACCGAAACGGCGACCAGAGGGGGGGTGAATGGGAGCCTCGATTTTCCTTTTCAATTTCGAGTCATCGGCTCAACCCCCAACCTCAAAAGCGGGCTCACAAAAATACGAGTGATACTCGTGCTAACTGGTAGCAAGATATCAAACGCCAAAGTGTTAAGCTCAATGAACCAAACGCAAATGCACGGATCGAAATTCGAGCTCCAAAGAATAAACGGTGGAATTAAAAAGCAAGAGAGAATTTCCAAAACAAACTCACGGCCTAGACTCAAGCAAGGCAGGGAGCTGAACCAAAAACGAAGAGAAAGTGCTGCTTTGCTATCACCGAACAAACAAAGAAGCTGCTGCAGTCTGAATAATAAAATTCTACGACATCGCAAGTTCGAAACTTGCTCCTTCTCATGAACAAGACAAACCGGCAACCGCTGGTCCGAAAAGCACCGTAATAAAAATACCACAGCGCCAACAAGAGAACTAGAGCTAGAACTGATTCCAAGAGCCCCGACGAATCGGCAAGGAAGACACGGAAGCACGCACCCGCACTTGCAAGAAGCAATCAAAAGACAAAACTTACCAACCGTGAAAACCAAGCTAGAAAAAGGAAGTGATTTAAAACTCCAAGAAGATAAATGCTTTTGAAAATCACGGAGGCAAGATGCAATCTTGTGTCGTGAGGGCTGCCGCTAGCACCGCTTGAATCAGCTAGCGCGTGCACGTATACACGACACGGTAGCGGCCAGAAGCGTTTCTCACTTTCCTCCACTCGAAATCAATCGGCAACAAACCGAGACAAAGAACTATGATCCATAGCGAGCCCGCGGACAGAAGCCTGTGTCAAAAGCGATTCTTTGCTCAAACGAGCACGAACGGCTGCGGGACACCGTCGTAGGTAGCGCCGCTAGAAATCCATGTGCCCAGGCACGAAAGAAGGCGACCGACGCTGGAGCATGCGACTCCTGATGCGCTCGGCCACATCGCCGCTTGGGCGAGCTGCTCACTGCCAGAAAGCAAATTGCCTCGCAACGAGCAGAAAAAGCTTCCCTGAAAAAATCCAATGAGAACTAGACCAAATCTGCACGAATCGTTCCCAGATTTCACACGATAAGATTGATCACAAAGACGACCCTAATCCCCAAAAATCATGGCCTAAAAACAAACCGAGCTCGGTGAATCGTAGATCACAAATATGAACGAAAATAGAGTAAGAACGCTGAAGACAAGAGCAAAAACGAAATCACCATAAGAGAAATCCCAGAGGGCATGAGTGGACTAAGGGCCACTCTTCCTACAAACAAGAATCACAGCACAAATCCACACAAAATTTTGTTCTTGGACCTCTAAACAAAAACCCTAAAAATAGAGGAAAATAAAAACGAAAATAAGAGAGGCAAAGAGGGGAGGATGGCTGCCATCCTCTATATATGGTCCTTATTTTTCATCCCTATTTTGCCCTTCGATACATATGAGCCAAACCACTAACCCTAGGGCTATTTTGGTCGACTCGGGTAATTTGTCGATCCGACGACCACCGCGCCTCCTCATCTCGTAGCATTGCTCCGCCGCAATCTCTCGGATGCCGCCACGCGCCGCCCTTCCGTCCACCGAACGTCCCGCCCGGGTTTTGAGGCCCAAACCCGTAAACCCGCCGATGGTTTTGAGGCCCAAACCACCAAACCCGCGCCCGTGGTTTTCAGGCCCAAACCACGAAACCCGCGCCGATGGTTTTGAGGACAAACCACCAAACCTCCTCGACACGTGTCATCGCCGTCTTGACCGCCCGAAGTCGCCAAGGCATCCGAAGCTCCCGCTCTGCCGCCGCGCTTCGCCGTCTTGACCCGATCGACACGGTCCCGTCACGCCCTCTTGCATTCGCCGATGTCCCGGATGTCGCCCACCATGGCTAGCCACCCGGCGATCCGCCCCCTCGGTCCAAGCCTCACGTCCGTCCTTCACCTCCGCGGTCCGTCGGCCCGGACGCCCTCCTTGGCCCCTTCACCTCGCCACAAACTACCATCTCCGAGCTCCACACCCGTACAACACGAACCAAGAGATACGCCTTCGACACACTCCACGTGTGCCGGTGAACATAGCCAAGCATAAAGAATAAAAGAAAATAGAATTAAAATGTTGATTTGTTGACAATCACTCAATCACAAAACTAAACACATGTGACCTAAATCAACCATGTGTTCGCGCAGATTCACCCGGCGACTAGCTAAACGCCGGCTCGGCAATCTCTCTCTTAAGGTGGCATTTTTTCTCGCGACATGGACATCATCTCGCCGACTAAAACGCGACTTATTATACCCGCTCTAATGGGGTCGGTCGCCCGCATGTACGGTGTTCTGATTTCGGATTGTGACTTCGTGAAGAGGATGTCTTGAAGGCGGGGCGCCGGTCTAGAAGGCTGGACGAAAGTTTTGGGTGGACGACGGAAATTTTCTCTCTTTATTAGTAGGTATAGATACAAGATGAGAATTTCTCACTTTAAACAACCATAATCAATCTTCATAATCCATTGACCCAAATAGTGATTTATAACCCATAATCCTCATTATAATAATCCTATGTATAATTTAGATTAGCAATTGAGCCATCATCCAAACAAGCTTATAATGGTTTTAGAAAAAATCCTTAATATATATGGTGCACAATAAATCCAAACAAAAATATTAAGAGCTCATAAAAATATTACTAGAAGCTTTCAAAATATCAAAAAGGTATGGGAAATTTTTTTAAAAACATTCCATTTGATGTCCAGCCAATTCATGCTTGTTGCATCTTTCGTTTTTGTTATGGAAAGTTTTCAAAACATGTTTTTTTTTTTGAGATTACACAAGACAATGCGAGGCAGCTCAACACGCACGCACACTCACCCCTATGAACACACGTGACGCAAACCCTACCCCTATGAGCACCTTCGAAGGACCGAGCCGGCAATCTTGAAGTTCACGAAGTCACCACATGCGCCTCGCCGACGGGACGTCGCCTACCACTTAATGCTTGGCGCCGAAATCCCGAAATAAATCCAGGATAATGTGTCGCACCCGTGATTTGAACCCCAGGCGGGAGCCCCTAACCAATGGCCTTTGCCATTGCGCTATGAGCCCCTTGACAAGTTTTTCAAAACATGTTATGATAGCGATTAGAACATTTTATGAATTTCCTAGACATTTTTTCCTATTTCAGTATAGCTAAATCTATTTTTTCTAGTAAGCTTTTGTAGATTTTTTTTCTTGAGCTTTAAGTATTTACTAGCAAATATGCACGTGCGTTGCAAACGGGAGAAAAAAAATATTATCGAACATCAAACACTCCAATAAGTATCAGCTTACACAACAGATGTTATAATTGAAGAGCCAAATTGGAATACAGTTCTAATAGAGATTACGGCTCCAAAATTACACCTCTAGTACAGATTGCTAATGCATATATATATATCTAGCTAGATTTTATTAGAGATGCCTTCTAATAGTTCAAGATTCCTGATACATATCTAGCTATATTATTAATTAAAACAGAAAGCCGACAAATATGCTCCTAACTTTTAGCCACTTATTAGAAACCATTTAAGGTGCTGAATTAGTACTTTTTGTTTATTGGAGATTTTGTAACATCGGAGCAGAGGAACCAGGTCGAATCGGACGAGAGCACACAAAATTCTTTTAACGCACGAACATCATTCTTTTTATCAACACGCACACAAACATGAAACATCTGACACACAAACTGCCGTCGCACGGCAGTCGATCGTTGCCTGACCGATGCGCTTCCGGGCCATGCGTAGCTACCAAACGATAGCCGGTGTGGAAAAAAAGCGCAAAACGACGGTGGAATTGTAACTGAAGAACACAATTATCCCTAATATTTTTTTTTTGTATTTATCTCAGTTGTTGCCTCCTTAACCATCACTGGTGTCCACGTTTTGCCTCTGATCTCAAAAACATGACGCCCCGAATTGTTGTTTGACCTCCCCGAGCGGATTTGAGGCTGGTGGCTAGGTGGACACACATGTAGCTGGGCCTGTGGACATGTCGGACCAAACCAGCCATGACTGATCGAACCTAACAAGCCGGACCAGCTTTGCGAGCCAAACGAACGCAGGGAAGCACGTGACCGGTACACGCGCGATGTAGCGGGAAGGACATGTGCGCGCGCGCGCCAGAAACCGTCGGACCCTGAGGGAAGGCAGACCCAAAAGAGGTGGACAAGAAATTTACTCTCTTTATTAGTAGGTATAGATTTGGGTTTTCTGTTCCAATCTCTTTAAAAAACAAAAATTTTAGTTGCTTGAAAACATTTTCGATTTTTAAAAATCTTATAAGGTGTTTACTCAATTCCTCAAAACTAAAAAAGAAAAAGATAAACACACCTTAAACAAAAAATAAACAGTTAAAGAGTTGAGGGAGATAAGATGTTAGGTTTTTTTTAGTTCAAGAAGATTAATCAAACAAAGGTAATAATTTAGAGTCAAAGATACTGATACTTTTCCCCATCAAACAAGTCAAGTGGCGGTTTTTGTTCACTATGACAAGATAACAATCAAGATTTGAAAGCCTAATTGTAAGAGATTTTGCATTAGATGCTTTGATTTGTGCAGTACTTAACCGATCTTGACACATTTTTAAAACGCCCCCACTCTATTCCACCAGTTAAAAAAAAAACTCTAGGTTTTCTCATGCTTCACCATTTCTAAACATTCAACAGAACGGACTAAACAAATATACCATGCCAGGTATCATACAACTTCACATCTCCTCTATCGTTGGACACACAGCGCCGACAAATTGCCATACAAGATGCTCTTTTCCAGGAAAAGCTCCAAACATATGCACTGCTTGTGATTTTCTGGTGTCACATCAGGCAAGGGGCAGCAAAAGGCTCGCAGGTCCAAATTTGTTATTCCTCTAAAGGTGGTGGGAGGGCAGAGTTCCCAGACTGTTTGGATGCAAGCACCTTGTCCAAGGTTTCATCTGGCACCTTAATCCCACAAGTCTCCATTTCTGCAACTACTGCAATGGCTGCATCAATTTCTTCCAGATCAAGGCACAATAGGACTACTTCGTCATACAGTGGGCTGAATAAAGCACAAAGGAAAAGGGAAAAAATGCATTAGTCATGCTACTCAACAACAGCATTGTCTTAGCAAAACCCAAATTATAGAGAACATAATAATCAGAAGAAAAATAATCAAAATCTTACCTTCCAAACTTATAACCTAGACTGTGTGTTGTTTGCAATATTGGTATAAAAGCAGATGGGAGTGGTGCTCTCATAGCAGCTCGTAATATAATGCCACAATCACCAATTGTCGGAGTACCACCCAATTCTATTACCTGAAATTCGATGAAGCAGTGATTGAAAGTTCCAATACAAATAGTTTAGGTGGAACCCAAAATACCATCCTAATGATAGAAAAATAACGACAAAAACAATATATTTATTCAACTTGAAGGTGATTGAAAAATGTATTTATTTAACTTGAAGACTGAAGTATGGAGGAATCTTGAGTCCATCCAACAGAACCTGCAGTGGTTATAGAGCTAAGAATACCTTATGTGCTATCTTGATAGCCAACTCAACCTCCCATTCTTGTGACCACTTACGTGGCATCTTATTCTTTATCTCTCTTTCCCATGTCCATCCCCAGGCATCTGCGGTAGTATACATGTCTGATACATCAAACATCCTCTCCTCTCGCATAACCTTAAAGGCTTCAACAGGATCTTCAGGAAACCAGTCTTCATCATCATCAATCTACAATGTCAGACAGAAAAAATGCCTCAAAATCTATAACGCGTACTAAAAAATTCACCTCTACCAATAAATGCAACAAACATCACATAACCAAACATTTTAATAAAAATGTGAATGCATTCCACATTTAGGAGTTATCACAGCCTGCATGTTCTTCATTAGCCATTTCGAATTTAAAATACTTAGGATATATGCTTGCATCATGTCCATACTCCAGATCACCGATTTAAGTAATAATCATTACATGGAATGCACCGTTGAGATGAATGCATGTCTCAAATCAATAGCCAACAAAAGAAAACAAACAACAATAATTTCCCATGACGAATGTTCGAGATAAATAAAAATTGCACATGCCGAAGCATTAATTCCATACCTCTGGCATCCGCTTTAATTTTTTTTTGAAGAAACAGGTGTCTTCTCCAGATCCTTCAATAACTGTACCCCTATCATTTGAAGATGATGGTTGGGTCCTTTGCTGCCTTATCTTTAGTCTCATCACCAACTTGATTTTCTCTTTGCTCAACAACCTCGTCATCATCTATCTCATTTTCTTCTGCTTCTTTTACAGATTCATCATCATCCTCATCATCATCGTCGTCGTCATCATCTTCCAATTCATCATCCAAATCCTGATCGTCTTCTTTACTATCTTCCTCACAAAGATGGTTTCGAGTTTCTCCCAGAAAACGGCGTTTCCAGAACTCTGTGTTCCCATCTTCTGGCTTGATTCGTGAGATCAGCTCATCTAAACCTTCATCAACCTATCAAGAAGCCAGCTTACAATCTATACATCAAACTTAAAAAGGAAAATGTTGCAGGTGGTAATAACACTATCACATAGCGTGCCATTAGAAAAATATCAAAATAAACATTGTCGCATTGCATACCTCTTCCTCATCTTCTACAGGAGGAACCCAAAGTGGTATACCACGCGAACGATTGATTCTCCTAGCCTTTTGAACTCTCTGGTAAAGCACTTGTCTAGTTCCATCAGTAGGTAATCCTTGAGCCTCAAGCTCAGTTTTCAGTTCAGATACTACCATTTTGCTTGCCGCCTTGGGCTTAACAACATTTTTCTTTGTCCCTACAACTAACTTTTTTAGCCTTTCAATAACTCTGCATACATCTTCTTCAGAGACATCACCTAAAATACCAGGGCCTTCATTTCTCAATGTAATTAGGAGTTTTCGATGATATAACTTCAATTCCTCAAAGCATCGCTGTTTAAAGGATGTTTCTATTGGATTTGAATAGGCAAATCCAAATTCATCTGGATCCAAAGGAGTTTTTCCTCTGCGAGGCACCCAACGTTTGCGCTCTCCTGTAAGACCTCCTTCTTCAATATATCTGCAAATGCAAAGCCAGCATGAGCTAAAGAGACATCTCAAGTATGCAATGCAAAAAAAATTATACAGCAAAACATGGCGTTCATATATTCAGATCTCTGACTATTTACAGCCATACGAGGTTGTCAGGTATTGCTGCCTTTGCTTGGTAAGGTGGCAGACTATCTCCCAGAGTGGAAGGCTATACTTTTGGTTAGAGTGGTCCTGACAGCTGCACCAATTTACCTCCTGATTGCCATGGATTTTCCTAATGGTTCTTCAAAGCAATTGATAAAAGAAGGCAGGGTTTCCTTTGCAAAGGACATGAACAGGCAAATGAGGGCAACTGCCTGGTAGCTTGGCAAAAAAGGTGCCTTGGGATCCATTGTCAAGTTGCACACACCAACCGGTTCAACCCAAAAGCTTAAGCAATTGGGAAGTGGTGGGTAATGCACTTGTACACATTTCAACACCCCTACTCACGTGGGGCCAGAGAGGCGCAAACATGGAAATTAATGGGTGGACTTAAATTGCCTCTACCAGGATTCGAACTCGATACCCACGGCTTTGGAACCATGTTAAGTTGCACACACCCGACTGGTTCAACCCAAAAGCTTAAGCGATCGGGAAGAGGTGGGCAATGCACTTATACACATTTCAACATCCATAACCTCGAACTCCTTGTCTGGGCTTTAAGGATCAGATGGCTGTGGGCCAATAAGCAGACCCCTCTAGGCCTTGGGCCGGGCTCCCAATTCAAATCCCTCAAATTGCCCAAGCTCTGTTTAATGTTGCAGTAGATGTCATTGTGGGAAATGGCAAGAAAAATCTGTTTTGGAAAGATCGGTGGTTGGATGGTCACACCATAGCTGAATAGCCCCTAATTTAGTGAAATCGGTCCCAAGCAAACTGCTAAGTGCACTCTACGCTCCTTATTGTAGGTTCTTGTTGAATATCTCAAGCACTCATGAATCAAAAATGGGTGGAGAATATCAAATGGGCCCTTACTGCAGGTTCTTGTTGAATATCTGCAGATCTGGGATTTATTGGATGGTTTGACATTGCAGCATTCTTTTTTGGAACCATTAAGTTTGGTTCCTGGAAAAGGATTTGGAATAGGTGGGCACCTTCACGCTGCAAGTTTTTCATATGGCTGGTGTTTCACAACCGGTGCTGGACGGCTGATCGTCTGGCAAAGCGTGACCTACCAGGCCGAGGAGTCGATTCACCATTTGCTGGTTGTATGTGTTTTCACTCGCCAAGTCTGGGACATGATTCTTCAGCACCTAGGTCTATTTAACTTGGCACCAGGAGGCATAGAGTCCCGTTTCTCTGGGTGGTAGAGAGAAAGCAAGCTCGATTGTACCAAAAGACTTGCGGAAGAGTCTCAATTCCATGATAATCATGGTGGCTTGAGAGATCTGGAAACACAGGAATGCATGTGTATTTGATGAGAAGTCGAGGCCAAATGTGCATGTTAACATGGAATGTGGTGCATGGGGGGGGGTGGTTCTTGCCAGACTTCGTGTACTGCTTTTTATCTACCTTAATGAAATGACACAGCTCTCCTATGTAGTTCAAGAAAAAAAAAAACACAGCCAAAACTAATCTTAGAAATGTAATTCAATCAGATTGTGTTCTTACTCAATTTGTACCCTGAATGAACATTTAAAAGTATATATGTGTCATTTCATCATTAGAACAGAAAAAAAAAAAACATGTCATGTGAGCAACTAAAGCTGATATGCTTGAGGTAACAACCTTAAACTTCACAGACTCATACCTGGCCACATAATCAATTTCAAAACCAACATCAGCTTCTTCCTGTAATGGTTCTATCCAGGAGCTCACCAATGTGCGATATTTTCTGTTTAAGATCATTGCTCGGTAGCGATACTTTGGTTATCATTAGCCATTGCTTCTAATGCCTCAAGCAACTCAACAGGCCTTCCTGGTTATAAAAATTAAGTTACCTGCTCAGGAAAGTACTAAAGAACTTCACGAAGGGAAACAAATCCAAACGGCATAATTAAAGGAAAAAGTCCAAATTACTCCATTAAGCAGGCCTATGTCCAGATAACCCCTAACACTAACATTTGGTTCAATTTACTCCTTCCAACTATTTCAGTTGATCTAGTTTATCCCTTAACAGGATTTTTTTATTTTGTTTCTCCACGCATAAATTGAGTTTTAATATCAAATTTTTGTGATATGATAGAGGACACCATAAGTTATGTCATAAAAATATATCTTAATTTTTCACCACTATTTTGATAGCTTAGGAAATTAATAATAAATTAACAGTAGAGATATGATATCGTACAAAACATAATGATGAAACATTTACAATATATTTTCTAACACAAAATATGATGCCCTCTGTCACCTCACAAAATCTGAAACTAAACACAATTTGTGCATAGAGAAACGAAAAAACAAAAATCTCTTTTTAAAGGTGTAAATCGGACCAACTGAAATAGATGGAGGGAGTACATTCCAAATGTTAGGGGTTATATGGACATAGGCCAAACTTGGGGGGGGGTGGGGGCGGAGATTTTCTAAGTACTACAGCTATTTCATAGGGACCACTTTTACTATTTAAAAGGGGGGATTATTCTAGTAAATTACAAGTCCAATAGAAAGCTGATTTATATCATATTTCTCCATAAAACGGAACCTTTGAAATGTCAAGACAAAAATCCTTAGGTTGCAGAATATAGGAGTAACAAAAAAAAAAAAAGATCTTTCCTCTCCTGTATTGATAAAAATAAAACAATGCTCTTGCATCGGGCTAAAGGCCTCTTTAGTAGACTTCCCCTGGAAGTGATACTGTGGATCAAAGTGGTATTGTGGCAAAAAGTGATTCTCTAGGATAAACTCCATGGAGGAAATGAATAAGAAGCTTTTTCAGCTCCCATCATCTTAGTTCATAACAGGGGGACACCCCAAAATCACTCTCTACAGCTGCCATTTGGCAGGGCTCCCTTTGCAATCACTCTAGCTCTACCAAACGGGCCCTAAACATTGTCCACAAGGGGGTCATACTCATAATCAAATAACTCAACAGTCAACACAATCAGTGACTTTGTCACTCTTATCTGATGCATAGAAGAATGAAAACTCACCATCGAGGCACAATGATCGTAGATAGAGAGAAAGTGGATCACCACAATTTCCTTCATTGTAAAGGACTTTTTGTTCCTCCAGGGATTCTTTGTAAAAGGCACGAAAATGTCTGATTGATTCATTAACCATACAGTACTTTGTAAAGCATTCCACTAACAACCTGAAAACCATACCTGATCATCAGTTCATTGCTTCCGAAAGAAAAACAGTAGTTACAAGAAAAATCAGAGACGGCACAGAACAGTATGTGACAGCTGGCATCCATAAGACTTGTTGCTCAAAAAAAATATATAAATCTAAAGAGGCCTCCCCTGCTGTATTTATGGCAAAAAAAAAAAAAAAAAAAAAAAGACAGTGTTGCTGAGCACATGGTATACTTGCTTCCACATGGGACTCAAATAGTAAACACTGGCATATGCTAATAGGTACTGTTCTTACGCATAAGTTCTTGCATTAGGCTGAATACGTTTGTGATCTTCCACCATCATCCCAAGTAATTCAGCCACATCTGCTGCTCTGAATGCCAAACACATCATAGAAAAGTAATGCTTGTAAGCAGTCACTTATTACACTTGAATTCAAATACAGAGTCAAATGTAACAAGCTGGTATGATGTCTGTCGAAACACAAGCTGGTAAAGGGAACATTTTTTTTTTTAAAAAAATGTCTTCTTTGCTCTGTTGTCAGATTTGAACAGTCATATGAGGAAGTCATTCCTGAAAAGATTATATAATAAGTATAATTTGGTCGGGCAAGGCTTACTGTCTTATGTTATAGAAGGGAAACAAGTAACATTACAGATTGTAGAGTATTCCCTGCATGAATCGTATTGGGCTATAATTATCTATATGTTTCTTTTATTTTACACGTTATTTGGTCCTAAGAGAGCAGATTTAATTCTAACAAATAGACATGAACACATGATTGTGTTGACTAGAGATCTAGGTAAAAAGGAAGAACAGAATAAAGCAAACAAATATGGCAGAGCTATATGTAGTTATATATGGAAGTAAATATATTAAGTATACCTGTCATAGGACGTTGCTCTAGTAAATGCTTGTATAACCCAATTATAAGACTCAGTATCAGGTTTCATGTAATCTGGAAAGAGATGGGAAAAAAATCAGTATCCATTTAGCAAAGTACCAACAACGAACAACAGCACATAAGTCAGCCAGATACTACTTTTCTTTCTAGTAAGAGAAGCATGAAGTACTGTTTCAGCACTCCTGAGATACATCAAAAGTGATAGTGAAGGGCAATGTCATTAGGAAAAACAGAATACTAAATTGTCACACTCAAATAGGCAAACACAGAAAGAATGACTATCCCCCCTGTCGGGCTATTTTGCAATAAGGTTAAAACCCCTTAAAATAACATATTGTGTATTCGTTTCACTATGTTGACACAATATGCAGGTGGCAGCATTCAATAGCCTCATTATGAAAGAGCTTCTAGGATAACAACTGGTTTTACCCTAACATGCTAAAAGCAAAACAGAACATCTATCCAATGAAACTACTAGTACCACACCTGTACTCAGTAGCAAAACCACATCAGCACAAAAAAAAAGACAGTGGCTGCCACACTTTCCAAGTCTCAATATATGTATGTGGAATCATTATATCGTTAAGGAACTAGAACATCTTAATAGGAAAATGACAAAAGACCATAGCATAAAATTGGTTTAAATGATGGTCATACCTTCACCTCCATATTCCATGTTTTCAAATGTTGCAAAAGCAATTTCAGGAATACCACAAGTTGCCTGAAAAACAAGTGTTTATTTAAAACAAGCATTACAATATGCATTCTAGGTTTAGAGTCTGTCAAACATTCTTAAACTTGACCAAATAGGTCACGTATGCAAATATATTTCATAATTAATCTAATGTTGATACTTGTTCAGTGTCATAAACGTTAGTACTCTTTTGTATAGATTTGGTCAAACTTGAATACATTCGACGTCTCAGGAAATGAGAATTGTGTTCTTTCTAGAACGGAGGGAGTAGAATTTAGAGAACGACCAAACCATCAACAATGAACAGACATATCCATATGCTGCATCAGCTCCAACATGTGTTTTCCATGACCAAATCATAATCTTCTCATTATATAATTGAAATAGGGTTTACTTCTTTGTTCTAGGTATTGGCTGTTGGGGTTAGTCCCACATTGGTTATTGATGGTGGGGGTGCACAACATATAAGGTAGGGCGGTCCTCACCTATCGGACTAGTCTTTTTGGGTTGAGTAAGGCCCCGGAACCCTTGATATGTTGTGGCTCCGTGGACCCGGGGGGCGACACCGGCAGGTGGGGCTGGGCAGCTCCAAGGAACCTAGGGGCATCGGCCGAAGGAGCCGGGGCCGGTTCTAACAAGGGCCAGCTCCAAGGAACATAGGGGCACTCTCGGGAGGAGCCGGGCCCGATTCTAACATTGGCGAATATAAAATTGCCTCCTTTGGACTCCTCTACTAGATCAAGTGGTCGGTTAAACAAACAAAGGCAGTAAATAAAGAAGTATTTATTAGAGATATGTATCATCTTCTAGAGATGTGTATCATCTTCTTGTACTCAAGTTGTACTTGTACACTAACTTGTCTATATATATGGAAGGGCCCTCCTCTATTGAAGGGGGAGTGTTTTTCAATCCTCTACATGGTATCCGAGACAACCCGGGTTCGGGTCCTTCCTCTTCTTCGCCCTAACCCCGGCGCCGGCCACGCCACGCTCCTCTGCGCCTCCGCCCGGCGCCGCCGCCTCCCTTCCGCGGCGCCTTCCCTCCCTCGCGACTCCCACACTTCCCGCGCGTGCCTCCCCCTTCCTTCCTCTACTCGCCCTGCTCGCGCACGCCCTCCCACGCTCACGCGCCGCGCTGTGCGCGTCCGCCCTCCCCTCCCAGCCCCGCTCGCCCCTGCGCGCGTCCTCCCTCCAAATAGTGCGTGCCCTTCCTTCGACCGCCCGGCCCTCCTTCTCCTCTCTGCGCGGTCGGCTCCCGTGCGTTCCTCTGCTCTTCCTCTACTACTCACTTTTCATTCTCAAAAAAAAAAAAAAAAAAAAAAAAAATGACAACGGGTCTTCCTTCCTCGGCCACCGGCGCCCATGGGCTCTCGGCCCTGGCCCGATCGTCGCCCCATACGCCACGATCAACATCCGCTCCCCGTCCCTGTCGTCCTTGGCCGAAGCATCCAAACTTCAACAAATGGGCACCCTTCTTCAAGTCTCTCGTGGGGAAGTTCGGCCTTGGCGGCCACATCGGCGGATCGCCCCCCGCCAACCCCTGGCGATCCCGGTGGGTCATCGGCGACGCTGCGTTCACGGTTGGCTCCTTGGGTCCACCGGCCCTGGCGTCGAGGACCTCGCCCTTGATGGCGAGCAGGCGGCTCGCCCGCTACGGGTCGCCATAGAGGGCCTCTTCTGTCAACAAGGAGCCCCTTCCCGTTTTCTTCACCGTGCGAGGAGTTCTCCTCCATGAGGGCGGGGACCTCTCCATCAACGACTCTTGCCAGCGCATGAAGGCGGTCGCCCGATGCCACCAGTGATGTCGGCCATCTTTGTCTCGCCATCCCGGTTGGTCCTCAACCTCCTTCGTGGTCTTAATCCCGTTTTCGGCCACGGACAACATCGCCGACACCACACGGCGCCCGACTTCAACACCACACGCCCGAAGCTCGTCCTTAAGGAACTCCGCCTAGCTAATGAAGCCAAGGTGTCCACGAGACCGCCCTTCATGCCTCCGGCTCCTCTTCGTGTGGCTCTGCATGTCGCTTCTGCCTCTGCGTACTTTGGCGCGAAGACGGTGGCAAGGCAACCGTAGTTCTACCACCCGGCGGCATGTCTACTGCGCAACAACAACAAGAAGAAGCGGCGCGGTGGTGGTGGATGGCGGCGGCGACAAGGTGGTCGGCGAGCACCTCCTCCGTTCGGTCCGTGGAGTGGTCGGTTATGGTCCCTTTGCCCTAGGCGGCGGCGGCCGACCACCACAGTTTCGTCGCCCGGCTGCGGCGGCCGGCTACCTGTCGGCGGGGGCTACTTGGACCTCCTCCTCCGCCCAGGCGCACTTTCGACCTTTCAGCGCCGGTTGAGTTCTCTACTCCGGCTTATCTTCAGCGACCAAGCCTTGCTCCTCCACCCGGGTTATCAAGGCGGTGGATCAAACGGCGGGTCTCATCACGGCCTTGAACCGGATGGCGCCCGAGTCTTTGGTCACGGGTTACGGACACCGGTGCCACATCTCACATGGCTTCTTCGGAGCGGTATATTACTCACCCGCCTTCCTCCTCCTTCATCATCCATAGCTGTGGGCAATGGTCATTCTATACCTGTTGTTAGTCGTGGTACTTCCATCCTTCCCCACAGCTACTACCTCCTTTCATCTTAATAATGTTCTGGTTGCGCCGCCATTGTGCGCAATCTTCTTTCCGTTCGTCAATTTACCCGTGATAATCAACGTTCTATCGAATTTGACGCCCTTGGTTTTTTCGGTTAGGATTCATGGGCCGACGCGTGATTCTTAGCTGCAATAGCGGTGGGGATCTCTACACCATCTCACCGGCTTAAGCCATCCACCACCGCTACTTGCGGTCTCGCCATCACGTCCACCTTATGGCATCACCGTCTTGGTCATCCGTCAGGCTTCGATCGTCGCTTCTCTTAGAAACATGTCGATTATCAAGTGTAATAAAGCGACCGCGCTCATTGTGTCATGCTTGCCCGGCTAGGCAAGCACCGCGGCGCCCCTTTGCTAGATCTGTTTCCACTACATCGAGAACCGTTTGCTCTTGTGCATTGTGATGTCTGGACATCCCCCATTCCTAACGCCGGGTTATAAATACTATCCGGTCATGCTTGATGATTTCACTCATTATTGCTGGGACCTTTCCGCTCCGCCAAATCTGAAGTATATGGTCATTTTGTGGATTATATTGCCTACGTTCAGACTCAATTTGGTTGTGTACCTAAGTGCTTTCGGTGACAATGGCACGAATTTGTCAACCATGCCATGTCTACCTTCCTATCGAGTCACGGTATCCTACTTCGCTTATCCTGCCCTTATACCTCTCCACAAAATGGCAAAGGCGGCGTATGCTTCGCACTATCAATAACACCATCCGCTGCTTGCTGATCCATGCTTCCATGCCTCCCTCTTCTTGGGGGCTGAAGCGACTAAAGCAACTTTCTTCTTTAAACCGGCGTCCTTCCTCCTCCGTCGGTCACCAAATCCACATTACCAACTCCTCTATCGCTCATGCGGATTATTCTCGGCCGTGTGTTTGGCTGCCTCTGTTATCCCAACCTCGGTGCCACGTCTCCCCACAAACTTGCACCTCGCTCCACGCCACGTGTCTTTATTGGTTATCCCACCTCCCACAAGGGTTATCGTTGTCTTGACATTTCTACTCGTCGTCATATATCCCGCCATGTGGTCTTTGATGAGTCAACTTTCCCCTTTGCCGCCACTCCGTTTGTGCCGGCTTCACTTGATTTTCTTTTGCGGGATGTTACCTCGGTCGCTCCCTGCGTTCCCGGGGTTGAGCGGCCGTGGCCCCGCCATTGATGATCCGGCTATCATCATGTCTATCCCTCCTCGTCTCCCACTACTGACCGGTCGCTGGTCCTCTGGAGCGACCACCTAGTCCTGCCCCTAATGCACCTCCGGGCGGGACTCACCCGGTTTGGCCTCACCTATCGGCGTCGGCCCCCCTGCGGCGAACCGGCCCGGCGGGCCGACCTTTTCGGCCCCCGGTCCGGTCTTCATCACCTTCATCCCTCGGTGCTGCCTTTGAAGCTCAACCGTCCACTAGAGCGGTTCGCGTCTACTTTTTCGGCTAGCGCTAGTACAACCACTGCGCCCGGCTCCTCCTCGACCACACCGGCACCACGGAAGGCCTCGGCGTCCGACTATTGCTAGCGCAGGCCTCCGCTTACCTCGTCACGTGCACGCACCTCAGCGTCCATTTGTCATTTGCGCGGGTGGCTCTGGTGGGCTAGCTGCAGCCCACCCTTCTCCTCGGCCTATCGCGGGGGGCTGCACCGCCAACCCCGCTCGTCGCATGATGACACACACGCCAGAAAGCGCCCCACTGTATCAACTACAAAGGCTTGTTTGCAACATCCACCTCTCCGCTGCCCCCAATTATCGCGGTCCGTTGGCTGATCCCAATTGGCGTCTTTGCGATGACCAGATGAGTATCGGGCTCTTCTCAACAATAACACATGGCGTCTAGTTCCTCGACCACCGGTGCCAACATTGTGACAGGCAAGTGGCTCTTCAAGCACAAATATCATGCGAGATGGGTCCCTTGCACACGTCACAAAGCTTCAGGCCGGTTGTCGTGCTTCTCAAAGCAAACATGGTGTCGACTATGATGAGACCTTCGGTCCGGCCGTCAAGCCTCGCCACCATTCGGACTGTCCTTAGTATTGCCGCCTCACGCTCTGGCCGATTCATCACTCGATGTGAAGAATGCTTTTCTTCATGGTGACCTTGAGGAGACCGTCTATGCACATCACCTGGCGGTTTCATCGACCCGTCTACACGACTATGTCATGCATTTGCGAGAAGTCACTTTATGGCCTCAAGCGGGCTCCTCGGCGTGGCATCAACGGTTTGCCACCTATGTGCGCAAGCACGGATTCACTGCGGCGAAGTCCGATGCTTCTCTGTTCATCTTCAAAGATGGAGTGGAGATGGCATACTTGCTACTCTACGTCGACGATATCATCCTCACAAAGATCCTCTTTGGATCTCCCGAGGCGCATCATCGCTCGTCTCGGCTCACGAGTTTGCCATGACCGGACCTTGGCACTCTTCACCACTTCCTCGGCATCTCTGTCACTTTCGGTCTTGACGGCCTCTACTTGTCCCAAATGACAATATGCCGTCGACCTTCTTCAAGCCTACGGCATGGTCGAGTGCCATCCCACGGCGACACCTGTTGATTCCAAGTCCAAGTTGTCTCCCCACCGATGGAGTTCCGATTGCTAACCCTTCGTCACACGGAGTCTTGCCGGGCGCCTTGCGTTATCTCACGCCGACTCGTCCGGACATTGCTTACGCCACCGGCAAATCCGCCTCTTCATGCACGACCCACGGGAGCCGCATCTTGCTCCGATCAAGCGTATTTTGCGCTATGTCAAAAGGGCACCCTCGACGCTAGTCTCCACCTCGGCATTGGCAGCGTGTCTTCTATCACGGCATATTCGATCTCGACCGGGTCGGATGTCCAGTTCTCGGCGTTCTACTTCAGACTCGCTGCGTCTTCCTCGGCGACAACCTGATATCTTGGTCTTCAAAAACGGCGACCCGCGTCTGTCTCGGTCCGGTCACGAGGCGAAGTACCGGCTAATTGCTTATGCGGTTGCCGAGTGTTTTTGGCTGCGACAACTACTCGCCGGGAGCTTCGTATCTCCATCCCTTCGGCGACCATTGTCTTTTGTGACAATGTCGGTGCAGTTTATATGACCGCCAATCCGGTTCATCATCGTCGCACCAAGCATATTGAGATTGATATCCATTTTGTTAAAGTGAGAAGGTGGCTTTGGGCCGCTCGAGTACTCCATGTTCCCTCACTCATCGGTTCATGGACATTATGACTAAGGGATGCCTCTGATTGTTCACGACTTTAGGTCCATCTCTGCGTCAGTTCCCTCCCCTCACAGGATCATGCGGGTATTAGAGATATGTATCATCTTCTAGAGATGTGTATCATCTTCTTGTACTCAAGTTGTACTTGTACACTAACTTGTCTATATATATGGAAGGGCCCTCCTCTATTGAAGGGGGAGTGTTTTTCCAATCCTCTACGGTATTAAAGCCTTAAAGTGCAATTATCCATCAATGCACAAATATAATTTGCAGGCCAAGGGGTTAGCACATGTAAGTGTTCAAGTTGGGCTTATGTTTGTTTTTACGTAATGGGCGCGAATGTAACTAAGAGTAATTGGTGTGTGGGTCTGCCATGTGTTGTAGTTTTCTTCTTCATAATGCAATGATATGCAACTCTCCCGCATATTCAAGAAAAAAAATGCGAGGCTAACCTGCACACTCGAGAAGACAATTAAAATGGAATGTGGTTGCCATTCTTCCGAAGCCTCCATTTGGTATGCAACTGTCAAAGCGTTGGAGTGATCTCCAGCCTTTGCAATCTTCTTCAATCGAAAGATCATAAATTTCATCAGTTCCTCGTAAGCGCCTTTTGCCCCTTTCAGAAATACTCTATTGGCATCCTCCAGATAATGATTCTTGACTAGTTCCTCTGTTTCAAAAGCAAAACTACTATGATCTTTCCAATATACTAAATATTCAACACAAACCAGGTTTCATACCTACAAGAATTAGCCAAGCCTTGCGAATATCGTACTTATATCTCTCCATAGCAGCAAGGATCTCCATGCCCCTGGTAGAAAGACCCTTCCTGGCAAAAAAACACGGACGAGCCACAAAAGTTTCATGTAAAGGCACACCAGAACTGAGTTCCCTTCTAAGAGATTGCATCTGCATTAAGAAATGTAAATTGTCGTTAACCCAATGCACAGAGTTTGATTTTACGATAAAGATGTCCATATTTGCTTTTTAAAATTACAACTATCAATTAAATGCAAGAAGGGTTCAGGAAAGATCCTACCTAAGTGGATAATCAACAACAGCTACAGAACTAGCTTAAAAGAAACTTAGGGATAAGGAATCAACTTATGTATGTATGTTTCTTATTAATATGAAGCCGCCATTGGGTATGTTAAAGACAAAAAATTACTAAGCGAACAAGAATCAGAGGACGCAGTAAAGAAAAATGACAAAAGAAATATGCAGGGCTAGATCTTCCATATCTCTGCCTCACTAATTTCCAGAATTGAAAATACACCCATGTTCAGCAACTTGGTAGGCAGGCGAATGCGTCTAACAAGTAACCAGAAACTATTTCAGACTAAAGGCTTTGCTTGTATCACCACCAACTAGCCTTATATCTAATAAGATGAGACTACATAACATAATGAATACTTACATATGCATGATCATACTGCATCATATAATTCATGATACATCAGACACAGGACCAAACAACAATTTACTGCTCTGATGTACAACAGTTACAGATCTACAGCTCTCCAGAGCTGCAGAAGACAGGGCTAGCAAAATTGCAACTCTGAAAATGCCACCCAAGGTATCCACTGTGGACATTTTGACTAACTAAATCGAGAGCTCGTAGGATGACAATTGCAGTAAAATAATAACACCAGCCAACAATCCCCCACGCACTCAATACACAGGCAGTCAGAGTCAGGCACCCGAAATGGCTATTCGTTACGTTTCAATCAAACACATTCCCTACGCGTGCGGTAGTCCAGTCGAAGCAAACTAATGGAACAACTTACAGCGCCTTCAGCGTTGCCAGCGAGGACGTGCGCGGCGACGAGGCCGTGGAAGGAGCGCGGCCCGGGCGAAAAGCCCCGCGGCGACCATGTCGTAGATGGTGTCGGCCACGGCAGCGGCATCGGCGGCCCGCGCGCGCTCCGCGAGCTGCTCGAGGAAGGCCAGGCGCAGGCCCTTCTCCACCGCCCCGGCGGCCGCCGAGCGGTCCCCACCGGCGCCCCCACCCTCGGGCGCACGCCGCCGCCGCGTGCGGCGCCGCTCGGCGAGCGCGGAGGCTCGCACGGAGCAGGCGCAGGAGCGGGGAAGCGTGCGGTGGTGGTGAGTGGGAAGGCGGACCGCGCCGGAGCGGAGGTGGAGGGTGTGGCCATGGCCATCGTGGCCGGGGTTTAGCGGAATAGTGAAGCGAGGGTTTTGGATAAGGCTTGGTGGTAGTTTTGAAGTTTTGGAGGCAAGGTGCTGTATCGGGTAGACGACACACGATGACACAATAATCGAAACTGGAGATGAATCGTGAAGGGCAGCTCCAACAATCGACTTTCGAGCTAAGGGCAGCTCCAACAATGGACATCGGCTCTTGAGCCAGCTCTAACCTAACACTATTAGAGATATGGGCTTAGTGCTAGTAACTTTCTCTTGCTGTTGCGAGTGTCCTAATAAATTGCTAAGTAGATCGAACATACTACTTCCTCCTGTTGTAAAACACACGGACTCTTTCCTAGAAGGAAAGGAGAAGGATGAATCATAATCCTCCTAAAGTTTGTATGTGGGCTCTTACCAAAACTCTCCTGTCTTGGGCTTGTACTATATATATATGTGGGAGCTCTATGTTGTAAATACCAATATTCGGATGAATAAAGAATAGTCTCCCCATATCTTGTGTCTACTTGTTCTACTTTCATCTACTACATTGATCATGAGAGACTCCGGGAGGGGAAGGTCCTAACCGTGATGACAAGTTTTCATAACACGCGTCGGCCACGACAAGCTCTTTTTCGACATCGCCGTTGAAGCCCGCCGATCTTCGACACCGACGCCGTGGCCGGCGCCCGCCGCAACTACTTCGCCGGCGACGTCGACATCCCCGACGTTGTTAGCGGAATGGATCCGCTACCTCTACCGCTTCTTAATCGACCGCGACGACTCATCGTCACACCGGGCAGTCCCCACGGCCTAGCCGAATCGTCCCGGCGACAGCCTTCGCTTCTTTTTCAATTCAAGAATCAAAGGTACCGCGAAAGAATCATATCTAGCAAATTGCTTTCATCTGTGTTACGAGGCTGGGTCAATTGTTTATATCGTACATGGAGTACGAGGCTGGGTCAATTGTTTATATCGTACACGGAGTACGCGGATTTTTGTACGTGAAGTACACCCGGCTACAGATTTGTATTTTCATGAACCTAGGCTCTTTATCTTGCACATATGCGAGTACTCCGCTGCATTGGGTTGTGTCACTACTGCCGCTGCTTGGCTTCCAGGCTCCATTATCTCAATGCCGGTCCGTACGCATCTATGTGATCACGCACAAGGCTCGAAGCCATGTAGATTATTGAAGATATAGCAAAACTATAGTGTCTCGTCATCGGTAGGCAGCCGCATGATCCTGCATCAAACTGTTTGTGGCCTGACGGCGTCAAGGCAACTGCGATGGATATACTCCGATCGCCATATGCAAATCCACACCTGCAGTAGTGGAACCGTGGTGGCATCAGCATGTAGCTAATAAACCATGCCTGGTTTCCTGTCAGACCAGAAGTACGGTGGCAAATCAGCCCATGACCCATCACTAACTTGATTGTATTGTACTCCCTCCGTTCCATTTCATTTGCAACTATGGGAAGCGTGTCCGTCAAACCGACTCAACTTTGACTACGTTTATAGAAAAATACGTGCAACATTTATATCTCCAAATAAATTTGTTAAAAACTAGACTTAAAGATCTTTCTAATGATACTAATTACTTAGTATAAAATTTTTATATATTTTAATAAATAATTGCGGCAGTTTGAAAATACGTTTTCTCGGGAGCGAAATTGCAAGTTTTCTGGAACGGAGGGGTATATGCAACCCACCCCGCAGGTGCTATCCAGACACGTCAGGTGCCCGGCAGTCCGCACTCGTACAGTCGTATCACGAGCGCACGGTTTCGGCTGCAAACCGTCCCTCATGTCTATACAAGAAACCGAACATTTACGACGACTATTGGTTGAGCCAATACATGGAAGGAGTCCTCGTCACATGATAAGTAGGCCTAGTAGGCTATCGCAGAAAAGTAGCAAAGTCTTTCGACCTTAGTTGACACAGCCTATAAATAAAGAAAAGAAAAAAAAGGAAAGAGACCGTATTAATCTGAAATTTTTACGGTTGACCTCGAATCCTCAAGTATTTAGGTCTCCTATTCACGAAGAATAGGTCCCGTAATTTTTAGAAGTTACAGATTTGTAGTACTCGTTTATATTCATATATCTATATCACGTGTTGATATTTTTTTTATGCTTTTTGAATGCATTTACTCTTATTAATATATCACACGTCATGAATTATGCCATGTAAGTGCAAGAATAAAATCTTGAATGATTACATTAGAAACCTGGTATAAGGTTTATGAGCTCTCTAAATCCTTTAGACTTGTCACCCTTGAGAGCCTCATATTTATTTTTCCTAGCATATGAATTTTAGGAATGAATATATTTGGTATATTAATTTTGAAAATTTGCATATATCATAATCCCTAAAAATGCTAGGATGCTTCTAAGAATATTTTGAATAACCATCCGCTACCTTTTGCACCTTGCTACTTGTTTACATGTAGTAAACTTATATGCACATGATCCAAGTTATGTTAATATGCATGCCTTAAAAGAAGAAGCAATATCCTAAAATTACTCGAAAAGTAAAAGTATTTGTTACGGTCATTATTAAATCCATGTAGGATATTTTGCTACCATTGAAGTGTAGTAAACTCAGGATATATATTTACTTTTCTCTCTAGAATGAGTATATGGCGGATAGAAGTAACAAATGCATTGTGGGACTCATTGCATGAGTAAAATCCCAAATTATGATTATAGAATATCATATTGCATTGAAAGTCGAATTTTGAAGCTTGTATGCTTAACGCCGCTCTATAAACAATAGCTCGAAGCTTTGTAAATGTCTAGAAGACAAGATGGTAAATAAGATTTTATCAAACTATATTCTTGAAGAAGTGTCTCTTGTGTATAAGAATATCAAAGAGCAATGTAATACTTGAAGTATTTGAATTTACCATCAGAAACTACTCATGAAAATTGAGTTAGAATTTTTTAGACAGCTTTATAAACAAGGATATTAAGTTGCAATAATTTTGAATATGTGGCTTGCATATGTTACAATTTGCTTGAAGGCGTGTGACTACATATCATAACTATTGAATATAAAGCATGAAGCTACCGCTTGTCAAGTATAGAAGTTAAGACATGCAAGAATGTATATTATTTGGAACATATAAAGTTTCTCTTGAAGAAGAACTTAAATCATGTGCTTATTATCTTTGAAGTTTATATCCCGAAGTATTGATAGTAGTGGTGGTGGTGCATTAAGTTTTAATTCCCGTTGAATTAAGTGGATCATGGTTAATTTAATTCCCGTTGAATTAAGTGGTTCATGATTAATTTGTTAGCTTGAAGACTAATATGAAATATTTAATATTCTTAGTTGCAATTTTTTACTTGAAGTAATATGTGTGAACTTCTCATGGAATAAATTAGATTTATATGTTTTCACATATAAACAGTTGCCTATTGCCTATGAAATTAAATTTTGCATTAATTTTATCCACAATGAAGCCTTAGTTAACCATGAAGGTGATAGTTCTTTGTGCATTACTACCATATAGGTAGAAGAGAAATTGGATTTTCCAAAAGCACATGGATAGTTGGACTATACTGGCATATTAACTGGTCTTAGAAGGATCAATTTAGCCAAGAAATTATATAATCCTAAGTATTTAATTTTTTATCTTGAGAACTAGAAATTATATTCTACCCCGAGTCCTATGGTGTACACCTCGAATAGTACATTGGATATCGCGAATTTCATGTCATAATCATTGAATACTAGAAGTATGATTTGGATTCTATGGATGCATTAGAATTGATATTCATAGATAATGCTTGAAGCAATTACTACTTGAGGTAGTTATGGCATGAAAAGGGGGAGTAATTTTGGATAAAGGCATAAGAAAATGTGGATAATATATATTTAATAGGCATAGCCATCCTAAATCAATTTTAAAGTGCATGTATCGAGGACTTGAAGTTCTGCCCCTTCCCTTCCGAGTTAACTTTCTCTACTGCACTAATTGCAAGTAAGCTTGTAGCTTTGCATTTTGTTGTTATCTATTATGTTAGACTGAATTCTAACGTTTCACATTACAAGCTGCATATGTATCTCATTGAGCTACAAGTATCTCAACTCTTGCATGAATATTAGCATAGCAGCTATAATTGTGGCTAGTAGCTATCTTTTGTGCTTCCCTCATAATCAAATTGGCTAGCTAGCATGCTATGTCTATATGGTTCCCGTTGAACTAAGGAATGCTTTGCTTTCAATGCATTGCATGCATAAGCAATAGATTGATCTAGGGCGAAACGACCTAAGATCGGGAGGAGTGAGTTTATGAAATTTTCTCAATGGAGACTAACCCATTTGATGGGATGAATTATCGTGGAACTAAGATAGTGGATAACACAATTATGATGATTTGGGATTTATGAAGAAAAGGCATTAAGGAATTTTTTTGCATTAATGGCAATTAGAAAATTCTAGAAGAAATTCCATGTGAACTTGTATGTTGCGTATCTATATTTTTGTAGTATATGGTCCATATTTTTAATTGTATGAGTACTTGGATCAATTTATTAGGCTAAATAATAAAGAAGCTAGAGAATAAAATAGTTTTTCTAAACTATGTTTTGTGCATACCAGGGGGAGAACATCTCTCTGAGTTCATAGGAATGATGAACATTCTTAAGTGCACTTTAAGTACTAGCTCACTGCATAATGAATAATACCCCCAATGTTTAAAATATGTGCGTGAATATTTCCTATAAAACCTAATCATAGCATACATAAATGGGCCTCCACTTATAGTTGGAGATATATGAATTTGAATTGTTTTAAGCCCATGATAGGGGATATCTATTGAAGTATGCTATTAAAGATCTAATATTGGCATTAGGGGAGAGAAAGCCTATTTTGAATACCAAATATTATTTCCAGAGAAGAAAAATGATCTAGAAAATTTTCCTAAAGCTTGAAGCGGGAATACTATCACGCACTAAGTCAACTAATAGTTTGACTAATGCTCTTGTGAAAGCATGAAGCGGAGCATATGTCGAATATTTTTATAAATGAGAGGAGTAACTTGAAGTTATAACCCGAAGTTTTGTTTACTGAATAGTAAACTAAATATTACATACTATCAAGCTAAAATCTACGGGGGCCTTTGTAGGTTCTAGTTTTGTGTATACTTGTTGAATAGAAATAAAATGAAACTCCTCCATTCTCATGAAGAGAACACCTCATGAAGAAGGTTGAGCACTTCATGAAGAGGATCATCATGAAGATGAAATCCAACATACTAAGCGCGCATCATTAGTGTTGGATATGTAGAACAATATACCATCTCTTGTTTGGGAAATGACAGAGATAAAAAATACTCTCACAATGTGAGAGTATTGGGAGAAGAGAAAAAATAGTTGTCGACAACACTACCTCTTTAATTGCGAATGTTTCTCTTGTGAGAACCCTGGATCCAGGAAAATAAAGTCCATGGCAAAATCGCTTGTAGCGATTATATCGGTCAATGAAGAAAGCAATTGAGGTTGAATCTCCTATTAAGAAGAAATGAATGTTCTACTACATCTACGGCAAATGAAACAAATAAATATTGAATATGCAGTTAATAAGTGGATTATGAAAATCCATATAGTTCCCGAAGAATATAAATCGCAACTTGTAGAAATCTCATACTAAGTATTGAAGTCTAAGGTACATATATTCTGAATGAATATTCAAGTCTCAAGAAGAGCATGTCCTACAAGGATTACAATCATTGAATGGTTTTATAGTGAATAACTCAATGTTATTGTGTATATCACTCATCTCTCATGCAGTAGAGAATATATCTCATAGAAGAGAATTAATAATTCACTAAGAATGAAAGTATATTCTTGAAGGAATTAATCCATGAAGGATTTACCAGTCAATTCTTGAATGAACACCATGCATCCCTGAAGTGAATTTAGACCCGAGAGAGAAAATGAGGAATCTTAAACACCATGAAGGTGTCATCGAAACACTTAGAAAGTGTATGAAAAGCTAGCAATGTAGTAATGATATCCTCTATATACCATAGAAGGTATAAGAATAATGGTGGTTTTGGCAATTGAATTATCCCCTAAATGCCAAATGCAAGGCTTTTAATTTGTACAATCAAAATCTCGAAGATTTATAGAATACATTTTGAAAATCCACTAAGGATTAATTATAAGTATTCAAACTCTAGTATAAGTTTGATACACTATCTAGAAGATATTGAATATTAATTTATTTAACCCCATAATCCTCTGAAAGGATCTATTTCTCTGAAGGATAATATTTATTTGTTTTGCACAACTAATAGGTGGTCATTATGCATGAAGCATATTGCTCCCATATAATTCATAGAAGAATTATGAGCCAACTTTTTATTTACACATGTTTATGAAAAAGTGTGATTTGAACAATGAAGTTCAAAGTTTGGCTTTATGAGGGGGGAGCATATTTTATTGAATCTGCCTCTAAGGTAAACCACTAGAATTACAAAGATCGAGAAGATCATATTTGCTAAAAAAACACTGAAGTTTATACGTAGATTATGAAGATCAATATCTATTCATGAAGAATAGAATATCCTGAAGAATATATGATCAAGAAGGTTAAATGTTGTACTCTTTTTCTCTATGTGAGTTTTTTTACTCGAAGGTTTCTCACACAAGTTTTTTAATGAGACAACATGTGCAATGCAATTAACGAATGTGATGTACTCTTTTCTCCAAGAACCGTTTTTCCCACCGGGGTTTTTCGGATGGAGTTTTTGACGAGGCATATGCATATCGTGGTAATCGCCCAAGGGGGAGTGTTGTAAAACACACGGACTCTTTCCTAGAAGGAAAGGAGAAGGATGAATCCTAATCCTAGTCCGTTTGTATGTGGGCTCTTACCAAAACTCTCCCGCCTTGGTCGTACTATATATATATGTGGGAGCTCTATGTTGTAAATACCAATATTCGGATGAATAAAGAATAGTCTCCCTATCTTGTGTCTACTTGTTCTACTTTCATCTACTACATTGATCATGAGAGACGGAGAGGGAAGGTCCTAACCGCGATGACAAGTTTTCATAACACCTCCATCCCAATTTATAAGTCGTTTGACTTTTTTGTCTCTAAGTTTGACCACTCGTCTTATTCAAAAATTTATGTAAATTTTTATTTCTTTTCGTGGGTTATTTTATTAATATAAAATCTTCAAAATAGCTTAAATTTGATGATATTTGCATAAATTTTTTTGAATAAGACAGTGGTCAAACTTGAAGTTAAAGTCAAACGACTTATAATTTGGAATGGAGGTAGTACTATTTTAGCCTCTAAAAGATTAGAAAAAGGTCCAGTTTCTTTAGATTAAAAAAAATTGTCCCCTCTTTCTCTTTTAACTATAATAATTGTCCAAATTTCCTTCCTAGTTTATGAAACTGTATTTTTTTAACCTCTTCATTTTTAAAAAATTGTTAAGTTTTACACCCTAAGCATATGTGCGGCAAGATGCATGAAGCCATGTAGGATAATACAACTATTCTCAAATTTATCTAGGGTAGGCAAACCAGTGCCCACTACGGTCCTAACGATGCTTCACTAACACTTCTATGAAAATTGGACGATCAATATTGACTAATTATAATAAAATAAGAGATTCTACTAGCAAATAAGCAACAAAATGAGTCCATTAAAATCAAACTAGGCACCATAACATAGAGCATGATTTTAGGGAAAAAAACTAAAACTTGTTTCATAAATTTTCAAGCCAAAGCAAATTTTCTAAGACTAAACTAGGTTTTTAGGATCTTTTTACTGCATTGTTTTCCATGTAACAATATATCTTATAATTTTTTATTTTTTATGATTTTTAGATAATTTTAAAAGAGATATTTTTAGTTCGATTTACCTCCTTAAACTTTCAACTTAGTTTGATTTACCTCTTCTCATGTGGCGCCAAACCGCGAGCAGAGTTATCTTTTTTTCTTAAATACAAAAACATTACATATAAGGAATAAAATTCACATAAGGTGATAAGTTGAAACAAAGACACAAGCTAGACAAGTTTTTGGTACCTACTAGTGGGTATTATATATTTTTTTAAAAGATATTTCTAGTCTGATTTATACCTCCTTAAACTTTCAACCTAGTTTGATTTACCTCTCTGATGTGGCGTCACATCAACAAAACCGAGTAGGGTTATCTTTTTCCTAAATACAAGCAACATTACATATAACAAAGAAAGTTGACATAAGTGATAGGTTGAAACAAAACACAAACCACAAAGCTATGGTACCTAATAGGGTATGAGAACATGTCACCACATTTGCGTATGGCATCATTTTGAATACTCTCATACTCCCTTCATCCAAAAAAGAGTAACATTTTTACTTTCACCCATCGTGTTTGATCATTTCGTCTCATTCAATAATTTGTGTTAACTATAAAATAAATAAATCATTATTTTGTTTAATGATAAATAAGTCATCATAAAATAGTTAATATTTGCACAAAAAAATGAATAAAACGGATGGTCAAAATAAGATGTTCGCGGAGGGAGTATTATCATACAATGATCTTGGCCATCGTGTGACGACAAGTATGAACCTCATGTCAAAATCATATATTTGAAGGAGTTCGATGATGGGACCACAACAGATTTACGTACGTGTCCCATCTATTATCCTAATGCAATTATCAAAATGTGGTGAAAACTAAGGACTTTGTAATCTTAGTCGCACTGTCCTGAATTCTGGATCTTTTGGTTTGGTAATATCTACGATCATCTTATAAACACAGTCTAACACTTGTGCAAACTTTCGACTAATAATCACCTTTGACATATAAAGACAAATAATATTATGGACCTGAGTGGGCTGGGTTTGACGTTTGACACGGATAGGGCTGGGTCCGTATCCAAAACAAAAATAAATTTTAATTAGTTGTTCCGAGACTTTAAAACCTTGTTTGGTTCCCAGGACTTTTTGGGGGTTGGGACTAAAACCAAGTCTCATTTTGTCCACATAAGAAACCAAACAAGAGAGACTTTTTCTACTAAAAAATATCTTTCTCTAAAAGTCCTAGGGCTAATTAAACGAACAAGGCCTAAGATCTAAATAAACTTTTTAAAAAGAGGTTTCACCAGAGCAAAACTCAAATTATGTATCTAGGAAAATCTGAATGACTGCCAATTTAGAATGGATCGAGCAGTAAATAATAAAGCAGTGAACACAAACATGCAAGTACTAAGTCCAAAACACACAGCATTTGTTGCATTTGTTGCATACTTGCATTATTTTTACAACACACCCACAGGTACAGAAGTGTTCAGGTGACGCACAAGTCTACTACCAAACCATTACAAAGGGTTTATCATCATCACAATCACAATGCCATAAAACACACGCACAAGCATATAATACATATATAGCTCGTTTAGGCGCTTCTATATTGCAACACACCAAACCTTAACCTCCCACGGCATACATATACATACTTATGTTGCCAAGTACACCCCCTGATGCCACATTCCTTGTCCAGCTGTCCTCAGTTACGAACACCTGGCAAGCATGATTTCTACTAGCAGAAGACCGCGACAACATGAGCCGGAACTGCTGATTACTACCATAGAAGTGCATTCACCAAACTGGGAACAGAGGACCAGTGCATCCTTTCTTGTCGGAATCAGGTATGCTGTTATAGCGGTAGAGGTGGTTCGATAGCTCCCAGCTCCAGTCGTTCTTCCTTGATACCTTCATTGGTGGCCACCGGTTGATCCTCACGTAGTGTTCCCTGATCTGGCCATCATTGACAAAACTCGTTATGACTGTGTAGTTGCACTCATGGCCACCCCACACGGCATCATGAGGGTCTGCGCTGTGGTAGCCATCAGGGTGGAAGTAACGGCGCATAGGTGGACCAGTGTGCTTCCATGATGGATCAAGGTTCCTCCAGTAATCAGGTGCTGCCTGCAAGATCAAAAGAAGAATAAGTGCTGCAGGAATGCAGCATGATTGAAAATAATTCCTCATCTATGCAACTTGTCATAAGCTTATAATTCCTCTCTAAAACATAATAAAATGCTACTAAAACTGTAGCATGAAATTCCTATGTTTTTTAAAGCCTTCTTTCAGTAAATTCGTGATTTCTTTTTGAATAAACATAAAGTTGTAATTCAAATGACAATATCAACAAATTAACCAGATTACATACTTCGAGCGAAAATGTGCACACACATTATCATAGTGGCAGACCAAAAAAAAAAATGTGTTCATATATGATACATATATTTGTTGTATGGATCTTAACAAGATGTGTTAATCAACAAAAAGTTATCCTTGAGACTTTGACCAAATCAGTGTATCAAAGTTATAACCTTTAACTTGCCACCATGAAGATATATGCATCAACTCTGCCTCAATGCGTTTGGAAGCTACAACATCTGAAAAAAAGCTAGAGAGAGACGCTGACAGTTGTCATGATCCCATGCATCCATCAGACTGTTACTGACTAAAACCAGTTGAACTCAAAGAATTTAAATATGCAATGCCATATAAGCTCATAGTTCAAAATTCAAACAAGAAAAAGGGAGGCAATTTAGCAAAAAACTTACTATAGTGAAAACGATATTCCCACGCATGATCGCAGAGATCCTCTTTTGTGATCCGACTCTGAACAAAAGAATGATGTAGTTTATGTTGAGAGTGATGGAGAAGTGAAATGTATGTACTTAAGAGTTTACTTTCAGCTTCAGGATAATTCAAATAGATGACCAAAGAGAACTTCCCCATAATTGCCACTGTATATATGAGTGAAACAAAATAAAAAAAGATGTGCAAAGAATATATAACTAGCATTATTCCTAGAACCTGCAATATCAATGATCTACAAGATGATCTTTTCAAGTGCCACGGTAAAAATACAGAGTGCATCAGCACAATACATTATGCATCCTATTGATGTTTTCATCCACTGCACTGTTGATCCTACAAATGGAAAAAATGCTTGTACCCACCCGTTTCCCATCCATAATGGCCATTGAATATGTAGACAGCTTGGATCCAGTGCGGATCAATGTTAAACGTGGGATATGAGCCTTTCCCGCCATCAATTCAGCACACTACAAGCAAAATGATTAGGACCTGCTGTGTATCAAGAGCAAAAAATACAGCAATATACATATTGCCACGTTTTCTTCTGCCCCCTCTTTTTCCTCCAATATGATCTGCCTAGTTTCAGTTATGGTATTTAATATTTTTGTATCCATGCTCTAGAAGGAGATGCAATCAAGTCCTACATTTTCCAATTGTAGTATATTTTACTGGAATTTTGTTAACATCATTGACTATTTTGCCATTCGTCATAGTGAAAAATAAAGAAACTGAAAAGCAGATTTCAAATTTTGATGCAATTTTCAGTCTGTTTTCAGGGCAGCAGAGGTTTTAAAATTTTAATATGCCAAAATTTCATAATCATCAAGATAACCAAGAATACAAATTATTTGGGATAATCAAGTGAAATTAGTCATTTAACTACTATTAATGGCCTTATTGGTGTATTGGTGTATTGTATAATTATCAAGCCACACCCCATGAACAGTTTAACAAAGCCCATTAAAAAAAAACAGTTTAACAAAGTTGTTGGATATGGGACCATTCATAATAACAACTTTTGCGACCCCTGGCATAAACATGATCGATGTACTGGACAACATAAATTTTGCTGAAAACCCATATGATTCAGAAAATATTACAACGAAGAGAAAAATAAAGATTTATACATGAAACAAAAATAATATAAAGACAGATTCAAAGAATATATTTGCTTTCATACCATTCTTATGTCTATATTTATTTGTGAAATTATTTTGGGAGAAAAGAAGTACAATCACCCACGGTCGATGAAACAAACAATTGCCTCTCCACCATGTCAGTGTCACTTAAAGCTTGTTTCGTTGGAAACGTTAATGTCACATAAGCTTGCTTGATTTGTCAAGTTATTTGCACCACTATGGACTGAATCAGCACCAACATGTCAGTCAACAGCTGTGCAGGTTAGTCAATGCTCGATCGACTGCTCTAGGAAATTGAGCGGAGCAATTCGCGAACAGGAGCAGGAGCACCGCAAAGAAACAACCGCGCGCCAACAGGCGGCAACAACAAGGGGCAAGAGGATAGTGGAAGGGTGCCGAACCTTAGGTGCCCGAGGCGGTTGTCGGCGCGACCCGCGCCATGCGCAGGAGACCCATGATGCATCGTGCCACGCTGCGCGCGCGTCCCAGGAACTCCATCACCCGCCTCATCACATCTTCCCGGCGCCTCCATGGGGTCGCTCGTCCACCCACCTGCCTCTTCCCCTCCCTCTTCCCGCCCCTCCTCTTCCGCCTCTCCCGGTCCCACTCCTCCGCCCGCCGCTTCCGCTTCCTCTCCCGCTCCGGCTCCGCCATGCGGTCGCCTCGAGGAGGAGAGTTCGCCGCGCCCGCTGACGGCCCGAGAGCGACCGCCCGACTCAGTGAGCTCTGTGGGTGGAGAGTGGAGAGTGGAGAGTGGAGAGCAGAGAGTGATCGATCTACAGGAATACTAGCCGAGTACTAGGAAAGAACCGTGCGGAATCAGCCTGGTGGGACCCGTGCCGTCATTCGCGTCGGCAGCTGTTTCTAGGAGGCGTCTCCCATCGTGTCGTGCAGCCCATCATCACTCCTCATCACTCACTTGGTCGCGTTGGAAGCCAATGGTTCCCTGCCACGTCGGATTTGGGTGATGCCACGACTCATTACTGATCGAAAAGGCAATGTATAGATGAGATCACGAGACCAACTCCAAAGTCCTAAATCAACGCCTCTTTTCGTGCCTTGTTTCTTATTTGTTAATAAAGTTACTAGTTTAATCGGAGTTTTTGTTTAAAAAAGGCTATGAGTTCACGACAAGGACTGATCTTCAAAAACATATAGACACATCGATTCAAGTTTACACACATGGTTGATCACATCAAAATTAGATCTCATAACATAAAAACGTAGGAATATATCACTTGCCTCACTAGCTCCATTGTAGCATTATAGCTGTCGTCGCTATCCGTTGAGTCCTTGTTATCATTACATATGCTCTCGTATTAGACTTCAATGTGTGAGGTCACAAAATGGTCGGATACAACTGGACATCTATAGATTGTTAACTCTAGCTCTTCAAAATTAGGATTCGTGATTCTTGGCTCTAGCTCCTTGATTGTTTGATAGGGGGTGCAACACAAATGGTAGGGTACAGTTGGATATCTACGGATATGAATGCGAATAGCTATAGTGTTCTCGGATTCAAATTCAAATATGGATAATATCAGCTATGTCGGGTAATACACAAATGGATATCAACATTATCACATATATGAGTTATCCGGATATGAATATGGTATCAGATAATAAATCAACACTCTGAATGAATTTATATATGGATACGGTTAGAAAATATTCGTACCATTTGCACCTTAGATTCTGATTCTGATGAGGATAGTGCGACGTGTAGTTGATATATTATATTGAAATGAATTTATTGGGGTTGAATAGGAAGCACGAAGAGCGGTAATACACAAATGGATATCAACATTATCACATATATGAGTTATCCGGATATGAATATGGTATCAGATAATAAATCAACACTCTGAATGAATTTATATATGGATACGGTTAGAAAATATCCGTACCATTTGCACCTTAGATTCTGATTCTGATGAGGATAGTGCGACGTGTAGTTGATATATTATATTGAAATGAATTTATTGGGGGTTGAATAGGAAGCACGAAGAGCGCGTCTGTTCTTATTGTAATTGGAGAGATGATTTTGTCTGTTCTTAACTAAAACATCTGCTGAGTTTTGCTATTTAACTACTGATTCAGAGTACGCTGAAAACGCTGCCAAAAGAAAAGAAAAACGATATACCCCGGCACCTGCAGTCCGGTGCTATGTCGACGGAAGCACATCTCAGCTCACGCGCGCACATGTGGAGTTGCATGCCCAGGTGGCTCTCGCCTGTCCGCCGGCTGGCCGCGGCTGCCGGCTGCCCACGTTTGCGTCCCGTGGACCGCGGGTTTGAATCGGTGTGAAGGCATATGTCGCTACCTGCATCAGAGTATATGAGCGCATCAGAGATGCGTGTCTGTACTCTGCACTAGGTTAGTTTTCTAAGAAGCTGGCATACTGAAGACTGTCGAAATTGGATTTTTACTCCATCCAATTGCGAATATACCATGCTTTGACTAAAGTCTACTCAAACGTTTAAAACTTTGACCACTCATATATCTCAAAGTATTTGGTTTCGAAATTTAAAAATGATATCGGTAGATTCATCTACGATAACACTTTCATAATCACATGCATTTATTAGGCACTCTAATTACGTGTTTATAGAAAAGATCATGTCAAAGTTGCATCTCAAGACCCAAAAAAGTAAAAAGCAAAACGTCATATATATACTTCCTCCGTTCCAAATTGTAGTTCACTTTGGCTTTTCTAGATACATTGATTTTATTATGTATCTAGACATAGTGTATAACTAGGTGCAATGTAAAATCAATGTATCTAGAAAAGCCAAAGTGAACTACAATTTGAAACGGAGGAATTATTTGTTTAACGAGAGGGAGTTAAAAAAAAACTAGCGCTTAGCACACCTAAACACAAAGGAGATATAACTAATTATCTGGAACGACAGATGAAGCAACAATGCTCCCACTGTTAAAAAAAAGAATACAATTTTAGCACACTAAACAGGTTAAAGTATCTTGAGTTTGACTAAATTAATTTTTTTAAAAAAAATATTTACAATATCAAATAAATATAATTAATTTTGTCATGAGATACTATATATTTCATATTATACTTTTGATGTCATAAACATTAAACCTTTTACTTCTATTTTTTGTCAAACTTTAAACACGTTAATTAAAAATATTATGTGGCGGAGGTAGGCCAGGACAGCCGGGGCCATGGCCCCACCCAATGTTTGGTGAAAAAATTAGTAACTCTTCTCATCTTACGTATTTTGTGCATAATCAGACACAGCCCATCAGGCACCAATATCAGCCCATGTACATACACCTACGTAGCCAAACCTCGCCACCACATACAACATTCGGTTTTTGGCCTTCTCTAGGGCGATCCACTAGAGTACGAGCCCACGATCGCGTTCGATTCTTTGCCACAGCGCCACCGTTGGCTCACGGTTCAGCACTTTGGACTCGGCACGGGCTCACGGGCTCGGTTCATCGTCCGTCCGCACGTTCACCTTCGGTTTTGGCTCTGCCGGTTTCCACAACTACAAACAGGCGTGCCTTTTTCTACAACGGAACTTGTTAAAACCAGGACACGGAATAAGATGAAAGATGGATTCCTAAGAGATTGCTTAATAATTTACATTGAAAGGAGATTGCAGTGGAGTTTACAACCGATCAACTTACTGATGACTTTGATGCAATTCAGACGTGGTGCAGGGGCAAAATTTAATTGAAACATGTTAGTTCCCTTAATCATTCTTTGGTTGTTATATTTTTCATCCCAAATTTCTCACAACATGAATAATTTATTATTTAATAAAGATTTTTGTGTTTCAATATATGATCAAAACACTCTTTCTCTCTCCATATATATATTGAAATTTTATAGTAGACTATAGGTATTTTTGATTGTCCGGCCTTCTCCGTATATAATTCCCGGCCCCGCTCCTAAAAATATACTATATCTATTCCAAATTATAAGTCATTCTCGTCTCGGGTTTGATCAAAATTTACTACAGGGATATGACTAACTAAGGTACTTAGAATTTACTTACTACTAACTAAGGTACTTAGAATTTACTATCACTACTACTGAATATCTAAACTGAGATGTTTTTCTAGATTAACCATGACGGTTTTTGCAATCACCACGTAGCAGGCCAGATTAATCCATTAACCGTGGTAGTTTTTTTCAAAGATAATTGCCATGAGTAATGCTTTAACCGTAGCGGTTTCTTAAAGACAACAAACGACGTTTAAAAGAGTACAAAATTCACCATCCGAAGCCGGCTACTTCTAGAGCCGCCCGTCATCACCATCTCGTCTTTGGCTCTCATAGGCTTCGATAAGGCCGTCACCATCGCCGTTGAAATCTCATGTTTGGTTTTGGAAATTGATGACACGCTTGTGGTACTAATCCTTTGCTCTAAGTGTGACTTGAGAGATAGGATTACGTGGATGACGTGGAGCATGATGATCATGAACATGGACGATGATGATAGACATGGTGGATCGTCAAGCTCGGTGATCGGCTTGAGAGGAACCCGGGAGATCAAGGCAAAGGTATACTTGATAGGGTTTTCCTTTCGGTGATCAAGACCCGATAGAGCGTGTGATCACATTATAGGATAGATAGCCGACTATCAAGAGGGGATGCCGTGACAATCCTTTGGTGAAGTGCTTCTAGGTCCATTTGACTTGCATATTGCATTTAGGACAATGAGAGCACTAACCGTTCTTGCCTAATCGATTAACATGCTAACATAAGTGATAACGTGATCATCTTCGACATATTGGCAACTTATGACAAGAGGCGAAGCAAGGTTGAAGCAAAGGGCGACAACAAAATGAAGAACTTCGGCGGAAATCACGGCCGGATGCACGGCCGACGCTGGTCGTCTGGCCGGGCGCACTCACCGGAGCGTCCGGTCGGTGAGTCCGATCGGAGTTTCGAGAGAGCATGTTTCGGTTTGTGCTCGACGGCTGACCGGACGCTTTTACGGAAGCATGGACTGGACCTGGATCGGTGGTCGCCGTGTGGGCCCGAGGGCGTTGTCCGTTTCGACGGGACGCATGAAATGGAGCGACCGGACCCTCGATCGGACTCCACCGGTGAGTCCGGTCGATCGTCCTGGCCGGCGCGGGCCGGTTCCCATTTCAAAGCCCAACGGCTCTATCTCGAGGGGAGCTCTATATATACTTGGATGGCCGGTTCATTGAGTTCTCTCTTGCACATTTGAACACTCTAACTTGCTTGTGAGCATTTAAGACTCCTCTCCACTCATCTCTCCATCCATAATTCGTATTCTTGGTGAGATTGAGAGTGATAGAAGTGCATTGCTTGCTTGGTTGCATTTAGAAGCACTTCATCCTTGGAGAAGCCGCGGGATTCTTGTTTTCTTGGGAATTTGCCCGATTCCCTAACGGCTTGGAGCAAGAGGCGGTGTTGAGCTCGATTGGAGCTTGTTCGAGGCCACACCGGTGGTTTGTGAGGGGTCGTTCCTTACCCCGCGGGAGGTTCGCGAAAGGAGCACTAGTGGATTGCTCGTGGCTTGTTTGATCCTCTCTTGTGATCGGTGTGCTTGAGCTCCCACCGAGGATTTGGCACCGTGCCATTAAGCTTAGCAACCGTCAAGTGAGTGCTTCGCCACAACGGGGACTAGCATGCCGGCAAGCATGTGAACCTCGATGAAAAATCATCGTGTCAATTGTGCTAGCTTGTTGGAGATTTCTTGTACACGGTGATTGGCTTCAACCTCGACACTACACCGGTGGTATTGTATCCTAACCCCTCTTTGCTTTACCTTGATAGCATATCTTGTTAGGGTGCTTAGTTGTTAGCTTGTGTAGTTTGTTTAGTTTTGCTTAGCCTTGTTAGCTCCTAGAATTAGAACTAGCTAGAGTATCTTGATCACCTAGGAGTAATCTAGCAACCTAGCGTTTGAGTGTATCTAGAGATCATAGAATTGCTAGAATTGTTAGGAGGCTTGCATAGCTAGTTGAAGCATTGCTTAATTGCTACGCCATCTTATTGTCTAACCGGTTTGCTTAGTGTTGTTGCAAGAATGTTTTAATAGGCTATTCACCCCCCTCTAGCCATTAGGACCTTTCAGCCGTCCATGCTGAATCTAGATCTACAAAGAGGAATAGGGAAGAGTGTGAGAGATGAAGAGAGAATGAGTAGGAAGATAAGGACACACCGACACTGACGCCGCCCTAGATCTAGATCCACCACGATGGCGCCACCACACCTCCTTCTATGCCTCCCTCCATGGTAGCTCCTTCCGCAGCGACAAAGGCGAACCCTTCTCCCTGTAGTAGTAGTAGTAGTAGTGGCGGCGCCGTCGAGCCCTCCGCGTGACACATCCTGCACGCCATTGCCGCGACTAACAGCATCTTAGTCGCCCCGATTGACAAGGGTTGGTCATGATGGAGGACCACAGCTGGGCGGCGCCGGTCCCGGGCTTGGCCGCAACGGCGACCATCCATGGGGCAGCGGTGGCGACAACTTGCTTTCCCAGTCGAGAGAGAGGTACGACAAGAGACATATGAGAGAGAGGAATGGTCAAGAGAGAAAATCAACGAGAGAGAGGCATTTTTTCCTGGAAGGGCAAGTTGCTCCTATTTTGCGAGATATAATTGGTCACCAGCCATACGCCTCAGATCGTTAACATGGAGAGGCACATGAATCACCACAATGCACAACACATTTATGCTTTCTCATTGCGACCAACACGCATGCCCTAGTCACCTTCCTGTTCACTCACCTGCACACGATGCTGATTAAGAGAGACGGGTGGTGGACATTGTAAAAGAAACATCATGGTTAGTGCATTATCCGTCACGGATTTTTTTAAGATGCCCGGCATGGTTAAGCGATTAATCGTAGTGGTTTTCTGCCCTGCAACATGGCTTGGCCGGCCTCCATTAACCGTGACAGTTTGCACAAAAAAACGCCGTGGTTAAAATTAATCCAGTAGTAGTGTATGCCACACAACATCTCTATAGGATTTCCCTTCCACATTGATAACATGATCACACTGTCGGCTTACAGTTCTTTAGTACTAATAGTCTAACATTCAAACCAAATTCACATCAAAACACTTACTTATTAGAGCAAGGATAATAGCAGGCTGCTAGCAGGCTCAGGGCGTCCGCAATGATAATAGCTAGTGCTAGCTACTTAGTCTGCTGATATGGAGATGAGAGACAACAACAGAGACTATTTTATATTATTAGACCCACACGCCCTTCTCACATGATCTTGGCTACATGAAATAGTCTATCTATTTGCGTGTAGCTAGTGACTACTCTCTCTCATACTTTTTCCTTGCCACGTCACATCTAGATAGCCAAATAGCTAACCATTGCAGACACTCTCATACCAATGCCACGTACTACTACAGTCTTCCTGGTTCACTAGACTAGCTGGATTGCTGGAGCAGTCGGCTGTAGAGGCAGCGTATGCAAGCCAGCGCCAATTGGCAGAGTACCTTGTACACCCCGCTTCTCCATCCACAACCGACCTTAAGTCGACTTTATTGTCTTGGATGTTGTGTTTCAGCCTGGTGGTAGCTAGAGAGCCCGCTTCATTCTCTCTCATCTATTCTCTTTCCTCCACATAGTATTTTGAAGACATGGGTTCCTTTTGAAGGCATCTAGGCCCCTAATCGATTTTGTAAATTAATGGTAACGTAAGATTATTATGACTAATATGTGTTTTGAAGAGGCAATATGAGTTAGGTCATGATAATGATGATTGTCTGGGCTATCATTGATACACATGCCCCTACGATCGAAATAGTTTTAGGTTTTCAAAGGATGAACAACAAGGCTAAGGATGGATTAGTTCTAAGTGTCGTTTGGCGTTGAGACACTTAGAGTAGTTCTAGGTTTTGTTTTGCGCTTTGGCCATACTATAAAGGGGAGCATGGATGGGTAGCTTGACCTAAGGTTATTCGAATGGTTTAGTGTGATGCATACTTGTCAAACTTAGCACTAGGTAGCTCGAGAGATGTCCCGGAGATCACATGGAAAAATCTTCGTGTTGGAAGGGCTTCGCTTCGACAAAGATTGGGGGCATTTCATATGACCGGACGCTGCTCATGCTCTGACCAGACGCTGCTGGAACGTTGGGTCCATTCATCTCCGGCTGCCATCTACGGTGGCAACGTTGACGACCATGAACAATGTTTCGTCCGGTGTCAAGTGATAGAGGCCATGTTTAGTTGGTGAAATATATTGGGTTTTGTAGCAATTTTCGTTTATATTTGGTAATTATTGTCCTACCATGGACTAACTAGACTCAAAAGATTCATCTTGGACTTTTCAGCCAAATTATGCCATTAGTTGTTTCATTTGCCTACATTTAATGCTCCATTCGTGCGTCAAAAAATTTACTGTGACGGGTACTGTAGCACTTTTTGGGTTCACTTTTCACCAACTAAACATGGCCAGACCTGATGTAGCACAGTAGTGTGCACCAGTGCGTCCAGTCGATGCATGTGTTGTGTTCGCTCGCGAAGTGCAAGGACCGGACACCACGGTGGACATGACCAGACATTGTGTCACCCGTGTTAGGTTTGGAATAGTAAGCTCGCCGGAGTCTCTTAGAGTGACCAGACATGTCAGGTTGTACCTGACTGGACGCGGCCCGTGTTAGGTCAATCCTGTAACGGCTAGTATTTCCTTAGTTCGGTGGTAACAACACTTTGTGTGTAGGCTGTAGCGTCTGGTCCCTCCCGACCGGACCATTCGGTCCACCTGTATTCTGCTGAGTTGGACCCCAACAGTAATGTTTTGAGTTGCGGGGGTATATATACTTGTCCTACTCGTCCAACATAGCTCTCTTGCTCATTTGTTCAGCTGAGGAATACCTTTGGAGTGCAAGGGAGTGCAAGATGAAGATCTCTAGTTTGGTTTTGGATAATTAGTGACACTTAAGGACTAATCTCTCGATGCTAAGTGTTTGACTAGGATGGAGATTGGTCGTGCCAAAGTTGGAACATGGTGGTCATGATGGATGGATTGAGGTGATCCAAATGGTGATCAAATGTTCAACCTTGGTGGAGTTAGAAGATCAAACGGGCTCAAGGCAAAGGTATAACCATATGACTGTTTGATTTTGCACTCAAGACACCATAGAGGGTGTGAGTGGTTATAGGATCGATAAGCCGTACTATAAAGAGGGGAAACTTATCGTACACATCGGTCCTCATGTGCCTCTAGGTTCAAAATTCATATGCATGCATTCTAACCTAGAGAGCTAACTCCGCGCTTGATGAAAATGTTTTTCAAAATGCTAACACAAGTGCTCGAGGTGTTCTTCGACGTGTTGGCAACAAGAATCAAGTGACAAAAGCTGGTTTGGAGCAAAGGCGAAGGAACGATGACGAAACGATGAATCATCGCAGCTCGAAGCCGACAGACCCCCTCGACCGGACGCTGGACCGGACGCAAGGGTCCCGACGGAGCGTCCGGCCGTGGTTCGGCCGAGTCCAAGAAGCCCCTGTTTTTGGGCTCGCTCGTCTGGTGCATCCGGTGACCGGACGTAGGGCTTCGGGTGTCGGGCGTGGGGCGGCGGCTTGTCGGCCCGGCGGACCGACGCCGACGAAGGTCCCGGCACTGATCGGTGTGTCCGGTCGGTGCGTTCGGTCAGCACGCAGAAACCGCAGTTTCACCCCCCAACGGCTCTGTTTCGTGTGGGGGTGTATAAATACTTGTTTGGCCAGCTTGTTCTCTCTCTCTTGGTCATTTGAAACATTCCTAACATCCTAGAGCCGAGCAAAAGCCCTCCCCTCTCTCGTTCTTGCTTGTGAGCTTCAATCTTGAGAGTTGTGGAGATCCAAGTGCATTTTCATTGAGTTCTTGCATCAAGTGGCACTTGGGGATCGTTGTGAGACGGTTGGCTTCTTATTGCTCTTGGAGACACCGCTCCTAGCCGGCTTGGTGTTTTGGTGGAGGCGTTGGCAAGAGAAGGTGTTTGTTCTTGGCCACCTTCGGTGATTGTAAGAGGACCACACATTCCTCGTCGAGAAGACAAAGTTGCAAGTAATACATTGCTCGTGTCGGTGAGTACCTCCCTTGTGCGTGTGGTGTCTTGCGGTGTCTTGCGGGGTGTGTCTTGCGGGACAAGTGACTTGAGGGTCACATCGAGGAACCACCCAAGGTGTTGGTCGACACAACGGAGATGTAGCTTGTCGGTGTGCAAGTGAACTCTGGGGATAAATCGACTTGTTCATTGTCTTATTGGTGATTGGCTTATTCATCATATTGTGATTGCTCATCCTCGACATCGGTGATTGGTTCATTGCCTCTACACGTCGGTATATCAAGTTCATCTCTCTAGTACTTCATACCTAGCTTAATTTGTGTAGTTGCGCTTACTAGCCTAAGGATCATATTTAGGATTGTTCACTAGATAGAGTAGTGACATAGCCTTTGTGTGTCTTAGAGATCATAGTTATATTTAGACTTGTCACTAGAAGGCTTGCAAGGCCACTAGAGCTAGTTTAAACCGCTTAATCGCCATTTGTTATACTAACCGGTTTGTTTAGTGAAGTTTATAGAAATTTTTATAGGCTATTCACCCCCCCTCTAGCCATCTAGGACCTTACACAAGAGCCTAGAGAGGTTGTTGGGAATTGCAAATCACAAGATTAAGGACCTCATTAGTGTATAAGGAGTAGCAAGTGTGCATCCGCTCTTCTCATTAGACTTGTTTGGGTCAAGTGAGAGTTCATGCTTGTTACTCTTGGTGATCGCCATCACTTACACGACTTTGGTGGTGATTCGGTGCTTGAAGATCATCCGGTGTTGATGGTGGATGACACAAGCCATGGTGTGAGCGGTTGTGTGGGCGATTCACCATGATGGAGTGTCCAAGAATTAGCCCGTATAGTCCTTGTGCGGATCAAGGGGGAGCAATACCCTTGCACGGGTGCTCCAACGAGGAAGTGTGGGGAGCGCCGACTCTCCGATACCTTGGTAAAACATCGCAGCGTTCTTCTTCCTCTCTTTACTTTGAGCATTTCTATTCTTGTATTAAATTCCTAGAATTGTCATGCTAGAGTAGGAATTGGAACTTAGGGTGCAAAACTTGTGTGGTAGATTAATAAGGACACATTAGGCACAAGGGGTGAACATGAGCTTATAGGTTTTAAATTATCGAGAGAAATTTTAGATTACCCCAATTCACCCCCACCCCATTGGGCATCTTGATCATTTCACCTTTGCAGCCTGCTAAGTAGGACTTATTATACTTGCTCTTAGAATGAAATGAACCCGCAAACTAAACCACCATACTAGAGAGAAGCAAGAGAAAGAAGAGGAGTGCCACAAACATAGTCTATAAACAAAAATCACTTGCTCAAGGATGAAAGAGTGATTGGCAAATGGAAGAAGAAGACCAACTCCACCAAAGATAATCCAACTGTGCTCTTCTTTCTTACATACCCCATCACTCCACATGCTTTGGTTTGCAATCTCTCTATTCACCATTATTCTTTTCTACAAGTTCGAATGATTTCGATGCATGAAAATCAAAACTTAAGGTTTCATAAAATCGTTTCTTTAGAAGAGTAAGGTGAAACATGAGATAAATAATCTATGCTAAAATCTTCAACCAAACTTTTCTCAGTAGCATAGAAAGTGACCTTTAGCCCTGTGACAACATTACCCTTATTACTACTTGTATATTCCTTCGGGTATGTGTTTGTTCACTAATGACGATGAGTAAAAACATGAGAGGAGCAAAAAGGTCCTAGCACAATTCAAAGGAGAAGAAAGAAAGGATGATGCAATAAAGGAGACAAGTTAGGAGCAAGATACATAAAAGGCCAATTAAGGAAAGCTCCAAGCAAAGGAAGGAACTACCACAAGGTTGTTACGATGCCTTCACAACCGAATAAAAGGTAACATCTTGAGGTAAGCTATCATTAACTAATCTTTTTCTTAATTATGGCATGCTCATAAATAAAGAATCAAACATGTTGGAGTTGAAACCTAAACCTTATCCATCCTGTTTAGCTTCTCATGTCTAGTTCTTTGTTCCTAAACACTACTCTCCTAATCTCATAATTCCTAACCTTGAAAATTAAAATGTTGCTCATCCTGCTTTGCAAGATAGTCATAATCATGAAAATCGTTGATGCTCTATCTTGTGATCTTATCACTCTCATCATAAATAAAACAGTTAACCATTAACTCTGCCTTGTTTAATGTGCCTAAGGTAAGAGAAGAATGAATAAAGTTTTGGTTCTGTTGGTGTTTTCCCACCAACAGAGCCCATGCACTTGATCTCTACCCTGTCTTTGTAAACAGGACATACTTCGAACACAACATAGAGGAGTATCTCACTCTCTCAAAAATCTACAAGGAAATGTCCTGACCCACGAAGTACGCACACTAAAACAAGATGTTGCCTGCCTCCACTGTCAAAGCTTCACTTCAAACCATGAGACAAGCAAGCAACATGGGTGATGCCATCCTCGAGATCATTATCTCGGGAGACGCAGATCACCAAGATCAAATGATACACTTGAGGAGTGAGTAAGGTAAGAAGTCTTGTTTAAAGGACTTAAAATATTGAAACCTCGCCGAAAGGTAACTTCGGTAGTTATCCATATTTAATTTCTAGCATTGCATACCATATTTATCTTTTTGCATCTTGCATTAGTATATTTATTTCCTTACATTGCATAATCATTTTTCCTTTAGCATGTTTACATTTATGCATTAGCACTGCATTGAAAAATTCTCAAGCCTCATGTGAATAATTTTGTGGCGTGTAACAACCCATAAGGATATCCACTGTGGTGGCATAAAAATAATTATGCATTCATCTAGTGCATTTGCATTATAGTTCTTTGCATGCATATAAAACGATAAAACTCAAAAAATATTTAGAGAAGAAATCTTGCTGAAGTTTTACATAGAATAATCATGATCCATCTTGAAATTTTTTTAGACACATAAAGCCTATGTGGCAAACTACTAACGCTTAATCAAGTTCCACTAGCTTTGTTGTCTATTTAAGTTCAGCAGGATTTCAAGGGAGAGAAACATGATAGGGCGATACTCTCGTCACTGTCTACCTCAACTCCCACAACAGACCCGACACTTCAATCCAGCTTGGGGGAGAGCACCCCCAGTTATCACGATAAGTATTTCTACTACTATATTTATATTATTATTAGCTAATATTTTAGTTTGCTTAGTTTGTTAAGAGTCTAGTTCGTAAAGTCGTTTAAAGAGTCTTTAGTAGAGTGTGATCTGTAGAGAGTAGGAATAAATAAATAAGAGTGTACCATAGTTTTCTTTTCCACCAACATAAAATAATCTCTGTAGCTAAAACTCATGCATGGAAATGATGAATAGTTGCTCCGCCGTAATTCCTTTTCAGTACCTAGCTTTCAAGCTTAATTTCTCTTGAGCCTTAAATGCAAAACTGCTTTGACTTGAGATTTGCTCAACCTAAAACCCATGGGTAGCAAATTGCTTGCTCTAAAGTCTAGGTAATTGACGGATATGATATATGAGAGTCTGAGCTGCTATTGATCTTACTCCTAGTGATACTAGATTTCTAGAGATTTATTTTGAAACTTTAAAAGTGCACATGATAAGTTCCTACGTGACAAAGTGTTGAACCTCCTACCACAGCTATATATATATGCTCCCTAGATCGAAAAAACCTTTTAAAATATATATATATATATATATATATAGGTATTCTATATATTACCCTCGGTAATACCCGAAATAAAATCAGCGCACAACGCACTGCACAGACCCAACCACGGTCCCACCTCGGACCCGAACGACGCCACGGGCTCTCCCCGCTCCCACCTCCTCTCTTTTTATCGTATCCCTTTTTTTTTCGTTTTAATTACGGAGATCGTGGGAGGAGACGCCGGTTTCTTCCAGCTCGCCGCCCCCTCCGCCGGTTTCTCCGAGCTCGCCACCCCTCTCCGCCGATCGATCTAGCTCGCTACCTCCTCCGCCCGGACAAGCCAATCTCGCCGCTTTCCCCTCGCCTCCGTGCATCCGATTTCGGGCGATTTCGGCATCCCGAGCTCTACGTCGGCGGCCGTGGAACCCGGCCGACACCGCCCGGTCCGCGTCCTCTTCCTCCGGCGCGGCCGATTTCGAGCCCACCAGGCGGATCCCCTGCGCAACCCGCGCTCTCACCCGCCCGACGCGGCCCCCACCTGGATCGCGTCGCCGCCCCCTCTGCGTCGGTGGCCCGACCGCCCCTGGCCGGGCGAGCCCCTCCCTCCGCGCCGACGGGCTTCGAGCGGGATGACGAGTAGATCGACAAGGTGCATCCTTTCCTCCTCCCTATCCCGATCGAGAACCGGCAGATTTTAAAATTTATGCTCTTTCATCTCTCTGTCAAGATCGAGCCATGGCCGCCCTGGTTTTCCTTGACCACCGCTTCCTCATGCAAATTTCGATTGAATACGCAACATCCTCGTGCTAGATTGGATTGATTAGGCAACCGGAAGGGGCAATAGTTGTTTGTCAAATGTGAACTGCGGTGCTCAAGCTTTTCGGCTCGAGTGACTAGCGAGCTACCCGACCAATGCGTTGGAGATACCGACGGTATCCGAGAAAATGTTTTTTATGCTTCATATGCTAAATTATCCACTCTGAATTCCCTTTCCGATTTTTGCTTTTACTCTTTCTTTGTTTTGATTTTCCTTTGTCGTAAGTGGATGTAGCATCCAACAGTTCTAATTTTCCCCAAATCGGATGTGCAGCTATGACACTTAAAAAGCATGCTTTCATATTTCTAGGTAAATTGTCTAGCATAATCATTGCAAATTGGTGCATCTTCTCTCCGTCGATTGTTTCATTTAGATGCATTTGTGCCATCTGATCTACACATATTGCAATGATAATTTATTAAATATATATGTCCTTATGGATAATCTGTCTAGCTGTGAGAAATTGGGTGTATGATGAATAAATGGGTCATGTCGTTTCTCCTCGTATGTTCTTATTGCATGTTCTTGCCCACGCAAGGTGAACTATTATTGAACCCGATATGGAGGTGAACTTGCTCCTACAGTTGTGGGCAGGGGTGGCACTACCGTACTACTAGGCGCTTGCAACAAGGTGCCATCACTTTTGTGGTTCTTATGCTTACTAGTATAATGCCCGTGCTAACGCTACGGTAAAATATAAAACAAAATTCATTAAGATTCAGAATTGAATAACCAATTTTTTTATCACAGTTTAAATATACAAGTCTACAATTATAATCGAGCCTACAATTATAAGCGTTATAGTAAAATTTTATAGCAAAACATTAAACGAAAGATAATTTTATCACTCCATTGCGAGGATAGTGAACGGGCATTATGTTTAACTCTAAATTTAAGTAAGCATAAACCAGTGACCAGATAGAAAAGGATAATGTCTTCAACCTTAATATTATATTAGAAAAATTTGCATATGACTATTTTGTAAATAAAATAGTCTTTGATTCCCTCCACTTTGCTTAGGCATGTGCTTACATGATCAACAAAAGTATAGCACCTTAGCCAAATACAAGTTACCCTTAAGGCTTTCATATGCAACTTGGGCGGTATCAAAATATAGTGTTAAAATTTAGCAAGGTCGAATCTGTTTGTCGCCACCTCTGCGGTTTGGGCTGAGCCTTTGTCGCCCTTCCTCACACACATGACAAAGATGTATAGCCCTTCACCTCGCCTTTGTCGCTCCGCAACGTGTCACAACATGTATTAGTAATAAAGCATACTATAAGTGGCAAATTTGTTCACATCCCACGAGAAGAGATAATGACAGTCTTTGCTTGTTCCCAGCAAAACTCTGAATCATGAATCGGACAAATTCAATCATATAGTGTATTAAGCATAAATAGATAGAATTCAGCATTTTGGTAGGTACACTTTTAAAAATTCCGATTAACTTTGCCACTTGCGAAGGCTCAAACATTCCGCATAAATGATGACATTTGTTGTTGAAGGGAAGCAACCTAATAGAAATCTGGCTTACAAATTGTGCTTTGTCACTTGGTTGATTTGATCCGCCATCCTCCTTGTTGTTCTTTTTTAGGAATCCTCCCATTTGTTCTTTCTTTTTCCTTTTCATAATTCTACACATCCCAGTGAGATAAATTGAAAAGCAAAATACATAATAGATGATGCAGATTTCTAGCAATTCAAGATTTTTCTCTCCCTCACTACGTAGATATGAGCAAAGAGCCATCCATAGATCCATCCTCCAAACTTAAGCGCTCCTGCATTTCCTTGTTTTTAGCCGATAGAATGTTCCTCATTTGTAGCCTAAAAATAAGAGTCAAATTGTTGAACAGAACCCATGCTTTAATACAGGAAGCCTCTATATGTCTTATAAATGTAATAGAATCCATCGAGAGAATTTCCATAAAGCATATATTTGGTATTATTAAGTTCTCGGTTCAGTGCAAAGAACATAGACCTCTCTTCCCTTCCCGGCGTGTGTCATGGATCGCTCCCTGTAATTAGATCGGATCAAATAGAAATAACCAATTAGCTTAAGTTGGGGTGTGTGCTTAAACAGAAGCTCACATGTGATATTCAGTGCTCTTCATCATGTGGTCAGGCCTCCTTCCAATTTCGACAAAAAACCACCTCAATTGACACCATATCCTCCCGCTTCGTCTCGGTACCTACCATTTTTTTTTTTAAAAACCAAACGCCATATAAGCAACTTGTATAGGGGCTTTGAGGATCTTCTTTAAGACTAAATCGTTCAAGTTTTCCATAACGCCCATCCTACTGCAGCTATATATTGCACCAAGTTACTAATTAATATAGACTCAAATTATTAGTGTCGATTATGAGATCTTGACAAACTTAGATGCAGAATCAAGAAGCCATCGATTATTGAAAAGTTGTATCAAATAAATAGGTTTGAGCCTGTAAGATAGAACCAGTATGTGTTGGCCTATTTCTTGGTCAACTGAATTATGGCTTCGAAGTACTTCTTGCCCCACGACAACATTATGGACATGTTGCAATTGCAACGATGTACAAGCGCCAATTCGAGTTTGGTCAGAGAGGCAAATAGCACATGGCCGGCTATGTCCTCCTGGTTGAAAATGGCTTCAGATTGAAGTGATGACTCCTTTTAGATTTAATAAGTACTCTATTAGGAAACTGTTAGCAAGCTATTGTGGTTTAAAAAGATGCAAGATCCAATAGCACAAGGATAACCAAACTGTAGGTGTTCATCACTGTACCTAAGCTTAAGCACACCCAAGTTTAACTATTCCACAATCCAAGCCCTAAGAAAATAGACCATGAAGAGTCGGCGCTGGTTCTATATTTTTCGGATGACAAGCTTCTATATTTTCTTTCTGTTTTTCTCATGAAAAACACCTAGTATAGAGCCACTATGAGGCCACTACTTAGTTTTAGCCGTGGCTACACATTGTGGGCTAACAAGCGAAGAAACTAATAGCGTCATTCATACAACTCACCTGTTTTTATACTAACAATGTTGACACAATTCAGGATCGACAAAATTTAAACACAACTGAATGTAGTGTCGGCTCTACAACCTACAATTGGTAAACCGAACTTAAGCCAAAAGAAAGCAAGCAAGTGGGGATCTCGGGAATAATGGTTGGTACCTTATCGAGAAGAAAAATTATAGTCCATATCGTAGTCCGTACAGGACGGTGATCATCCATGAATCCCACCACATAAAGCCCATCCCGTCGTGCAAGTGGAACTTGCATTCTGAAAAATTCTGAAATAAAAAAGAGATTGTACATTATGATTGCTTAGCTCACTGCAGTCCCTGCGATGCAAGTGCAAATGGTTCAAATGTTCCTCAATTTTCTTCGATGATGAGCGGTGAGCCCAGACACAAATTCAGCAATAAAATCGGTTACATCACTACTTTTCCCACACGCAGCACAATCTCATTACTACTTGCAAAGACAGGAGGTTACCTTCGTCTTTGGACACCCGAGAGATTTGATATCTTTCATTCAAAGATAGAGGGAGCTGAGTTAGGGCAAAGGTTTGCCTAGTTAATAACATGCATGTGAATCGGGAAAAAGAAAAATCAAATATGTAACGAGACCTTTCTCATATGCTTGAATGGCAATGCATTTCTTGGCAACTCTAATGGTTCCGATAATTGGAATTAACCTTATTTCATAGTGCCACCATTGATATGCATGCATTTTTCATTGACATTTTACCTTTTAATATGCTAGAAATCTGTTTTTAGTTCTTAGATCAGCAATGACTACAAACACAACTTGAAGTGCTGGCTTGCTTGTTGGTTTATTGATTTATTAAACTGGTAGAATGGGATACATATCATGTTTTTGGGAGTACGGTGATGCATTTGCTTATGAAATAGTTATCATCAAGTTAATTTCTTGACTGGTGGATTTACGTGTCAACAGTTAGAAGAGTCATCCTTTACACCTTTACCATGTTCTGTTTCATTGATAATATGTTACTAGAAGATCTATTTTAAGCTGCACTGGTTGGCTCTTGCTTCATTTTCCCTAAAATAGGGGTGTTAGCAAGGCATGTGTATTCCTACTCTGTTGTTATTTTGAATTTTGATTCAGCACATGTGTGCATCATACTTTGTTTGCTTAACACCTAAGAACAACTTTTATGCTAGCATTGTCTAATTTTCAGCTGGGTGCAGGGGACTTTGCTTGGAGCATCTTCTGTGCCACCTTACTGTAGTTGCCTGAACATTTTTTTTATCATGCACACATCCTAGGTATTTACTTGCAACTACTTATAAGTCTATTAAAAAAAAATAATGTTGCATTACATCAGCACAAACCACTAGCGAGTTGTGAGGGATTTTTCCAATAGATTCTACATTTCAATGATTTAGATTAAGTGGAAATTTTACAGTTCGGATTGACTCTTGTTTGTGCTAGAACAATATATGCCATTACAATGCGGATAGTGAGATCTTTTTTTTAGTTCATCTTCTTTGCTTGCTATTACGGCCTTGTTGTACATACTGGTAACTGTCAACTAGACCAGCATGTGCGTAGAGATCCTTGGTTAATTATGGATCCCGCTAACTTCATTTTGTTGCTTCAATTCATCATTACGTGTGGCATGTTCTTTCTAACGACATGCTAATTCTTTGGATGTTGCCATGTGAACTTTTGAGTCGATTGATTGCTCATTTTCTTGATTACGTGTTGTTGAAGTGTTCTAGACAATTTGTGAGCCAATTTTTTCTTTTAAGGATCTGCACTCACACTGTTCTGATGCTATTTTTGTGACCTTAAAATGTATGTATGTGCTATCTGATATCCTATTCCAACAAACTACAATGTTTCACCCCGCTTTTTGGTATGAACTGATGTTTTGTCAAATGACGAGAGATCACCATTCTATTTTAAAAATACTTTACTCTGAATATTATTGGTTATGCTTCCTCCGGTAAGTTCTATTCCTCGTGTACTCTGTTCATAGTTAGACCTTATGCCAGTTATTGCTCATTGCGGTTAATTCTAAAAAATGCTGCACTCATATGAACAATTCTACTTGCTACCGTTGACTGAATTGGGCTTAGTCCACTCCATGCCATTGTATATTCATGGCTTCCCTCTGTCATGTTTTTCTCCATCATGACTGATTGGATCAGGATCTTTTGCTTCTGCTCATTTCACATTCATGGCTCCATGCTATCTTGTCTCAGTTTTCTTTTGCTTGTCTATATTTTTCTTTTCCTCTTGATAGCTGTACTTTTCATGTTCCTTTTGCTATGCAAGATTTTGAACATGGTAAAATAGAGATAGGTTCCTCTCTAGAACGCTCAAAAGCTAGTATTGTTGATGATGTCAACATCCTGTGCTGGTGTTCCTAGTTGCCATGCTATCATTCCTATTTTACCTAATGTTCATATGGTTTACATAATATTTTAAGCATCTTATTGAAGTGCCTTATTTTGGGACACCGCAGGAGAACCTTCAATGCGTACTGCTACCCACTAATTGCGAGGGCAGTGGGGAATACAAGGTATTCCATTCATGGTTGCAATGGGTTGATCTTACTGGTTCTCTATTTGAACAAATCACTGTCTTAGCTTAATTTTCTATAAATTGCTTAGGATTGATATTGGTTCTACATATAATAGTACATTGCCTAATTGAAATTTATTCTGTATAGATTGCTACGTGTTCCCTTTTGTTTGTCATCAACACTCATGAAGGATAGTAATTTAGACAATGGTGGTGCACCACCATGTTCCTAGTTGCCCAAGCATTTTCTATTGCACCACCACGTGCTCATGGACCTCATTGTGCTTAGCTATAAGCATAGAGGTGAGTTTGAGCTAGGTCTGCTTTTCCTATTTAGTAGGAAATTTAGCTTGGCACAGTGGAGCTTGCACTCACGAGCAGTTTGCCTTTTGCTGTATTTATTTTACAACTTTACTATTATTTTGATGTGCAATTGTATGCTACTTCATTATGGAAGATTAACAGTTTATATCTGTGATACTTTTGTTGCAAGATCTCTTAACACATATGAGGGCTGAGCTGCAGCATTACCTGAAGAAGATACCCATAAATTTCTTTAACTCTGCCTTGAAGGAGTCTCATTTTAGAAAGTTGTGATCAGTAAGGTCACTTTACAAAGATGTGATCAGCATCTTACGATGTTGCTGCTCATGACAAACATCGTCATGTTGTCGAATAGTACAGAGGAGATATTTGTGTTTTCAATAATGCCTAAATAAATTTATTTGTCTTAAGGTTTGGCGATTCAACATATGTTCCTTTTATAATATCTGTTTTCACTTTTATTGATCCGCTGCCGGTGAAAAGGAAAATATAGTTTCACTATTCCTTGGCGAAAGAATGAGTAAAAAAATTAATCACAAAACAAGAATACTTAAAAAAAATATTAAACTATAAGATAAATAGGACACGTAATCCTGTCTTGTATTTGCAAAATCCTGTTCGTGTGAAAAAACAAAAAGTTGCAAACTGTTTGCATGGAAAAATGACAAACCGAGACGCTGTGAAAAAAAAAAAAAAAAATAGATTGCAAAACTTGCTCCGTGAAAAATGAAAAAAAAAAAACTGCACGCTCAATGGAGGCGTACGGACAGTTAGAATCGGTGGGATTGGCCAAAGAAAAGAGAAAAAAATAATCGACCACAGGACTTGGATCGCCGGGTCTACGGGCGTGTGCAGGGGCGGCTTGTAGCGCGGGGGACGGCCTGGCCGCACGGGGGGCTCGGCTGGCGCCGCGGGATGGCTTGCCGCCGGGAGACTTCGGGTAGTGATTAATTATTAATCACTACCCTTAATCACTACCAGGTACTACTTAGCGCAGCCCTATATATATATATGGACTGCTTGCTTTGCATTGAGTTTGTTCAATCTTTGTTGTCCCTTAGAAACTTGTCATACTGATCATGTATACTCCACTTCATTCCACTCCATTCCACTACACCACCATATACACCCATCATATACATACCACTATCCATTTCACTCTAGCCACAAAAAATGTTCTACTCCTATCCTAGGAGAGAGCAACCAAAAATATTTCCTATACCCATCCACTCATTCATTGCTAGCCAATATCTTACAAAGGCTCTATTGTATTTATTTATCTCTCAAAAAGTTATTACAAAAGAGATCTGGGTTGTAGATTTAAAAAAAAGAGGGAGATGAAAAATGGACAAAAGTCCTACGGGCGAGTAGAGCCTACCTCCCAAAACAGAAGAGATGAAAAATGAACAAGTGTTCGAGGGCGAGTAGAGCCCACATCTCTAAAATAATAAAAGAGAGAAAAATGGACACAAGTCCGAGGGTGAGTAGGACCCACCTCTCTAAAGAAAAAGAAAGAATAAAGGAGAGTTAAAAAATAGACAAGTGTCCGCTGAAAACAATGGGTACTTTGATGCTCGCCTCTCCATAAAAGAAAAATAAACAAAGAAAAAGATACAACCCAGGTTCTCTATAAAGTTTCCAAATCCAAAAGAGAGAAGATTTCTCAAGGAGCATAAGTAAGATTTTCCTCATCTATTCTATTCACTTCATTACATACTCTACTATATTCCATACTATCTATATTCTATCCACCGTACACATGCACCACTTGATCAGTGTGACTTGTAACTTTGGATCCATTGCTTGAACTTACAATATATGCTTAGTAAGTAGATGTAGTTTTTCTCTCACCTATGAGTTCGGATATAAGCCTTAGATATAGGGTGAGAGAGAAGAAGGCATAGTATCTTTTACGCCTTAGTCCAAAAATACCACATATTATGAGAGAGAGGCAAAACAACTTTGTTGCCTTAGAGAGAGGATCCACAAATACTACAAATGAGAGATTAAGAGAGAGTCATACTGGGAACTTTGAGTTTTATTTTGAAAACTTGCAAAAACTCCAGAAGGAAAGTTGAACAAAGAATTTGAGATATGGTGCTTGACTTGATTGTTTTATCTTTCAATTGCCCAAGATCAAAAAAACGGCTAAGCTCCATGGTTAAAGGTAATATGGGTAAGATAAAGAATGAACAATTTATTTTTATCTGGAGGAGAAATTTTGTTTGAAAGCATGTGTACTGTAGAAGCGTGAAAGCGTTGTAGCAACTCCTAATCCATTGTTAAGTTTGGCTTTGCTAGAGACTAGCAAACGGTAAGCTTGGGGGAGCTTGTTGACACCTGTTATAGCATAAAATTACTAGTCAACTAACATGAAATAAGGGCTTAAAATGAATATCAATATAAGTCTAGGGGTTTAACTAACATAATTCCACGAGCTTTGGTGATTTATATATTTTCAGGGACTTAACAGATAAATGCAGAGAAGAATGGAGAAAGTTCCGGAGTATGCATCACATATGATGACAAGACTTGACCGTGAAGTAACTCAATCCGAAAAGTGGACTAAAACATTCTAGAAAGTACCAGAGAACACCAGAAGGAACCAGAGACCGAGGGAAGACTGGACCCTGGCGGCCGCCAGGCCCATTTAGGCCGGCCGCCAGGTGGGTCCCACCTGTCATCCTCTCCTTTCTATGGCGGTTTACCACCGACATTGAGGTTGCATCTACACCGTTGCCAAGGTCGGTTTGATCCAAGGGTTCACGTTCATCGCCAAGGCCTATATAAGAAGACCCCCTGACCCCAGGGTTAAACCCTAATTCATTACTATCTCATTCTATCTCATTATCTCTTAGTTGTAGAGGGGTCCCTTGTAAGGATCAACTCTCTCTAAGAGATTAGTGAAGGACAATTAGACATGTAATTAGAAGTGGATTAGTAAGAGTTAAGAAGAGATTAGAGCCATAGTCCTCATTAGAGAGACTAGAGCTAATCTTGTTCCTAGAGTTAAAGTGTTGGTGATGGGAAGAGCTGCTGAGGAAGCACCGGACTTGTCGGTGACTCCTCTACATCTTGTACCATCGGAATCAAGTAACACTGGTACTTGATTCCGAGACTTCTATGGTGGATCAACTTCTTATTTGAGTAAGTAAATGTTCTTATTATTCTTATTGTTCACAACTCTTATTTGAGTACTTTAATCAGAGGACCCTATAGATTAGAGGGGTAGCTTAGGTTTAGGCGTGGTGCTTAGACTGAGATTACTTGTGATGACACCTTATATTCCGGGTCGTGTGGTAGATCGCGGGAGTGACAGTCCTGTTGAGTCCTTTGGAATCCACCCTCCGTCTATAAGACAAGTTGGGCATCTAAGTGCCGGGAGGATTGCATGTTTCGCCCATGTTTTCCTTTGGGTGCTTCCCTTTAAAACAATACCAACATATGCTTACAAGGATAAGAATTAGACAACCATAGAAATCTCCTTATCTCTTTATCTTCTTCATTCCTTAACTACTTTTGCTCAGGGGATTAGTTATATTCTTTAGCTACCTCACACCATCCTCCCCGTGGATTCGATATTAAAACCCTCTCCCCGGGTGAAATGCTCACCAAGATCCGTTAAACTTGCGGATTATTATAAATATTTCTGTAGGCTTAACAAATACCAACAGTTGCAATGATATATTATTAGTGTTTTAGTTGCTTGAACCTAATGTTTCAGTTGTTAGTTACGTGTTGTTGCAATGATATGTTTCATGGTGTTTCAACCTCTTCATCCCAATGTTTCATCTATTGCCTTTTTTTGTTGTTGCATTATGTGTTTTCGCTATGTTGCAATAGTTGTCTTCAAAATGTTGCAACATGTTTCTTTTTCGATGTTGTAGTCGTCGATTTTGAGATGTTGTGATTTGTTTTTATGGATGTTGCGGTTGTTGATTTTAACATTGCAACTCAGGATGCCCTGCAACCCCAAAGTCGACGTCCCACGACCCCCATGAACAGCGGTGCTTGTTCCCCGCACTGCTTCGCGGGTCCTTTCCTTTCTCTTCTTCCTCGCGACATGCACGTGGCGTAGGCGCCCGTGTTGGGGCGAGCTGCGTGGACGTAGGGTGCGGGCTGTAGGCGATGCGGAGCGCTCGTCTTTGTGGTGGGGCCATCGGGTGGAGAGGGACTTCGCAGGGGCGGGGCTCCGATGGATTTCAGTTCACCTTAGAGCATGGACAATAGTTTCGCCGGCTACCGGCTAAATATAGAGTTGCCATGTCACCTACCACTAACAAAAACAGCCACCACATATAATAAGTTGCCTAAAAGGCTGGACGGTAACAAAGAAGAAAGCATTTAATATTTGCATGCAGACTTCATCGGCTGAGTAATATCTCTGTGGCCTTCAATCAAACAACAATAATATGAAGGGGTGTGCAGAATAGCTGGCACAAAGAATCCGAAGTGGGGACCTGGCCGATGAAAAAAGCTACGTTGTGGCCTGTACCTTCCTCGGTTCCAGTGTTTCAGCGGGCGCTTCACGAGTCGCCTATTTCATTCTCTCTCATCTTTTCTCTTCCCTCTAGTTAAGATTTTGTTGACGTGGAAAGTCTTTTTAGCCGGTGGGATGTACCTTATTATACTTGCTCTTAGGCGTCCGAGCGCCAGCGAGACCACCGCTTACTAATTCACGGAGCTCCACGGCCGAAGCTGCTTCTCCACGGACCATTTGGTTGGTGAGATGCAGAAGCTGCTTAGCTTCCGAAGCGGCTCATGGAGCTGTAAGAAACGCAGTCAAACTTGGCCAGATGGGTAATACTCCTAATTTAATCTTGCACTATCTCGGTTCCGGCCGCGAATATGATGAAAAGAATTGACCAATTGCCCAGGGTGCATCTCATATCAAGAGCCTTGATCAGCAGTAACCATGCAAACCATTAATTCCCTGTCCCCATAGGCTAGTTCGATCGATGCCTCGATGCAACTCCGTTGACGTGCATTGCACGGTGGTCGAGCACTTCGGAATCCTCAGCAGCACGTGGATGGCCACTCTCGGGACGAACCCTCCAGGCTTCCACCACCAGTTTTGCATCTCATCTCCAGACAGCCGGCCAGTCTTGGCCAGACCAGATACTGGTAAACAACCCTCAGTTGGTAATCCAATGTAGTACGTACTCCGTCAGATAGATAGATTCACCACTCGAGATCCCCGTCGTCGTTTCCATGTCTGTGATTACAGCACGGCTGCCGACCACAGCCACCTGGTGCGCGCGCTGAGCCCAACACAAAACGCATGGCTTATCATCATGCCTTCCACTTCATTCGGGCATAATCACGTACCGCCGCCGCAGCCGCAACCCGCATCAGCAATGGTCAAACCCAGCGCCGTCTCCCGGCCTTGCTTCCTCCTCGTCACCGCCGCAGCATTGTGGGCCTTGACGCTCTACATGCGCCTGCTGGCCCTCATGAGCGTGCCCGTCGCGTTCACGATCCCGGCGGACGACACTACGACGACGCATGCCAGCGGCAGCGATCCCTGCCGCGGCCGGTACGTCTACGTCCACGACCTCCCGCCGCGGTTCAACGCCGACATCGTCCGGGGCTGCGCGGCGGCCAACGACCGGTGGCAGGACATGTGCGAGGACTTGCGCAACGCCGGGCTGGGAGGCCGCTCTCCGGCGGCGCACTCACGGGCGCGACGGGGTGGTACGCCACGCACCAGTTCGCGCTGGATGCCATCTTCCACGGTCGGATGCGCCGGTACGAGTGCCTCACCAACGACTCCTCGGCAGCGTCCGCCGTGTTCGTCCCGTTCTACGCCGGCTTCGAGTTCGCGCGCCACGTCTGGGGGTACGACGCCGTGGCGAGGGACGACGCGTCGCTGGACCTGGTGCGCTGGCTCGTGCGGCGGCCCGAGTGGCGCAGGGCCGGGGGCCGCGATCACTTCCTCGTGGCTGGGCGGACGGGGTGGGACTTCCGCCGCGACGACGGCAACTCCACCTGGGGCACCAGCCTGTTCCTGCTCCCGGCCGTGAAGAACATGACCTTCCTCGTCGTGGAGACGGCCACCATGGGCTGGGGCAACGACGTGGCCGTGCCTTACCCGACCTACTTCCACCCGCGCACGGACGCCGACGTCGTGAGCTGGCAGCAGAGGATCCGGAGCTCCGACCGGTGGTGGTTCATGTCCTTCGTGGGCGCGGCGCGGCCGAGCGACCCGCGGTCGATCCGGTCGCAGGTGATGGCGCAGTGCGGCGCGTCGCCGGCGTGCCGGCAGCTCGGGTGCGCCTTCGGGAGCGCGCAGTGCCACTACCCGGGCGACATCATGGTGCTGTTCCAGAGCTCCACCTTCTGCCTCCAGCCGCCGGGGACTCGGCGTCGCGGCGCTCCACGTTCGACGCCATGGTCGCCGGCTGCATCCCGGTCTTCTTCCAGCCGCGGTCGGCGTACCTCCAGTACAGGTGGCACCTGCCGAGGGACCACGCCACGTACTCAGTGTACATACCGGCGGAGGACGTGCGATCGGGGAATGTCAGCGTCGAGGCGGAGCTGAGGAAGATACCGCCGGCGGCAATAGAGAAGATGAGGGAGGAGGTCATCACGCTCGTGCCAAGGCTGGTCTACGCTGACCCGAGATACAAGCTGGAGACGATGAAGGACGCGTTCGACGTCGCCGTGGAGGGTGTCTTGGAGAGAATGGCGGGAACAGCGGAGAGCCAAGCAGGGTCCTATTGGCGGTGAACAACAGCTGATAGATATCTGTTGAATGATTCTTGGTCTTGGGCAAGGAATCTTTCAATTTTTATACTATCTTATTAGGATTCTCTTGAAGGTGGTCATGGATTGGAGTAACAAGCTCCTGCCCTCATAAGGCAACCTAAACATGCATGGTCTATTTAATTTAGAGCTGGTGCATAGGCGGCATACAATACAGGAAGACGAAGAGAATAGGAGATGGGGATGTCAACGACGACGACGACCATGGTGCCAAAGTCCCAATGTTTAGGTGAGATCGAACTGGTACGAGATCCTCTCTAGTTGGTGGAAACTACATGTCTCTGCAGTTATTCATCCATGCCGTTCATATCTAATCCAACCGTCAGCTCCAAAAGTCCAGTCTAATAGGCCTCCAAACGGCCCATGAGCCCATCCGCACGATTCCTGCTGCCCCTTGCCCCTCACGACTCCAGCCTCGAGTTGGTGTGTACAACTTGCTGCCTTGATTAATATAGAGTCCTTATTTTGATTCTAGGTATTTTTTCTTAAATCAAATTCAGATTACAATTCCTTCTTTCTTTTATATTCTACAACCCTTTCAAATCAAGTTTGTTTGCTTACCTTTGACCTCATGTTGTTAAATGCTTCTTCAAATGTTGTTTCATCTTCATACTCATACATACATACACTGAAATTTAAGAGAATACTTGTTCTTTATTGCTGTCTTCTACTTCTTGTTTGGGAGAAGCATCTGATTCTTCATCAGCTAGTTCAAATATATGTTTGACAACATTCTACATAATGTGAAAAGTGCACATACCATGTTATGATTCTAAAAAGACCGTCTTAATTGCTTTTCCCATTGCATAATCTTGATCAATGTATATTGTTTGGGTTGCTTGCCATTGTTGGCTGTCAAGAAGGTCTCAAATAGCCACTTGAATGATTCAAATGTCTACTCATACATGAGGCCAACACCAAACACCACCGTTTCTCTAAAATGATTGAACCCAACAAATACGCCAAAAAGGCCAAGTCTCCTGTTTGTACCAAAGGTAGTATCAAAACTGACAACTTCACCAAATATGCATAGCCAGTGAGCATTTTAGCATCAACCCGAATATGTTTGCAATCTATTCTTCTCGATCCATCTGCAGTGCATACTGAAATGATGGGTTCTCGGCAATTTTTTCCTCAAATACATAAGCATGCTTCCTGCTTGACCATATGCCATCTCCCGTTGTCTCTTGCCCCAAAAATAGTTCTTGTGGTCTTGAAGAGTGTAACTGAGATTATCTGACCCACCATCTTGGATGCAAGCCAACTCATGGGCAGCTTTGGGCCCAATTCTTACATCGTCAGCCGTCTCAATTTCAAAACCTTGTAACTGTGAACTTTTCCTCTGAGACACCATTAAGTGTGAGGTTTGTGGCAGCTAAAGGCTGTGATTGTGTTTGAAAAACACATCGGTCACTTTATAATTCCCCTTATCCTTGTCCATTATAAGCCCGATACGAACTTTTTACAGTTGGTTCTAGTTTCAGCTCTTGGACACTTTGTTAGATGATCTCTTTTATCTGTCATTCTGTGACCCTCATTTGCACAAACATATCTGTAGGAAGTTAGGAACTAATCTTTCCATCCGACTTTATTTTGTTTGTGTACATTTTCCTCACCTCAAAGCTTTTCTAACCCCCCATAGCTGATCCAAAACATCCAAGCCTCATCTATAGTACTGAACTCCATGCCAACTTGAGGTAAAAGACTAGGAAGCAAGCCCTCTCTACAAGAAAACATATATAGATGACATCATATTAGGTGGTGAACTGAACAACTGAAATCTATCCCCAAATTAGGTGGGGCAAAAAAAATCACGGCATTAGACACCTTTTTTTTCTTTCATCTTAAATATGCAAAAAAAAAAAAAATATTCATTCAAGCAAAGTTGATGTACCTTTCAAACTTCCATATCAAATCCCTTCAGTCCATCAGATCTAGCAAATTTCAAAGAATCAAGAATAAAAACAATAAACCTAGAACAACCCTAGCTTAAGTACACTATACAGAGCAAGAGGTGACGTGAGTGTAAAGATTTCTGGCACTTGCTATCCGATGCAGAGCACCAGCACGAGCAACAAATTGATCGAGAGCACCAATACAGCAGCAAATGGAGAGCACCAGCACGAGCAGCAAAATTGGATCGTCGCCGCACGCCCTTTCACTCTCGCGCCAAAAATGTGGTTCGGGCGGCAAAGCGTGTAAGTACGCGCGGAACAGGGACCGATCGTGGCGGATAGATGGAGAGCACCATGATGGGCTTACGTGGGTCGGTTGGAGGCCTGTTTGGCTAGCTTCTCTGGACTAACGGTTGGATAGGTTATAAACGGCGGGATTGGCCAACCGTAGAGACAAATTGATCTATCCAACTGTAGAGGATCTCGTTCCATCAAACTACGATAGGAGGAAATGAATAGGAACTAGCGGGACAATGGGACAAAGGAGGAGAAGCGGGATAACGACAACAACGACCCGATTCACCAGTCCGCGAGAGGGAGGGACGAACAGATGCATCTCATTATCACCGATGAACGAACTATGAAGATGATTTTTAGAGGTGTATCTTTTTTTCATAGACAGTTGTGTAAAAAGAAAAAGGTGGTTCCAGAGATAGATTAGCTATTTAGAGCTTTGCCATCGCTACAAGGTGGCATACTGCCCCAACATCTAGCTAGGCATGTAGAGTCCATGTTATCTAGAGCAGTGGCCTCGTAGGTGCTCATGGTCTCTTGTAGGAGAAGCCAACTGTTGACGCGAAACCGGGGCTTCACACCAACACACCGGGAGGGCCTTGGGCGCCCACGAAGGTCGCGATCGACCTTTGGCAGCGAGCACCGCAGCGTGACAGCCCAAACCGATCTAGGGATCGGTAGGGGCGCGTGAGCTCGGTGACGGGCCGAGAGAACCTCGACGCACCTCCGGAAGACCCGTCCGGGAGGGACGCACGTGAGGGGTGCTCTAGGACCAGCGTGGCCGCCTAGAACGCCGACGAAGAACGCAGAGTTCGCCGCCGAACAGCAGGATAGAGGGGTTGAAGGAAGAAGATGACCTACAAACGGGACAGGAGGTAGATTGATTGTCGATTGGATGTAGATGGGATCAAATCGGCCATGAACCTCTTTATTATATAGAGGAGGGTGGTCTTATCCTTTTAGGAAACCATCCTTGGGCGTTTCCAAGCATCAAAAACCGACCAAAACACGATTGGAAACAAATCGGTTCGGATCTCGTGACGGACACGGGGCGCGTCGGGCCGGCCGGACGCTGACCGGCCCCCGACCGACGCGACCGGCCGACGGGTCCGGTCGGTTTTTCCAATGAAGGTCTGCAGCCCGATCGCGGCTGTCGCACCCGACCACACCGGGCACCGGACGCCGGACCGACGCATGGGCGCTTCCGGTCGATGTCCCGAAATCACCTGTTTCTAGCCGGGTGACCGAACTCGTGAGAGGGTGACCGGACGCCCGGTCAAGCGCGTCCGACGGTTTAACGTAAGGTCTCGCAAACCGATCGTGGGGCGCGACCGACCGGACGCTAGGACCGGACGCTGGACCAGACGCGCGCCCGAGAGTCCGGTCGCATTCCGCGAGCCCCTTTTTATCCTCCTCGAGAATTTGACTAAGTCTGAATTTTACGATTGGGTTAGCTCTTCGAAAATATGGCTAAGTCTGGATTTTTACCGTGACTTAGATCACGCCATTTTTGGGTGTCAACACCAACAGTGAGCAATGCGTTGTGGAGAAAAAGGTATTGCTTCTATAGCAGAAAATGAGATAAAGGTTGTCTTATAACCTGTCAACTAACATTCATGAAAAGAATCTTTCACTATCTGTGTTGAGAGACACACCTCCCTACTGTATGCTTGGCTATGTGGTTTGACCAAATTGTGTTGGGGCATACGAGGCTGTTAGCCCCCGTTGGCCATGCCATCTCGTTTGATACGGTTTTTTTGATTGACTTCAGTTGTGGCTTCTTTTGGCTTTTTAGATGAAGCTCTGCCGCTAATCACTGAATTAAGCAACGCCTTCACGTGAAAAGATCATAAGAAGCCAAAAAGCCATTTTTCACACTAAAGGTTGCGTGAAACCATCTTTACCGCCTGTCTTCTCAAACTTGTTCGGTCAAGCCCATTGCAAGAAAAAAATATTAAAACAGAAGATAGGTTAGTATTACAAACCATCCTTGTAAATAGAGACTTTTCGAAGGGTCAAATCGATTTTGAACTGCGATTACTAATGTGATTACTAATGTGAATCGTGACCAGAAATAGACGCGACACAAAAAAGATTCACAATTTCTATCATGCGGGTGTTTGAACGGACAAATTAATTCAGCTAAGAATCGAACAATTTTTTTAGCTCTAAGAATTCAACAAGGTGAAAGCTGACACTTTGACTCCTTCGGCCCATGGGTTTCATTCTCACACTGTTTTTGTTTCGTTGCATGGGCCATGGGGCCATAACGGGCCACTACAGATTTAGTCTTCTCAGGCTTGTTTGTTTACCTGGACTAAACTTGCCTCGGTAGATGAGTAGAGCTCGAGCATTCCCAATCAGGCTATATTGGTGTATCTTAGTTTTTTTTAAAAAAAAAAAGATTAGTGTGATATCTTTTTTGGTTTGGTGAACATGTATCAATTGATTTAGGCAAAAGCAAGGCGAGCACGGCAGGGAGAGCACGACGGGCACAAATGTAAAGGCCCCTCTAATTTAGCCTAGCAAATTTAATGATCGGGCTAGATTAGTGTATCTCAGTTTCAAAAAAATATATATATATATTAGTGTACTATCTTTTTTGGTTTGGTGAACTTGTATCAATTGACTTAGGCAAAAGCAAGGTGAGCACGGGAGGGAGAGCACGACGGGCACAAATGTAAAGGGCCCCTCTAATTTAGCCTAGCAAATTTAATGATATTAGGATCGTCGTTGTAACCGCGGGAGCTGAGCTAAATTAGAGGGCCCTTTACAAAAGAACTGCAAGCGTGGTTGTTGTCTTCCGCCAGTTCCATTGCAAGGCCGAGGCACCAGCGTCGTCGTCGTGGTCGCGGACGTACGCTGGCGGCGTAGCTGCACCAGCTATCATCATGGAGGCCAAGCACGCACTCAAAGTTCTTCTGGCAGGCTAGGCGCTCAAATTGGTTTAGTTGGACTTGGCTTGAAGGTGTAAACATGCAACTAAACAACTGAAAAATGGCTCATGGACACTGGTTTGGGGTTAGCCACCCAACCAAACAAACCCATAAACATAGGGTATGTTTGTTCGTTTCTTATACAGGTCTGGCTTGGTGGGCTGCAATGTTGAGTCATGAGTCGGTGTTTGGTTGGTTGGCTTAGTTCCCATACAATTACCTCATACTTGAGCTGGTGAGTGCACCCCCCCCCCCCTAACATTTTATCAAACAAATGGCAAACATGCTGTGAGCACCTTTGCTCCGCCATGGTTGCACAACACGAGCAGCAGCACGGCAGAGGCATAGTACACTACAAGAACATCAAAGCACAACAACCAACAACAAAGCACGCGTCAACTGCAGATCGACGGTGGATACCGGCTGGAGCACGACGCGTTGAACCGCTACCTCCACCGGCGGGAGCCGTGATGGAGGAGGGCAACACAAGTACCGTCGCTGCTACCTGTGGCTGCTCGGGAGAGATGGAGGTGGAGGCGAAGCTGGCTCACTGGCCGGTGACAAGCGCAGAGGAGACAGAAAAAAATTCTGTGGACTCTAGGTTCATTCAAACTCTGGTGCGTCCCCATGCGGATAGCTGACGCGTGGCACTTTGAGTGGATCAAACGACCGCATGAGAGGGTGATTTCTCTACGGCGCGCTTCGCCTCCTCGCGCGTGGGCGAGCCTTTGTGTTCCAAACAGGCCCAGGTGTTGTGACGGTCACATGATTTACTTCCCGTGCCACGTGTGAAGGGCCACACGGTAGTGGGGTGCACCTAGGGCCCATACAATTTTCTTCCGAGGAGGTGGGGAGGACGGGGGCGGCGCCAAGGGTTCCTCCGCGACCTCCAAGCGGTGATGGGAACCGGGACCCAGGTGGCGCAGGCTATCTCCTGTACCATGGCCCCCTAAGCCAAGCTCAAGGCCCAAAATACGAACCAAACAACTAATTGTTGGCCCAGTCTGGTCTGACTACGATTTAGGCAGGCAACCAAACATTGCCATATTGTTTCTTTGCCTAGAATATGTGTATATGTTGTTGCAGTCTTGGAGCCTTGCTTTAATGTTTGTGTTGTCCAGTGCGATAGCTCTACGCTAACAAACACACATGGCTCAGCATGAGAGCCTATCCTGTGCTCGTAGAAGACACATATGATGTGTTTGATGTCCTACATCCGTATTGGCCGGCCAGCCTAGCTATGGCCGGCCAGATCCTGGTCCGAACGGTACAGGTGTTTGTGTTTGGTTGTTGTCTAATTAGAGCCGAGCCACGTTGAGACGTGTCTGGTTTGCTTGTACGAAAGAGTTCGGTAACCCTATACCAAGACAATGGTAATGTTAGCGCTTCAAATGTTCAATTTGGCATTTCATCGAACACATATAGGCAATCGTCTTCGTGGCATCCCGCGCTGCTAACCGCGGGAGCTGAGCTAGCGTGAGGCGCTTCCCTAGCGAGCCAGCGTCCCTTCATCGGACCTGGCCGATGAGTGCCACTTGCGCATTGCCGCTGGAGTGCGCGCCATTGCTGCTGCTCCGCACCTTGGACAAGTACAACTGGTTGATGGTGTTCCACCACTCCGACACGGAGGGGACAACGTCGTCAACGACACAGTGATCACAACCTTCTACGCCGGCGTGAAGCGGCCATACAAGATGATGGACACTGGGATGCAGCCCTGCAGCACGACATCGAGCTCATCCGCCGCTCGCTCCCACACCTTCACCGCCCGCTCATGGAGATGGAGAGCGCCAACTGTGGCCCGGTAATCGTGCTCATCTACGAGTTGTTCGGAACCTCGGCGTTGTTGCTCGCCGCGAGAGTACCATGACCTCCCTGGACCCGCTCCCCCGGAGATGGAGTGCCACTCACCGTCGGGTCGAGTGTGCAATGAAGACGACGATGGGGAGGACGGGAGGCGGTGTTGGCGAGCATGTGGCAGCTGAGCGGCCAAGCTCCGGCACCTAGCCATGGCAGTGAGGGACGCCGTAGTGGTTGCATCAGGGTGAGAGAAATGGGAGGTGAGAGTCCGGGAGGTTACCCAACGCTCACCATCGGGCCACCCTGCCGGGACTGCCATGGAAAAACGGTGGGTAGGGGGTGAGTGTTTCTTGGGAGCCAAGCCCAAGCCGAAGTTCTGTGCGCACTAACTCTGATGCCTGGGCCAATTGCATCAAGGACGAGCGGGTGCAGCTCAGGGGCTCTGGCCAGGCCCCGACCGTCTACTAAACATCCTCATAATGATCAAAGATTTAACACTAATCATTGGCCTAAGAGAAGAGTTTTTCACGAGTCTTATATCATTTTTTATAACCTCGAGTCTTACATCAATGATAAATCCTATAGCTATGCCATTGAGACTTTGTTTAGATGCACTTTTATCCACCTCAATCCATGTGAGGTTAGAGTAGATTAGAGTGAAATTTAGTTTAATTTTTATCCCAATCTACACCAACACATGTCAGTTAAGATGGATATAAGTGTATCCAAACAAACCAGAACTCTTATTAATATTGTACTCCCTCCGTCCTAAAATATAGTTCATTTGATTTCTAAAATTTATATTGAAATATCATGCATTCTATGTTCATGTGTCAATGCCTAGATTTGGCGAAGGTTATTAAAAACGAACTATAATTTGAGAAGAAACACCTTAATTGGTTTAATCTATGGGTATATAGATCATTTGAGAATTCTCTTAAGTTGTATTAAAAAATTTAAAATATTATTACATGACAGAGAGAGTATGACTTAAGGCCTTGTGCAGTGTGAGAGTGATGCTACAAAATAATGGGCCCTACCTACAGTAACTAGCACCGATGGTCACCAAGCTGCAGTGTGAAAAAAGTTTGGGAGTGAAGCCATTTAGGATAAAGAAAGAGAGAAGGACATGCAACACCTGTGCAAAAGCTCTGTCCAAACAATCGTATATGTGTCCATTTCTCTCCACTCCTCTTTTATTTTATTCAGTTGGCACCGGGTGCTTGTACAAGCCTCGTTCCTAAATTTTCGCATTAGCATCATGATTTGTAGTGGTAGAAGTGACTTCCAAACACTCTCTCGTATTTTGGGCACCACTCCGGCACCACACTGCAGAAGGCGTAAGCATCTCTCTTCTCTCTAAATCCTAGACTACTTTCTTCGGTGAGAAATGCTAGTAATCTAATAATTTTAGAAGCTTCAAACATACGTGTTTCTTGTCAAAAAAAAAAAAAAAAAAAAAAAAAAAAAAACAGACATACGTGTTCCATGAACCCGCGAGGTATCGCTCACACGAGTCGATTAAGTTCCATTGGTATTTTTAAAGTGTCGTTTTCAAAGATAAGTTAGATATAAATATAATGAAACATAGATAAAATCAGCAATTTACAATGTTCAATCACTTTACAAGGTGATTAATTTCAGAGGCATTAAAGATGTTTTCATACCAGCAATTTGGGATCTTAAAATCCCTCCTAGAGTACAATGCTTTCTTTGGCTTTTAGGCAAAAAAAAGTGCTAACCAGAGATAATTTAGGTAAAAAGAAGAAAGGTTGATGATCCTTCTTGTCTTTTCTGCTGTGAAGAAGAAACTGTGCATCACCTTCTCTTTGAATGTGTGGTAGCTTGTCAACTCTGGAAGGTTATTTCTGATGTTTTTAATATTCAGTTAGGTGAAAGCTTTGATTTCATAGGAAAGTTCTGGTTAAGCAATAAGAAAAATGGAGTACTGAACATTTTTACTGCCGCTGGTTATTGGTGCCTCCGGAAAATGAGAAATAATCTATGTTTTCAGAGAAATCAGTGGAGGTGCATGGCTATGCTCCTCTACCAGAGGTGGCGATGACGACACAAAGATGGAGCATACTCTGTCCAAAGGAGAAGAAGATCACGCTGACAAGAAAGGTGGAAGAGATCAAGGAGAAGGCAGCCCAAGTGCTGTGGCTCAGCTGACACTGGAAGCCGAAGGACATACTCAAGGATAGGGGATTACAGAAATGGAGATCTTCATTAGTGCCTGAATAATGTAGTTCAGTTGAATACTCTGTTAGTCTGCGTTTACGTCTAGATGGTGTTCAATAATCGTTCGGTAGTGCTCAATCTGAACTTTCCCTGCTGATGTGGTTACATTAGTTTGGTAGGCTTGAGATGACATTTGTGTGATGATGGTAGGGCCATCCCGGTGCTGTAAACTGAATATTGTCTATTCCTTTTTGGTAATGGACGGGGGTACAAGCCCTTTAACTCAAAAAAAAAGAAGAAGATAAAATCAGCAATCTTTTTGCACGATTTTATTCAATTGTTTCACAAGTATTTAATTCCATGACTCATTATTGAAAACTGAGGCAAGAAACTTTCGTTAAACTCAAATTTTCTCTCTTCGTAATATAAATAAATCCATTGTCATGTCACGAGAAACGCTTGCTGTACGTGATAGGCCATGAAAAACGGATAGAACTCTCCTAACACTGAAGTGAAACTAAACAAAAAACATGGCCGATGGCCGTGGAAGCATCTCAAAGGACGACGAAACAGGTGAGAATAAAATGCACAGGCGGTACTGACAATAGATGACAAAACGCCTGGATAAGCCAATGGGATGAGGCGACGAGCCTAAAGCCGCCATGCTGGTCAGCGCTAGCCACGCTCGCCATTAACTCCCCGTCTCCGATCCACAAAATCTCGTTGACATGGCAGCTGACTTTGGATTTCTCTAGTCACTCGCACGTGAATGGCAAGCGCTCCGGCTTGCATCCCCAGGCAAACCAGGCAGGCCTGCTGTCCTGTGCAGCTTAATTAGCCTTGATTACTCTAGGGTGAGATCCCCGCAGTTTCCGTGCCAGTGATGGCAGCGATTTGATTCGCCCGACGCAGGCGCTCGGCTTTTCATGCCCTCGCCCCGCGCGCGCTTCAAACACCGGCACCTCGGATCCCACGCGACGCAGCCGTAGCCTCCGCAGCACCACCCTGAGCGAACAGCCAGCTCCCCCGCCGTGCCGTGCCACCTCGTCCTTGTCCCGGGGCACACGTCGTCTTGCCGTGCGGCATGAAGCGGCACAACGCGGGCGAGTTGCCGCTGTCGTCGCAGGCGGGCGACGGCCGGCGGCTGCCGTCGGAGGACGACAAGAAGGACAAGTTCGACAAGGGGCGCGTCAGCTGTTCCCGGCTCTGCTTCCTCTTCGCGCTCGCCGCCACCGTATCCATCGTCGCGCGCCACTACTACGACGCCGGCCTAGGCCGTGGCGATAGTGCCGGCGTGGTGCGTATCGAGGTTCTGCCGCCGTCGGTGCATCGGGACCGGAAGATCGTTCCGATCGCTCGCGGCGGCGAGCCGTCCGAGCCCCGACACTCCCTCTTGTCTCCGGTGGACGCCGCCGGCGACGACGCGTCGTCCAAGCCTTCGGCGGCGTCGCGGTCTGACGAGTCTGCCAGTGGAGGCAAAACATCGTCGAAGCTGCAGGGCTCGCCGCCCTCGGGAGCTCATGTTCATTCCAAGCAGCAGCACGGCGGCCACCCCTTCGCCCGCGCGCTGGCCGCGGCCGACGACAAGGACGACCTCTGCGGCGGCCAGTACATCTACGTGCGCGAGCTGCCGGCCCGCTTCAACAAGGACATGGTCCAGAACTGCGACAAGCTGTCGCCGTGGACGGACATGTGCAGGTACACCACCAACGGCGGCTTCGGCCCGCTGCTCCGCGGCGGCAAGGGCGCGTTCCAGGGCACCGGCAACGGCTGGTACGACACCGACGAGCACGCGCTGGACATCGTCTTCCACGAGCGGATCAAGCGGTACGAGTGCCTCACCGACGACCCTTCCCTCGCGGCCGCCGTCTTCGTCCCGTTCTACGCCGGCCTCGACGTCGCGCGGCACCTCTGGGGCAACAACGTCTCGGCGAGGGACGAGCTGGCGCTGGACCTGGCAAGCCTGCTCGCCAAGAGCCCTGAGTGGCGTGCCATGGGCGGCCGCGACCACTTCTTCGTGGCCGGCCGCACCACGTGGGACTTCCGTCGGAAGGACGACGCCCATGCCGACTGGGGAGCAGGCTGCTCAACCTCCCCGCCGCCAAAAAAACATGACCGCGCTCGTCGTGGAGGCCAGCCCGTGGCACCTCAACGACGTCGCCATTCCCTACCCGACCTCGTTCCACCCGTCGAGCGACGAGGACCTCTTCTTCTGGCAGGACCGGGTGCGCGCGCTTAATCGCTCGTACCTCTTCTCCTTCGCCGGCGTGCCGCGCCCCGGCGACGCCAAGTCCATCGAGGGCCGCCTCGTGGACCAGTGCAAGGCGTCGGACTCGTGCTCGCTCATGGAGTGCAGCACCACGGGAACGGACAACAAGTGCGAGTCCCCGCCCAGCGTCATGAAGCTGTTCCAGAGCTCGACGTTCTGCCTGCTGCCGCGAGGAGCCGCCGACACGCGCCGCCACGCCTTCGACGCCATGCTAGCCGGGTGCATCCCGGTGTTCTTCCACCCGGCGTCGGCGTACGTGCAGTACACCTGGCACCTGCCCAAGACCCACACCGACTACTCGGTGTACATTCCGGAGGACGACGTGCGCAACAAGAACGAGAACGTGGAGGAGAGGCTCCGGAAAATACCGCCGGAAACGGTCCGGGCAATGAGGGACGCCGTCGTCGACCTCATCCCGTCGTTGACCTACGGCGACGCGACGTCGAGGCTTGAGACGACGGTGAAGGATGCGTTTGACATCGCGGTGGCCACTGTGATCAACAAGGTGACCAAGCTGAGGAGGGGCATCGTGGAGGGTCGACCGGAGGAGGCGAAGCTGGAGAAGTATAGCTGGAAGTACCCGTTGTTGGCACAAGGGCAGAAGGCAGAGGACCACCATGAATGGGATCCCCTGTTCAATTAGCTTGTCATCGTTGAACCCATTATGCGTGACATTGTTTCGTTTGATGAAGAATTTAGGGTCGTTTGGAACACGAGAATTTTTCTTTTCGTGATTTCTGCTGGAATTGGAATTGTTTCTTCACGAAAACTTCATGTCTCCTGTTGACATCAAAAATGGCGTGGCCTAAGTCACGTAAAAAAATCCAGACTTAGTCAAATTCTCGGGAGGATCGAAAAAAAGGCTTTTACGGAACATGACCGGACTCACAGCGCGTCGGTCCAGCCGACCGTCCAGCGTCGTCGGTCAGCGCCCCACGATCGGTTTGCGGACCTTCAAAAACCGATCGGACGCGCCGACCGGAGCGTCCGGTCAACTCCTCCGTGAGTCCGGTCAGCTGAAATCGGCTGATTTTCGGGCATCGACCGACGCCACCCATGAGTCCGGTCCAGCGTCCGGTCCCGGGATCCGGTCGGGTCGTGCGTCGCGAGCCGGGCTGCGGACCTTCTTCGAAAGTCGACCGGACCCGTTGACCGAGCGTCCGGTCAAGGCCGACCGCGGCGTCCGGTCACCCCGACGCAGGCCCGTGTCCGTCTGAGATCGAACCGATTTGTTTCCAATCGTGTTTAGGTCGGTTTTTGATGCTTGAAACGTCCGAGAACGGTTTCCTAAAAGGATAAGACCACCCTCCTCTATATAATAAAGAGGTTCATGGCCGATTTGATCCCATCTACATCTAATCGACAATCAATCTACCTCCTGTCCCGTATGTAGGTCATCTTCTTCCTTCAACCCCTCTATCCTGCTGTTCGGCGGCGAACTCCGCGTTCTTCGTCGGCGTTCTAGGCGGCCACGCTGGTCCTAGAGCACCCCTCACATGCGTCCTCCCGACGGGTCTTCCCGGAGGTGCGTTCGAGGTTCTCTCGGCCGTCACCGAGCTCTACGCGCCCCTACCGATCCCTAGATCGGTTTGGGTTGTCACGCTGCGGTGCTCGCTGCTTCAAGGTTGTGTGCAATCTTCGTGGGCGTCCAAGGCCCTCCCGGTGTGTTGGTGTGAAGCTCCGATTTCGCGTTCAACATCTCCCAAGCATTCTCTTACATTTTACACAGTTGTAGAGTTTTGTATTGTCGTCTTTTTTGTCAGAGGAAAGCACTGTACATGCATTTGAAAATTCATCGGTCCTCTTCACTCCGGATAGACTCTACGGAATGAGAACAAATTGTTTAACTAAACAGGCTGCGACGATATTGCCAACATATTTATTTTTATAATTTTCTTCAGATTTAGAGTTAGACATAAATAGCCAACGGATACAAATATGGATGCTTATTGCCTCAGTTACAAATAGCCAACATATTTGTATTTGATATATCTCCATTTTTATTTGTATTTGGGTTTAAAAAATTCCGTATTTGTATTTGTCGTGGTCTAATACCACCGTCACAGTAATGTCTGGCTAATGCGTGCTCCAATGGCCTAGCTCTAGAGACAATGACGCAAGATGTATACTGGTTCGGGACAAATCGCGCACCCTAGTCCAGTGGTGATCACTATCCGAGCTCAAACCCTCATACCGGGGCTAGTACAAGCGAGGCGAGAGAGGAAGCGGGCTCCCAAGTCTCGTGATTGAGGCTAGTGCCAATATCGGGTGGGTGTGTGCGTGGATGCTACGGCGGAGGAGGTGGAACCTGCCTCAACCCGGTGGCTGGCCTCCCCTTTTATAGTCGCAAGGGGGAGGATACACGAGCTCATATCGGGTTGAGGACTTGAAGAAATGAAAATACATGCATAGGGTGGAGGATGCGAGAGAAGAGCTTGTTGCAGAGCTCGTAGCGCAGGCGAGAGTTCGTTCCTAGCTCTGAAGCATCTCGGGTGTCGAAATTGGTCGTCGTCGTACGCGGGATTCGCGATTTGGGCGGTGGTCAACCGTCGCCATGTCTTCAATCGTAGTTGGAATGCGTCTTCTCGGCATGGGCGCGTCCATACCGCGGATGGGGAGGGTGTACACCCTGCGTACCCGATCGGCACTGTAGCCGATCGGCATTGTAGGGTAGTTGTTGGAGTCGACGGGCACGGCGAGGTGATCAAATGACTGCCCTCTTGCTGCTGTGGCCTAGCGTGGCTACAGTGTCTGTCAGGGAGTTGTTGAGCTTGTTAGAGAGTGGTTGGCCAACTCCCGTACCCGCAGGCTTCCTTGAGAAGGCAGGTGGTTGAGCTCTCAGTGGGTAGCGTCGCAGAGCTCGTCGTATAAGAGCTTCGGCGGGCGGAGAGAGGTCTCCGGGGCGAGGTCGAGCGCGACGAAGATCCGAGAGCTTCGTGTATGGGAGCTCGGCGAGGCGGAGAATTGCCCTTGCTTGGAGAGCTCGTGTCGGTGAAGACTTCGCGGCGCGGTGGGGCGCCCGCCTTATTACATTTTCTGTGTAGTCGAGGTCCGGGGTTGCTTTGGCTTGTTGTCCGTGAGTCGGTGCTTGCTTAAGGGTGTCCCAAATATCGATCCCCCACAGTATTATACTAGTATCGTGCCCGTGCGTTGCTACGGATAACTAAATTTTATATAAAAACACATGGATCGCATGATAAAATAACAAGTACTATTAAATTAAACAATAATATTGAAGTGACATTTAATCCAAACACACAAGTTTTATATAAAAAACACACGGATCATAAGTGCACATGTACACATGATAATCTTTGAAAGGGATCAAAGTTACCTGGATAATATACATTACCACGAATGTAATTGGATCAAATATGAATAGAAATAGCCAATTATAGTTGGGTGCTCGGTTGCACGGGTATGCGGAGGAAATAGAATGGGTTGACAGTTCACTGTGAAAAAGCATTATGCACATGCACAAGGCTTTGGTCGCACGAGAGCGGTGAGGCGTAGAGGGAGAAAACGTATAGGGAGGGCCGAATGAATGCGTGATTTTTCGGTCAAGTCTCAGATTTTTTTAATCTGTCTACTTGATTAGAAAAGAGAAGGGGTTGGTAGTCTACCGTGAAAAACAATATGCACCAGCACAAACACGACCGGGCGGCGGCGAGGCGGCAGCGCGATGAGGCGTAGGGGGAGGAAAAAAACGCATGGGGAGGGCCGAATGAATGCATGGTTTTTCGGTCTCACGATTTTTTTCTAACCCGTTCTTTATTTGGCAATTGATTAGTAGACTTCGTTTGTTGTCTATGATTTCCTTGCATGCGTGCGTCGTGCCGGGATGGTAGAGGAGAGTAATCCGTCTTCTTGATTACGTTATTTATATGCAATTAATTAGTAGACTTTCTTTGTTGCGCTTGATTTCTATACATGCATGCATGCCGAGATGTTAAGGTGCTTGAAATATGAATTTCATTGAGACTTTATCTAGGAACTTTTAGATTTACATCCAACAATCAAAATATGTCAACCACTTGAAGACAGGATCAATGGCCACTACATTGCGTGAATAGAAGCTTGGATTTCAGGTGACTGATGCATAAGAAATGTGTGAAGATAAAGATGTATATATTGAGAAAAGAGAATGGTCATATTGAAATGAAAAATAAATAGACATGAAGTTGCTATAAGATCAAGGAGTATCTTGGAACAAGATTAAAACCGTACAAGATCATCTAAACAGGAGAGAATATTTGCGGTTAATGCCATGGCTCATTTTCGGTGTGCAAAATAAAGGACCAAGGCAGTGACAAATCCTGGTGCGAGGCGTGTGACTGTGTGAGTGCGTGACATATATGGGCACGTTTTTTTAAGAAAAAGAACATGTGAAAAGCCATGTTTAGTTGTCGGTGCTTGGCTGCCAACCCCTTGGGCCAAATTTTGGCAAACGAATCACCCGCCAATGGGTCTGAAAGATGTGGGTTGTTGGGTCTGAGCACGCGACCGGGAACGAGCCCAACGTGAATTTTGGCCCTGGCACGTGTTGGCGTGTCTCCTCCAAACGCCCGATATAGCTTGTGTGCCCCCAAACTAATTTGGTCCTTTTTTTCTCAAAAAAAAAAAAACTAACACTTTGGCTAGTCAAAATTACCTCCGTGAGTTTTGGTTACAACCGTTTCCACCATGTCCGGGCGTCCGGCACTCCGGCTGACCCCTTCATACCTTCATGTGACCTCCCTTAATTAACGCCTGCATGCGACATGTCCACATTTCTTCGGTATCCCCAGTTGCTGCCACCGCTCACCGGATATCCCCAGTTGCCTGGCTCGCCGCCGGTCGAATCGTCACCACTACCGTCCCCGTGGAGTGGAGCTCTCCCTCCGTCGCCAGAGGAAGAAGGTAGGCGCGAGGAAGACAATGCGCTCGTTGGGTTGGGTCATCCATGCGTCGGTAACGAAAGTTTGGGTCGCTCGTGTAGCTCTCCGGCGTGGGCGTGGGCGTGGCGGTGCCGTCCAGAACGGTCACCGCGAAACAGGCAGCGATGTTGCTGAGGTGGTGATGCACGCACGCACGCCATGTGCCTGCCGGCCGGCTTTATGCGACCACACCGACTGCCGTGGCCCGTGAATACTGGACCCGGTTCGCTGGACCGGAACCGGACCCTCTGGCATCTGCTTTCTATGGACCAGGCGACCAGTCCTCGAAAGCTGTGCGTGCTCGTCACTCTGCTCTTTCTTTGTGCTTATTATTTCCTTGATTGATGCTTATGCTCTCAAATAATCTTGGGTGAAAATTTGGGAAACCGACGAGTCTCGGGCTCCAGGCTCCACCTTTTTTTTTTTTGTGACAACACACCTGATTTATTTAGTACTCTGTACTCACAGTATGCCGTTGCTGTTTTCCTTCTTTATTTTACACAAAAGAAAATGCCCACGAGCACGCGATCCAGTACAGTGGATCCGCAATAATCACGTCAATCAATCAATAAAATAAAATCACGCCCCTATTTCCAGTTAATGACAGATTGACAGTTAACACGAGGTGCCTGAGAGCTGTGCGCAGCTTGGCTGTGGCAAACGACGGATACGGACTCCACTCGCAAACCACAGCACCGGCCAATGATGAACAACACGGGTACCCTGGGCTCAGCTTCCAGAAAGACGGCGCCGACAAGACTGATGGCGGCGGCACAGGTGGCGTGCCCTGGCCGTCGCGGATCTGCTACCTCGTCGCTGTCGTCACCGCTCTGTGGGCCGTGGCGTCCATCCTGTTCCCGCCGTCGGCGTTCCCCATTCCTCCCCTCATGTCCACCACCAACGTCGTCACCGTCAGCCAGCATCCCCGCCGACGGTGCTCGCCGGGCAAGCACTGCCGCAGCCGGAGGAGGAAGACGACCGGACCGTGAGTTGCGCGGGGCGGTACATCTACGTGTACCGCCTGCCGCCGCGCTTCAACGACGACATCGTCCGCGGCTGCCGCGCGCTCCGCCCGTGGATGGACATGTGCCCGTACATGCCGAACTGCGGCCTGGGCCGCCCGCTGCGCGACGACGACGGCGGCGGCGTGTTCCCGGGCCGCGGCTGGTACGCCACCGACCAGTTCATGCTCGACGTCATCTTCCGGTGCCGGATGAGCCGGTACGAGTGCCTCACCGCCGACCCCGCACGCGCGTCCGCCGTCTTCGTGCCGGCATACGCCAGCCTGGACGGCGGGCGTTACCTGTGGAACAGCACGGCGACGCGGGACGCACTCGCGCTCGACCTCGTCGCGTGGCTGGCGCGGCGCCCGGAGTGGCGCGCCACGGGCGGGCTAGACCACTTCCTGGTGGCAGGACGGACCGCCTGGGACTTCCTGAGGAAGACCGACGCCGACGACGACTGGGGCACCAAGCTGCTCAACATCCCGGCCGTCCGCAACATGACGGCGCTGGTCCTCGAGGTCGACCCGTGGAACGGGTCCAACACTCTCGCGGTGCCGTACCCGACCAACTTCCACCCGGCCGCCGCCGCCGACGTGCGCGCCTGGCAGAAGAAGGCGCGCGCGTTCAAGCGCAGGTGGCTCTTCTCGTTCGTCGGCGCGGCGCGGCCCGGGAGCAGCAGGACCGTCCGCGCTGAGATTCTCCAGCAGTGCGTCGCGTCGAGCCGGTGCGGGATGTTCCGGTGCAAGAAGGGGTCGGAATGTGAGGCCGCCCCGGGCGCCATGATGCGCGTCTTCGAGACCTCGAGCTTCTGCCTCCAGCCGCGCGGCGACACGGCGACGCGGCGGTCCACGTTCGACGCCGTGCTGGCCGGGTGCATCCCGGTGTTCTTCCACCCGGACTCGGCGTACACGCAGTACGCGGACCGCGTCCTCCCGGCGGAGCCCGAGAGGTGGTCGGTGCTCATCATGCACACCGACGTCACGGACCGGAACGTGAGCATCGAGGAGACGCTGGCCAAGATCCCGCCGAAGGCCGTCAAGGCGATGCGCGAGGAGGTGATCCGGCTCATCCCGAGCGTGGTGTACGCCGACCCGAGGTCGGCGCGTGTGGACTTCAGGGACGCGTTCGACATTGCAGTGGACGTCGTCCTTGACCGGGTGGCAAAGCGGCGGCGAGGGGATGTCGACGGAACGGACGCTGATGGACGAATGGCCGGCCGGTTAGGAGGAAACTGAATGGCCACGGCGTCTGGGATCCGCCACCGCCACGTGATCCTTCGTGAATCGCGACGGTGCATTTGAATGGGACCCTTGAGTCTTGGAAGGCCTGTCTCTTCAGTTTAGGATCGTGTAGTACACTGTGCACGTCCAGCACGGGTATATCTACGGTGCGACATGGCTACCTGCGGCCGCGTAGTGGAACGCTCGGAGGACATTCCTTTGTTCTTTACCTCGGTCAGGTTTTTTGTTGTTCATAAAGGGTGACGCTGAATATATATATAGTTACATTACACTTGCCTGAAATCTGAAATTTCAGATCTTCTCGTCTTGCCTGGTTACAAATTTCAATTCCCGTCACCGCCCCTTGTCGCCGGTAACCGGACGACGCTTCCATGCTCTAGCCAAGCCTTCGCCATTACACAGAAGCGCATATATATCCTCTCCACTGTCCAACAGAATAACATGTCTCTCCTGGTTTTTATGATCGTACTAGCGCTTACGGTCATACTAGCGCACGGACGTCTGATTGAATAGAAATCTATCAGACATCTGTGCGCTAGTATCTCTCATGGTTTTTACGATCGTGCCGTGACGCTATTGTCAATTTCCACGCTATTGGCGCTATTGGAGCTATAGCGCCGCTATTTTCACGCTATTGGCGCTATAGCGGTAGCAGCAGGCTGGCGCTACTTCACGTAGCTTGGCTATAGCGGCGCTATAGCAGCGCAATAGTGCTTAGAATAGTGGCCGAAAAGTCGACGCTATTTCTCATAGCCCGATAAAAACATGGATGACATATGAAATGTTTTATAAATTCAAATATTAATAAATATTAGGTCAATACATGTGCACAAAGGCAAATCTAGCATCAATTTACAACAATACTAGTGTTATATATGTAGACTTTAGTTGAATTGGCTCAAATACTAGTGTTATATGGCCAAATTTATTAGGATTGCTAGTAGTATATGCGGGTATTTATTACCCACGGGTAGACGGGTATGGGTAGGGTACACCCGCACCAAATAGCGTGCCGATGGGTAGAAGATTTCTCCTAATAACGTATCCACGGGTAGAAAAATCATTCCACACCCGCATTTTTATCGGGTAAAACCCGTCGTGCTCGGGTTTCGGTTACCCGTTGCCATTTTGAGTGGTGGGGGAAAACCCCACTTCAAACCCACTTTTCTCGCGAAGGCGCCAGAGCTCCACGTTGTGTCATGCGTCAATGACCGTTTGAATTCTACTATTGGCGCGCATTCTTACGCGCACGCGTCGGACGCGCCGTCGGGCGTAGTCCAGTAAGCTTGTAAAACGCTGCCACTACTTGATGCTCGAACGCCGACCGTCGGACGCACGCCCGGGCGTCCGACACGCATACAACCGCCTTCGGCCTGCCGGCTTCTCCAACACGCGCCGGATGTTGCACCTGTGTCACCCGGCGTCCGACGCATGCACGCGTCGGACGCTCCGGTGTAGCCGCTCCGCACCGCACAAAGCACAACGCGCTGGACGCGCACCCAGCGTCATACACTCATCACATCGATGTGCAATGTCGGTAAAACCTTGTATTACAGCCCGTCGACGATGCTAACTTCTCCACCTTTGCACAAACATGCTAGTCAACAAGTGTTCAACTTGTGCTCCAGAGATAGCATGTTTTCACCAACAAATTGCATCCAGCGCAATAGAAAATAGGTGTTTCATTTCCCAAAAGCACCGAATCCCCCCTCGCAAGCTCGGAAGGGAGGGAGAGAGGGACCCAAACCCATCTCAACCTTGCAAACACCACCACCTTTCCAAATATGCCAACACCACCAAGTGTACATCACCATGTGCTTGTGTGTTAGCATTTTCTCAATCAATTTCAAAGGTTTAGTTAGCTCTCTAGGCTAAGAATGCATTCACATGATTGTTGAACCTAGAGGCACATGAGGATTGATGTTCCCGACGTTTTTTCCCCTATTTATAGTCCGGCTATCGATCCTAAACCACTAACACCCTCTATGGTGTCTTGAGTGTGAAATCAAATGGCCCTAAGATTATACCTTCGCCTTGGGCATATTTTGATCACCTCGATGCAGGCACAAAAATCCTACTCCCTGCGCCGCACACACCGACAAGCCGGAATAGCTGGCTTTACTGCCCCCGAGTGTCTTTGAATCGAAGGCGTGCCGATCAATTTGACTTTGTTAATTGACAAGGAGGTAAACGTAGATCCGGAACATGCACGGTGAAACCAAGGCAGTTCATGTGTATGGCTCTAAGGCGGGATATAAAGACATATAGCTATGAGAGCTATCTGGTCGACAAATAATGGGTGCATTCGGTAAACATATATAAGGATATGATGTAATAACTTGATTCTTAGAATGATCATAAAGACATGTCTGAACAAATAAAGTCGATCATTATGATGTGCTATCGTAAAAGCTCTATTGCATAGATCGAATCAATTGACAACATGATAAATAAAAGAAAATAAATCATAAACATCATTCACGGATATTCATGACACGTGAAAGCATAACCGTGTTCGGCAAGCTTGCCGAATCGGGGTCCATGAAGAAGGAACTACCATACGTAAAAACCTATCGAGTTAAAGCGATCTCTAGTCCACCGGATGACTAGCTCTAGAGTAACCCAAAGATCCAGATCCACCGGGATGACCGCGATCTGTCAAGATCTAAACGTTATACGAACCCACAACATGTAACAACTTAGATTGATCTATCTCGGCTACGATAAGCGAGATAGATCTAGCGACGACGATAAGATGAACAATGAAAGTACTAAAAGCAACTAGATCTATGATAAGATAAAGCCGAGACTTCTCAATCTAAATTGGGCAAAAAGTGTGTGCAAACATAATTGAATAAATAAATTGAAAGCATTGCAAACACGTGGTAACTTAATGAATTCATTAGATCTTGCCAAAATCTAATGAAGCCGATAACTAGCTCTAAGCCGGACCTTAGCCCACCGGATGGCTCATGATCGACAAAAAGAACTCTCTTGCCCCGATAGCTTAAATCCACCGACGATACTAAGCGTGAACAAGACTTCTTGCAATAATCTAAATCCGCTGACGATACTAGACATGGTGCAAGGTTGCCGGTACTTACGGAGGTCGACGGTCGATGAATCCTCTCGCAGTAGATCGGCGACACGGCCCGGACTCGAAGGGTGGCGGAGCCAAGGCACGAGCGGGGTTTGTTGTATTTGATTTGGGTAGGTTGTTTTACGATTTGCGGGGGTCTTATATTTATACCACGGGCTTTGACGAGTCCTAACTAATTACGAATAAATGTAACTAAATATCTAGCTAAGATACATTGTCCTCCAAGTCTTCTCGAGTCGTGAAATTGCACGTGGCGTGGGCCCTCGTCCTCGAATATCTTCCTTGGCGCTCCAAGTTTGCGAACCATCCATTTGCTCAGCTCCTTTCTCGGACTCAGGCTCCTAGCCAAATAACAGCGGCTTCCCGAATGCTACAGGCGTCAACGCTTGTCTTTGCTAGCCGAATGACCTCTTACCGAATCATCGTGTCTTGGTCCATCGGTCATCCGGGCCTTACCAAATTTTGGTGTTAACACGATCTCAATTCTCTAAAGCTCGAGCACTTGATCATCTTTTGGATCACCTCAATCCATCCACCATGACCACCGTGCTTCTTACTTGGCTAGACCAATCTCCAACTAATTCACACACTTAGCATAGAGAGATTAGTCCTAGGATGTCATCAACATCTAAAAGCAAACTAGAGACCTTCAACGGTGCGCTGGGTAGTGATGCGGTTCGATGCACCTGGACACCGGGAGGAGGTCGGTTTGGTGGCACTTTAGCACTTTTGCCCCCTCTCCCACTTGTATAAATAGACCTCTCCTCTCCACCCTCAACACACACTATCACGCCCCACTTTCAATGGGTCGTTAATCACACGATGTTTGCGCCCGGGATCACGCCACAAACACGTCTATTAGTCACAGAAAATGGTAGACAGAAATAATAATAATTCGAGCTTTATAAATATAGGATGGAAAGGGGCTTACAAAGTCGCGACGAAGGGTCACCAAGCGGGGTTACAATATCAGAGTTGGTCAACCGAGAAGCGGTGGATTAACTATGACACTGCCCCGTGCTCCACAGGCAAACTTGTGCATGGATGAATTCTGGGTTTCAACGTCCTTCTCCTAAGCAAACACTTCGCGAACTCCTACGATACGCGGGTCCTCTACATTGTCGTCGATCTTACCTTCACATGTGCCGATATATCTGTAAAAATAGAGGGGTGAGTACAAACGTACTCGACAAGTCCCAACCAGGCGGATGGAATTATTAAGGGTTTGGGCCCTAGCAGAGTCTCTAAAACTGCTCTCGCTAGTTCCCGGGTTGTATCATGTCATCACTGTCATGGCACCACAGGTTAGTCATCGACAGTGTGTATTCTAATCATAGATGTTCAGGCCTAGCACTTGCCCATTCCAAGGACGTGTCTATTCAAATAGATTTAAATAACTCTATACAGGGGTTGTACAATTTCCCCACACGATGGGCCATCTCCTCCCATGTACGGTGGTCAAAGGTGGTCCAACGAGATCCCGTACCCGCTTGGTAGCTAACCTAGGTGTTAGTATATCTTCTACCTAAGTATTCTCGGGGGTTGGAGTTGGGGCCACTTTCCCCTTTCATAAAATATTGGGGCCACTTTCCCCATTCATAAATTCATAAAAATATTGGGGCCACTTTCCCCATAATCAATAGCTCAATTGTTTAACATGGAGGATAAATCAACCACGCCAACCGGACCATGGGGCCACTTTCCCCATGTCTGCTCCCGATAGCCCTTCCGCCTACTACCGGCCACCTAGGCATACGATATACCTCGACCTAACGGGGTGTGAGATCAAGCCGCCCCATCCCGGCGTGTGGCTGTACGTAATATCACACTAGGTAGAAGGTCTATGAACCGATCCTTAGGGAGGTGAGTATCTCTCCTCGGGGACACATTCGAGAGTGTGATTGGTCCACCTCCATGTAGACTATCACCACTCACCTTTTGGTTGGGTTCATCTTATATTAATTAATTAACAATCATGGCTATTATCGTATGTCCGCAACAACTCATCAACCACCACTGGGCACCTAGCCCCTCAATAACATTGGGCACGCAGCCATCATCACAATCAAGCACCTAGCTCATCATCATCTTATAATCGCATACGATAATAGCCCATGATCTCTTCTCAATTAATCACCATTATTATTACTTAAAGATCATGATTATTAAGGGAGGGGGTAAGGACTTGCACAGGGAGGTTCTTACAAATCGGCACGGCGTCGAACGTCTCTAGCGTACCGGATGGAAGCTCCTAATCGGGTCGATGTAGAACTACGGTGCGTGCGTTGATAACCTAGCTTGAACTAGAGCAACCAAAACAAGCATAGAACATTATGGTGGCAATGGGTTAGATGCATAGAGCTAGATTTTAAATGAATTATGGAAGTCGTTTCACGCGAAACGGAGTAAGTATGCATGAGATATAGATTTTATAATATTAATCCCTAATTAAATCATTAGGGTAATATTATAATATAATTTTATCATGTAATAAAATTGGAACTAATTACATGATAAAATTCTATAAATCAAATAATGAATTTACAAATTTTAAAATTTTTTTTTTTTCGGGAGGGTATACTTATAAAACTCCGTGTACGCAACCCGGTGTACATAGTATTTTACAAGTGTACAGAAAACGTCCCAAGATGCGCATGGACGCCACGTGGGTCAGGTGGACGCCACCTGTCCGCCACGTAGGCGCCACATGGATGACTGGGCTGTCTACACCGTGAGGGACGGCGTGGGACGGAAAGGCAACGTGGTGACTTCCGATTTGCCCGGTGCCTTGACGCCGCTAGCGTACATGACGACGTCGCCTCGTTGAGTCCCGCTGCCGCTCCCTGCGGCGGCGCCTCGCTGGGGTCTCGCCGAAATGACGCCGCCCTTGCCCAATGCTCGCCGTGGAGGGTCCCCGGACTCCTCGCGTTGCCCCGAGTTAGTCGGTGTAGATGGTGGCGGCGGGGAATGCTTCTTCTACGGTGGCGGCGGGCACCGGCGGATTCCCGACGGCGGCGATGCTCGGGCAAAGGCTACACAGCACCAACGCGAGAAAAAGTGGGAATTGAAAGGAGAGGAGGGCGAGACCTTTGACTCACCAACCGACCTCGTCGTGGCGGAATCGCCGAACACACCTCGACCTAGCTACAGGGCGGCGCGGACCGATTTGGGGAAAGTTCGAGCAGCTCGGGATTGAGAGGGAAATGGGGAAGTGAGGTGAGCACCGCACGTTCCAGGTCATGGCGGAGCCGAGGAGGGGTGGAGCGAGGTCGATTGAGCGAGGGTCGGGCCTATTTATAGGCCGGCCATGGTGATGCTCGGCGCCGAGATCTTTTCCGCCACCGAGATCTTTTCCGGCCGAGCCTCCCGCTCCCGTGGACTCCTCGCCGGGCTTCGCGGTGTCGGGCTTGCCGATGCACGTGCCCCAGGCTCCGTGAGTGGGACGGACGCCGAGTCATGTCGCCCCACAGCGGCGGCGCCACTCACACCACAAGCTCTACTTCAAGTTCTTCGGACCCTACGAGATCATCGACAAGATCGGCTCGTGTCGCCTACAAACTGAAGCTTCCGTCGTCATCGTCGGTGCACCCAATTTTCCATGTGTCCCTGCTCAAGGCTGCGCCCCCGGCTTCGACTCCAGTCATCAGCAAGCTATCCGACCACGACGATGCGCTACAGATCCTAGAGCGCGTGCTTGAACGTTCGCCTCCGGCAGGTCGGAGCTCGCATCGAACCTCGCCGCTCATCAAGTGGGCGGGACTAGAAGACGAGCTGGCGCGACACGGGAGGACACCGACTACATCAGCGAGAGGTTCCCAGCTGCACCGACTTGGGGACAAGCCGGCACTCGAGGAGGAGGGGATGTGAGCACCCTAGTACTAGATGACCAGGACGCCGTCCACAAGCAAGGCCGAAGCAAGCGCTACAAGAAGTCCAGCTCCAGAATCCATGGGCCAGAATGGGCCTCCCCGTCCAGAAGTAACATGAAGCACAGAGAGGAGATAGCATAAGATCCATTCCTGCTGAGAGAGGAAAAAGGATCGATCAACTTGTAACAGAAGTAAGAACGAGAGAGAGGTGAGGAAGAGAGAACTGGCCTTCCTGGCCAGGTTGCTGTAAACATGTGTGTGAGATTATCGAGATTCGTCGGAGTTCGTCACCGTCGAGTAGGGTGTTAACATGGTGGCGAGGGAGGAGGAGTCCTCGGTGCATATAGAACACCAAGGGCCAAGGCCCGAAGGCGGTAGATATAATGACGAGGTGGCATATTCGGGACGGCCGTAGCTCACCCCTGCCGCCAACATCGTGCTTGTTGGCGACTTCCATTGTTGGTTCGAGAAGAAGGTGTTGTGTTTTAACAGGAGAGCAGGAGCAGGTCGTCGTATCGAATAGTACTAGAATAGCGGGGAAACGGCTAGGAGAACAAGTCTCGGCCGCGTCTTGGGCTTCTCAAGGGGAAAAGAAATTCTCTTCTCGTGTGTTTTGTTGGGGGAGTGGGTCGAACCCGGCTGGTCGAACCCATTTTTGAGGTGTTTGGTTGGAGAGTAGGCGGGGGCGGGTTCGACCCAAGAGCGAATATTCGCCCCGGTCTGCGGGTCGACCCCGTCCGCTGAAATCCGAGGGGATGGAGCGAACCCGCGGCGGGGTTCGAGGCTCCGTCCGCTCATCCGTCTTCGCCATTTGAGGCTCCGTCTTCGTCCTCGCGCCGCCCGTCCGCTCGTCCTCCACCGCGCGCAAATAGGCCGTGAAGAAGACGGCGGCGAAGCTGGATCAGCGGCGGCGAGTTGGAATGGCGTGGTGGCGAGCTCCAGCCCTGACCGGGTGCGGTGCCGACACGGGCGCGCGGCGCGGTGGCGAGAGCTCCCGACGAGGATCCGCTCGGTGCCGAGCTCGGTACGAAGGAAGGAGAAAAGGGCGAAAATTTAATTTTGTTTCTCTTGTAGGGTTCCTGATGTGAAAAACGCTAGAGAGAAAGTTTTGCTGATATATGTTTTGCTAATTTCTGAATAATTAAGGGGTCCTGATGCAAAACGCTTCACTAACGATGTTAACTTGCCATCCAACCCCTATTCTCAATCTCTTCAACCAAACATGAGATGGGTTCATTCCATCCTCAAAATCGAGATGCAACCAAACATTGGGATGAGTCCAACCCAACCCAAAAACTGGTTGGATCCAACCCAACCCACCCAACCCTCAACCAAACACACGGTTCGTGGGCCAACATCATGAATGCCTTCCACTTCTTCATCGATCTGAACTGAGCACATGGTCAGCCGATGCTTTTCTCCAAACAGGCCGGAGGAATCTACTGCTGCAAGAACTCCACACCCTCCCAAGTAGCAAGCAGTTGGCATGCTAGCTTAGACCATCTAACCAAAACCTAATTCACAACATCGTCTTCTTCAATTGACACGTACACATGCAACACATGATGAACATATAAGAGCCGAAGAACTTAGAGGCCAACTTTTTGCTTGCTCTTGGCACAAACCAAGACTGAACATATGGCTGCATCTTGAGCAACGCCATGTCTCCTGCCTGAAAAGCACATTCGGGATGCCGCTTGTCGATCCATGTCTTCATATGTTGCTTGGTGCGAACCAGACGTTGACGAATGTGATTAGTTATAAGCTGCCGCTCCTAAAGCCACACTAACAGCTTTGGACACAAAGATCTCATCCGCATGTGAAATCCAAAAATGAGTCGGTGGATATCCATAGAGAACTTCAAACGGCGATGTACACAAGGAAAGATGCATGCTAGTATTATACTACTTAGCAGCACCAACAGCCACTAACTCCATTTGGTCGCACAAGCATGAATAACAACCAAGAAATTAATGTTTCCATACACTGTTTCACACATTCGGTATGTCCATCCGACTGCAAGTGATTGCGTTGAAAGAAAATTTGGTGACATAAACTTTAGATAAGAAAAAGGCCCATTCAAAGCGAAAATAGATGTCGCCATTCTCGTCGAAGGAAAAAAAAAAAATGGAAGGTCGGACGAGAAAAACAAATGTAGACAACCATATGGTGATAGGTATGCTCCAAAACTGATCGGTACTCTGTCAGTAGAAAAAAAAAAAACCTGCTGGAGATCTACTCTATCTGTCGAATCTCAAGGAAATAGCAAGATTTGGGATGGGCGACGGACCCTCCCGACCCGACCCTGCGCCGCTCCCTTCCCCCGTCGCCCCACCACCAAATCCGCCCAGATCCACAGCATCCACACCTCCGCCGCATCCATCCTCGCAAGATCCACAGCGGCCTCCACATGAGCTCCTCGCTGTTGGGTCGCAATCCCCCCCTCTCTCTTCCCCCATCGAGATCGATGGTGTTCAAGCCCCGCCATTGCTGAGTCGCTGGAGTTCGTCATATCCTCGTCGGAGGATGTCGCGGCCGCGGCTGTCCTCACGTCAACCATGGAGGATGGGAGCTCCCTTCGGTCTTCGTCCCGGCCTCCTCCGGTGGCGCCCGCCGCGGAGCTCCACCGTCGGGCCGCCGTCGTGCTCCGGTGCCCACCGCCGCCGAGCGAGGCTGCCGCTCAGCCCGAGTGCGGCTGCTGCAGGGGCGGGAGGTGATCCTCTTCGAGGATGTCCCGAAGTGGACGGCGACTCGGCGCTCCACTCGCTGGGGGCATGCCCAGGCTCCGGCCGTCGACGTCACGCCTTGTCCACCCCTCGGCGCCCAGCCCGGTGTCCTCCCTCTCCCCTCTCGCCCGCCCTTTTTCACCCCGGGAGTCGGCTCGCCGGCGCCTCAAGGCCCGCGCTGGGCGGGACGGGGACTCCGAGGTGGAGGGGTCGCGGTCTACCCGTCTTCCTACCTCGGCGCTGTCCGGGGATCTGCAGTCCGGTGTTCGGGCGTCGCCGCTGCCCAGGACTTGCCACCCCGTCGTCGCCACCCAGTGCACGCGGGCGTCGTCGATAGGTCTCTCGCCACCGGCGGCCGCTAGCTGGAGCTTGTGCTCGCCTTTGCCCGTCCGTCCGTGGAGGGACGCATCCCCGCCCGGCGGCGTCTAGGTGTGCCGCGTGCGGAGATCCGCCGTCGTCTCTCTCCGCCCGGACGCCGACGGCCGGCGCCACGTCGTGCCTCCGGGGCTGCCGGGCGGTGATGGTGGCCTGTGGCGCCTTACGCCCCAACCGCTTCGCCGGCTTCTCGGCCGGCCCCTCGGTCGCTTCCCGGCGGCATTGCGGGGGAAGTGCCTCAACCGCCTCTCCACCGCCCATCGGGTTGCAACCTCGCTGCTACCCCCACGATGCCTCCGTTGCAGGAGTTTTCGCACCTTCGCTGCGGATCGCAGCGGCGTCGTAAGTGGCCTCCCTCGCCCACCGCCGGGCCTCCCTCGCCACCGCCGCGGTGGGCGTTCGTTCTTTGGTGGCCGTACCTTGCGCCTTTGTCGGCCCACAACGTTCGCCATCGCCGACGGACCCCGGGCTAGGCGGAGCCGCGCCGCCACCACCGCCACTGCCTCTACGCTAAAGGCGGAGGCGCCGCCGGCGTCGAGACGCCCGGCGCTTGGACGAGCCCGTGCGCAGTCTCCTGCCCCGTCGGCCGAGGTCGCCATGGTGTCGCCAGGTACTCCTGTGCGGGCTGCCTTGGACCCGCCGGGCGGAGGCAATGTCTTGCGACCATGGGCTCTATCGCTTTGGCCGCCCCAGCGACCGATGCTTGGTTGAGCTCCCTTGCCGCCGCCGCTTCGCTCGGCAACGGCTCACCGGAGACCGCCTCGCCCTCCGGTGTGCCCGGATGGATCGGAGGTGGCGCAGGAACCTTCGTGGCTCGGGGCGGCAGCTCGGCCTTCTCCCGTGCTTGTTGCCCTCGCCGTGCCGGGCTGCCTCGGAGGCGCTTCTTTGGCCGGTGCGGTTGGGGGCGTTGGTGGTTCGCGAGACTTCTCCAACTAATGGCAACTCAGGTATCCTCACGCCCGCCGGTCTTGCGGCCTTCGATGCTACATGCAGAGGAGTTAGAGGCGTCGATTTGCCTACCGTTGGAGACACCTCTCCTCGAGAGGCCACGATTCTTGCCGCTCGGGATGCCGGTACCTACCGACTCGGCTGCGGCGTAAGCGCACACATTGCTGCCACCACGCCACGGGCGGCGGATGCCACCAGGCGGCGCAGGTCGTGCTCTTGAGGAAGCTAGGCATTGATGTCGAGGATGAGTTGATGGCCGGGGGACCAACTCAAGGCCGCCTTTCGGGACAGCGTCGACCTGGTCCGAACAAGAGAAGGAGCGTCTCGGATCCTTTTGAATGGGCGTTTTCGATCTAACAGCCATGGATCTGAACCTAGAGGGGCTAGAGGACGAGGTGTAGGTTCGGCGTGTTCGCCTTTTAGTTGTAATTGTTTATTTGTAATCACAACCGCGTGCGAGTTGTTGTTAGGAGGGCTTCGGTAACCACGTGTTACTGTCCCCTCGTCTATTGTATTTCAAAAACTCTCTCCGCAATGAAAAACGCAGCGTCTTCTCAAAAAAAAAAAAAAAAAAAAAAAAAAAAAAAAAAAAGAAGCAAGATTTGTGTTGTGGTTCCCGTGGAACGCCAGCTGAAGCTCCTTCGCAGTGGAGAAGAGGAGTCCAAGGTTGCTGTTACCCTACCCATGAAGCCTAAGAGGACGCCGAAGGCTCCAACAATGTTTTGGTGGAATGAGCTGAATGCCATTCTAAGTGAGATGTAATTGGTTTAGTTTCTTTGTTAAGTCTGGGAACTCTAGTAGTTTTCTGAACACCCTCTGGGCCTTGCTGCTTGTCAGCAGGTTTTGTGGAGTTCTCTTTGCCAGGTAGTGCAGGAACGTATGGGTAGTTCGTTTTAAGACAAAGTGATGTAAACCTGGATGCTTGGTCTTTTGGTTTTAACCCAAAGGATGAGGCTGTTTGCTCTTGAACTCTGAAAAACCAAATGCGGACAAAATAGGAGTCTAGAGAAAAGAAGGAAGGTTGGACGGTGGACTGAAACAAAAATTACTTCCACACGTTAATTAGTGAGTGTCACTCAAAAAATAGGTTGGACGAAAATTTGATGCCATTAGTTTTGTCTCTCTAAAATTATGTTAGACTACTATATGCTTTAGGCCGATTTCACTACAACAAAAAAATAATTGTGGGAGACAGGGTGTTTGATTAAATGAGACGAGCAAAAAGTAAGACACTGTTCAAAAATATCAACCGATTTTTAGAGACGAATGACTCATTTTAGGAGACAACACTGTCACGTGCCAGAATTGGGCCAGCCATGGACAGGCTAAAGGGGCCCAACCGGCCACGGCCGGCCCGAAGAGGGGGCGGGGGGGGGCGGCGCCGCCGCCTCTCTCTCTCGTCTTCGCTTAAATCATCAAGTTAGGATTAAATAAAGACTTTTTTGGTGTGCAAGGGATATTCCAACTCTATAAGGAAATCCCTTATTAGGAAATAAATAGGATTGCTTGTAAAAGGTATTCAAACTCTATAAGTAAACCTTTAGAGAGATTGTTTGGATTAAAATTTCCACGGGAGGGCCATATAAATAGGGAGTATGTAATCTTTTGGAGGAACAAGCAATAAAGAATAGTCCCGTGTCTTCCTTGGTTGCCACCGCCGCCTCTGCCCCCATGCCGCCGCCCACGCCCCACCCCAGCGCTGCCCCGCCGCTCCTTCCCCCCTCCACCACCTTCCCTCCCCCACCCCCCACCCCCACCGCCGCCTCCACCATCGCCACCACCGTCAAGCTCGCCATCGACATGTAGCCACCGGAATCCATCCGGTCTATGACAACATCACTCTTAAAAATCAATTAAGATAAGCGGGTTTGTTAATAGGCCCACCTATAAAAATGGATTCATTTTCAATGTCAGATCTCTTAAGAGGCCCAACCTCTCAAAAAATCTATTTTCAGCGGAGGACCTCTTAAAAGGCCTGCTTATGTTAAAATCTCTGAGCCCCATTCAAAATTTATCCAATCCTAGAATAAACCTAAAATCACTTGACACTTATCCTCATCGTCACTCACACGCACATCTGCTTGTTTCTCTCTTCGGGTGCACCTATTTCTCTTATCTCCTTTGTTGAACTCCAAACGTGCAGCGGTGGTTCCTTCCTCACTGTGAAGCTACATGCGAGCATGGAGGCTCAACAGAGAGGTTCGAGCTAGATCTCTAGGCATTCCATGGTGGGTCCTTCGTCTCTGTTGAAGCCTCGGGTGAGTGAGGAGGTTGATATTAACATTTACTTCCTTTTTCCGTCCAAGAAAAGGAGCCACCAAGACTCAAGCAAATTTATGAGGGTCAAGAAAAAGGCGAAAGGACTAAAAGATTGAGGAATCTGGCAAAATTGTGACTTGATCCAGCCATACATGCGCCGGACTCCAGGACTCGCGTGAGACGTGTCCGGCGGTCATGCGCCCGCCGCGTCGGGCGTGGATGGGGAACGCAAGGCGTTCTGGACCCCGTCCCACCGCCGTCGCGGGACGCTGGTGTGCGGCGTCCGTGTAGCGTCCGGCGTGCGCGGGTTGCAACCTCCTGCGGACCGCGTCCGGCGGTCGAAGCCGCATCCGGCGCGAGTGCCAGCGCCTATGTTACCACGATACTCCAAGGAGGGTGACATATCCATATCCGAAACTCGTCGGATACGCAGATATGGATACTCGGATACACTATTTTAGTGGGTTTTCTTTGAAAAAGTGTGTATCCACGTATCCGACACGTATTGTATCGGATACCCGTACCCGTACTCGTGTAACATAGCCAGGCGCGTCCGACGCGGTTCGCAGGCGTCTTGCGATTTGTCCGAACCGATCACATTTCAGATCGGGTTTTGGCAAGTTTCCGGGACTTGGGGACGTCTTTGGGCCGGTTTCCTAAGGGTTCATGGCCGATTTGATCCCATCTACGTCCAATCGTCATACACAAACCCTAAACTTATTTTTATCTTTTCCAAACCCTAATTACATTTGTCCGGCGTCTTTCTCGACGAATTTCGCGGGCGTTCAACCCTAGGGAAACCCTCGCGTGCGTTCTCCCAACGGATCCTTCTGGAGTGCGTTCTGAGGTAACTTTCGGCCGAGATCGAGCTCTACACTAACCTAACCGTTCTTTAGATCGGTTTCTTGGTCAAGTTGCGATCCTTGCCGCTTTTTACAGGTTGTTTGCAACCTCGTGGGCGTCCAAAGCCCTCCCGGTGTGTTGGTGCATTAATTCGTGTCAACATCTTTAATCTCTCTTCCTCTTATCTAAGATCTATGGGCTTAGAGGTAGAAGGTAGCAGCAAAAGATCTCCTTTGAATGAGGTGGATCGATGCAGTGTCCCCGGGTGGGGTATGCTCCATCGAGGACACTATGCATGGTGGAGAAAAATCTCCTTCGGAGGCGGCTCGAGAGGCAGGCCGGTGGCTATAGATTTCCAACGGGCCATGGCGGCCTATGCCGTGCCGCCGAGGCACGCCATGCCCCTGCGGGTCGGGCCGCACCGGGCTCCGTGCGACCTCGAGCCCGGCCTGTTCCAAGGGCCAAAAATCGAGTTGGGTCGGCCCGGTGGCACGGCTAAAAAATCGTGCCGTGCCGACCCATAGGTCGATTTTGAAAAACACTAAAACATAATTATTTTTTACACAGATTCCATCAAACATATGAAATGCACAACACAGAATGACACGTACCGCAATTTAAGATTCACGGGCATCACCAATATATGTACAATATTATACCAAATATGAAAATATCGGGACTAATATATTAAATATGTACAATATTATCACTAGTATATTTGTCACCGGGCCTCCCCTTTCTTAACGTGCGGGCTGCGTGATCGGGGGTCGGCCCAAGCCCGCATTGGTGCCTCGTCTTTGGGCCAGGCCGGGCCAAATCCTTGTGCTTCGGGCGATGCGTCGGGGCGCGGGCGCATGGAAATCTATACCGATGGCAGAGCTTGGCTATTCAGTGTCGTTTTTTTTTTTCTTGAATTTACTGTGGCGAACGTTTTAATCCGTCTTAGAGTTCCTGTTTAACAGTGATAGCGTGCTGGAGCAGACACCTCGCCTCTAAAAACTGAATAGGATCGTCTTCGAAAACTGAATATGACTTGTCCTCCATCAAGCTTCTATTGTCATACTTCCTTGGTAAATGTGCTCCATTAATTCCTCGGGACAAGTTTTATTACGTCGAGATGCCGGTTGACTTGAAACCTTCGCCAACGAAAGAGAGCGATCGATCGAGTATACTGTGTCCTTTGTCTCTAGAAAATCGTGTTTCCCTCACAAACACGTTTTCCGGACGACATACAAAAAAGGGACGGAGGGAGTAAGTTGTACTATTGAATAAATAATTTATTGCAATTGGAGCATGGAACCCGAAGCTTTGAAATAGTCAAGCTTGTAAACATTCCTTTTTTTACCAGTAATAGTGTCTGACGGATGGTAAAAGCCACGTGGGCACCCAAGCCGATCGAGAGCGTGCAGTAAAAGCCGTGGAGTACTGTACTTGTTTTTCTTCTGACAATGGTACTAACTGGTGGTACTAAACTAAACATGAGGTTAGGGTAGACTTTGGGAGAGTACAGTAGTTGAGAACGGCTACTTATTTGTGGTGGAGTACTCGATCCTTTCTGCACGTATCGGCTGCGAACAACGCTCTACTAGCGAGGGCGCAAGCTAGTAGTGTTGCACACCGATCCATGAAGACCACCAGCTCCGAATTCGAAGTAAACATCCAGAGCCAGCAAAATGCCGGTGAGGGCAGTGACAAGCAGCCCGACGGCGGCACCTGGCTCGTGCTCCAGCCGTCCCGCCGGTTAGTCTACATCGTCATGATCTCCACCGCCTTGTGGGCCTTGGTCTTGTACACCATGCAAAATGGCGATGGCGGCGTGTCCGTCCTGCTCAACCCGTCAGCGTTCTCCCTCCCCTGCTGCCCAGCATCACCTCTGGCCAGAGCCCACCACGACCCGAGCATCATCAGCACGCCGGAGCCGGCCAGGCGTCCCCGCCGCCGCCGCCGCCGCCGCCGACGACGGCGCTGGCCGACCGTTGCCGCGGACGGTACGTCTACATGTACGATCTGCCGCCGCGCTTCAACGACGACCTGATGCGCGACTGCAGTCACCTCAAGAAATGGGGCGACATGTGCCCCTACATGGTGAACTGCGGCATGGGCCCGGCGATGGGCGACGAGGGCGGCGCCTTCTCCGGCCGCGGCTGGTTCGCCACCGACCAGTTCTCGCTCGACATCATCTTCCACGGCCGGATGAAGAGCTACGAGTGCCTCACCGACGACCCGTCCCTCGCCGTCGCCGTGTTCGTGCCCTTCTACGCCAGCCTGGACGGCGGGAGGTACCAGTGGACAAACACGTCTTTGAAAGACGCGCTGGGCCTGGACCTCGTCGAGTGGCTGGCGCGGCGCCCGGAATGGCGCGTCATGGGCGGCCTCGACCACTTCCTGGTGGCTGGCCGGACCTCCATGGACTTCGGCCGGAACTCCGACGACGTCAGCGGGTGGGGCACCAAGCTCTTCAACTTTCCGGCCGTCGAGAACATGACGGTGCTGTCCCTCGAGACCACCGAGTGGAGACCATGGCAGCGCAACTTGGCCGTGCCCTACCCGACCTACTTCCACCCGGAGACGGCCGCCGACGTGGTCGCGTGGCAGGAGAAGGTGCGCGGCACGGAGCGCAAGTGGCTCTTCTCCTTCACCGGCGGGCCGCGCCCAGGGAGCGTTCGCACGGACATCTTCCAGCAGTGCGGCGCGTCGAGCCGGTGCAAGCTGTTCCGCTGCGGCTACGGCCCCGACTCAACTGCAGCTCGCCGGGCAGCGTCATGCGCGTGTTCCAGAGCTCCGACTTCTGCCTGGAGCCGCGCGGGGACACGCTGACGCGGCGGTCCACGTTCGACGCCATTCTGGCCGGCTGCATCCCGGTCTTCTTCCACCCGGGCTCCGCCTACACGCAGTACACGGCGCACCTCCCCAAGGACCCCAACACCTACTCCGTGCTCATCTTGGAGAGCGACGTCACCGGCCGGAACGTGAGCATCGAGGAGACGCTGAGCAAGATCTCGCCGGCGGCGGTGAAGGCCATGCGCGAGGAGGTGATCCGCCTCATCCCGAGGCTGGTTTACGCTGACCCGACGTCCAGGCGTGTCGATTTCACGGACGCGTTCGATTTGGCCATGGAGGCGGTCATTGACCGGGTGGACAAGGAGCGGCGCGGCCTGGCCGGTAGCCAGCACTAGTATCGTACCGCCGCCACGACGATGCGACAGAGTGGCCAAGACACCATAGTTTTTAGCTTCAAATTTTGTTGCTGATTAAACATGGCTATGGCAAAATCCATTGAGCTGTACAGGATAAGATTCTAGTTAGGAGCTGAGGCGGCAAGAACTTGGTACGTACGCAGATGGTAATTGCAAAGACCAAGGGGCGGCAAGAACTTGGTACATGTGGGAAGCCAAGCAAAATTTCTTCTTGACGGCTTCTTTTTTTTCAAAAACTAAAATATTGCCCTTTGCTTGTTTAATTTTATTACTTACGTGCACCATATAAGATACTCTTTTGGCCTTTTCGTTGGTGATTACTTAGTACATTCCGGTGTTTTAGCTTTTATATATAGCTTTGTTTGCAAGCCTTGTTGGGTTTAAACTTTAAATCTAACCCATACGTATTTAGGTGGGAGGGTTTAAGTAGTTGGATCCAAATTACGTGGCCTTGATTGTAGTTTCCATAATTTGCACATGAAACTGGTTTACATATCATACATTCCCAACAAACATACAGCTGGCTTCTGCTATGTACATGGATATATATATTTTCTAGATATGTACTTCCTTTTGTTCCAAATTATAGTTTGTTTTAGCTTTTCTTTGTACATTTCTTTTACGATGTATCTAGATATAATGTATAACTAGTGCATAATAAAATAATATATCTAAAAAGCCAAAACGAACTATAATTTAGAATGGTGGGAGTAGTAATCAACTAAAAAGATGATACTATGTAGTAAAGCAATATGTTTGGAAAAATCAAAACGTTTTATAATTTGGAATTGAGGGAGCACATGAAGATAAAACTTATTAGTAGTTTTATAATAAAAGTTATTTTACATATTAAAAGTTAATCAATTTTATCGAGAAGAGCGCGAGATCAACCACACGGGTACGTGGAATTGAGGGAGCACATGAAGATAAAACTTATTAGTAGTTTTATAATAAAAGTTATTTTACATATTAAAAGTTAATCAATTTTATCGAGAAGAGCGAGATCAACCACACGGGTACGTGGAATTGAGGGAGCACATGAAGATAAAACTTATTAGTAGTTTTATAATAAAAGTTATTTTTACATATTAAAAGTTAATCAATTTTATCGAGAAGAGCGAGATCAACCACACAGGTATTAAAAAGTCTAAATCAGCGTCCAAATTTCATCGATTCATAGGTACTAGGGTCACTGGTTGTGCCCGTTTTCAACGCTTACACGGCATTAGATGAAACCGTAGTACCGAGATTTGTGTTCTCTCGATCCCTTCTTCGCAAAAACTACTGTACTGTATATAGGTGCCCTCGATCTGATTCTTCACCAGCAACACGTGTAGTAAGCTAGGGGACGGGTCAACGAAATGGAGATCGACTAGGGGAAGAGAGGACGCACGGGGGTGACGTACGTAGAAACAAAGAAGAAGACAACACATCATTGAGTGCCCGGATCTTGCACTTGCGCGCGGGTTACAGTACACCAGAGGATGTTAACAAGTACGAAGAGTGATGTTAATATGATTAATAAACTGTGTCAACATGCTTGTTTTTTTTCACAATACTACTGCTAATCTGCAACTTGGAAGAAACTAAACTACTGAGCGCCATAATTACTGTCGGCGTCGGTATGTGACGTTGACAACCCCGCAAGCCACGGCGACGTACGTGCTCGTAGTCCCGTCCTTGGGATCACATAGTACGATTTAGGACCTAATTAACGTGCATCTTATATTATTACTTGCACTCCTGGAAGGCCTAGAGGAGCAAAGAGCACTTTGTGAGGTTTAGTTAAACTTAGTGTTTTGATCTGCAAGTATATCATTTTTCTCCTAGAGGCTAAGCGAATTTTCTGGAAACAACGAAGCACAGCTCTACAAAAAAATAAAAAGTTTTTTATGCCTTTCCTAGAAGAAGTTATTTCTGCTCTGAAGGTGGATGACCTCAGTGCAAGTATTATGATCTTAGATCTTTCATTCAGCCGGTAACCTTGCTAATTGTTGATGATCCTTTTTCTGATGACGAAATTCTTTTGGCTATCCATCCAATGCCTTTGGATCGATCATGCTCCACGTCTTAACGGCTTCAACGGTCGTTTTTATAAAAGGTACTGGAATTTAATCGAACCTGATTTTTAGGAGACTGTGATCATACTTAGGGTCGTCAACCTACAGACCATTAACAGTTCATTCATTCATTACCTTAATTCCAAAGAAGCTAGACCAAACAAAGACTGTAAATGACTTCAGGCCTATTTCACTTTTAAATTGCTCACTAAGCTGTGGCGAATACATTGCAATCTGTCATCACTCAAGTGATTCACAAAAATCAGTTCGACTTCATTAGGGAGAACCATGCATTTTCAACTCCAGCATATTTGACATCAATCTAAGAAAGAATTATTGATTCTCAAATTAGACTTTGGAAAAGCATTTGACAAAGTGGAGTATCATGTTATTCTAGAGATGTTGAATGTAAAGGGGTTTCCCCAAAGATGGGTCAGTTCAATCTCCCAAATTCTAGCTTCAGGCACATCTTCAATGCTACTGAAAGGTTTTTCATTTTAAGCAAGAAGTGCGGCATCGAGATCCTTTGTTCCAACATTATTTGTCTCGGCAGCTGATTTACTTCAGAGTATTGTAAAGAGGATGACACTTTGCTATTCTTCATACCTGATCTAGAGATATATATGGCCATCGGGCCGTGCCTATGTCGTGCTCGTTCCTGACCTTGGCCCAAGGCACGGCCCGTGGGCCGTTTGGCCGTGCCGTGCCGCCGGGCAGGCACAACCATTTTCACCGTGTCGTGCCGGCCCAAGGCCCGCCCGGTACAAAAAATAACTCTTTTTACTAGAATTCAAACACATTCACATATTCAAGGGTTCATCAGATTTTCAAACACATTCACAAATAATAGATGCATTCATAGTCACAGATTTAAGAGACATGGTAATATGAAAATATTGATCAAAATTAGCTGTTTTGTGCAATGTTGCTTCATTAAAAACCTTTCTAGTTAAAACTCATCATTATGAGAAACCCTAGAAAGGAAAAGAAGAGTGCAACCAGCTCATAATCATAAGAGCCAAGAGCCAAAGAAGATGAGGCCATAGGCTAGCGAGCGGAGAGGAGGCAGATAGACAGCCAACGATTAGATTTGTGACAGCGAGCGGTGGCGCAGCGGTGACATGAACACAAACTCACATGGTTCATCGGAGTAGAGGAGATCGCGGGGAGGGGACTAAGGAGGGGGAACAGAGGATTAGCGAACTCAGGTGGCGAGGTGGAGGAGCGGCGTCAAGCCGCGACCATGCTTTGGCGTGTAGCGGTGGGATGGAGTTAGGAAGGGGAGCGGCAACGACGGATTCGAGGCGCCTCCGTGTCACTTGCATGGTTGCGACGTGGGGGCTCTTCGAATATTGGATAGGCTTGCAGCCAGTAGATGAAATTTTGGGTTTTCCATCTTCATAGAGCTCAGAGCGACTCCATGAGCATAGGTAAATTTGAATGGATAAACCGGGTCTCTAAAACAATTTAGCTTGTCAAAATATGCAAGTCCTGCAGTGGCTTTTCTAAAACCAGCTCGCTATCTGCGTTGCTATGGGCGAGGTGGCTAGCTGTATCGAGCGCTAGAGCGGCTAGACTTGCATGAGGAGCTAGTATCTGTCGTGAAAAACAATAAGACGGCTCTAATAGCAAGCAAAGCTCGCTAGCCAAGCTATTTTGGAGATGTAGATGGCTAGTCTGTTGGAGAAACTTTTATGCTAATACTAGCTGTATTTAGCTTTACAAAAATGTTTTAGCTTTTCTCTTGGAGATGCTAATGGCCACCTGGTGCATACGGACGACAAGAAACAACATGATCTTTGATGAAAAATCCGCTCCCCTTTGGTGTTGGAAGGATCAGCTTCTTGCAGAGCTTTCCCTGAGACCCTGACGGTTATTAGGTGCAAGTCCACGAAGAAGTCTCTTCTTTGGAACTGGCTTTTGTCTTTTTAATTTTGTACTCGTTTCTTTTTTTTTATAGACTTGTGCTTATAAAATGAGTTCAGTAGAGGATTTCCCTCCTTTTTTTTTAAAGCTACTAGTTCTATGGTACATAGTGCCACCACCCTATATTTTGTTACATATCTATATCGATTTATAAATTAGAATGGAAGGAGTACCTTAGAGCACAGATCCGGCAACAATTATGGATGGCCAGTTTGCAATCCCGAACTCAAGAACCAAAAAAGTAATATTACCAAGATACCACATCTAATTTTAGAGTTTCTCAATAACTGTATCATAGAGAGTAGTGCTCAAAAATAAAGATTTTAGTCACTACTCCTAGAACACATTGTAATGGGACTAAGAAGAAATACCGTTGCATTGCTATCATAGACGAGCGAGCCGAAGAGCATAATATAAGTTGCAATAGAACATGTGGATCAATGGAATCTATTTCTATCTCAAACCCCATGAATTTAAGATAGGTCTATATCTAAACTTCAGAAAGTTTAAGAATGTTCAATTCTAAGCCAAAGAGCCTAGTCCATAAAGTAGATTCCAATTCTTCCAAAGTGAAAGGGTCCAAAAAGAACCCTAATCTTAGAATATATTGTACTTAAAAATCCCTCGCAAAAACCTCATGCCATTCGCACCGTTCGCCTTTGCCCGCAGTCTCCCCCCCACACGCCGCCTCATAGGACCGCCCTCACCCACTCTACTTTCCTGCGTCTACCTCCCTAAGCGCCGCCACACAGGGCCTCCCTGCCGCCGCGGCCAGATGCCGACCTTCAAGTGCGCCAAGCATTCTCCCTTCCCGTCTGCGGTTCTATTCTATTGCTTCTGTTCGATTGGCCGTCTCTGGAATGTACACCGTTAGGCTCGAATCTGTTGCTTCCTTTGGTGATCCATGCCCTTTAAGGGCTCGACGAAATGCCGAGACGGCTCTATTTGCTGATGTTGCATCGGTGTTTTTTACCATGCCTCCCAATGTTCAAATTCCTTCTTCTTGGGTTTCCAAACATAAACCACACTAAAAACTAGTTTTTTACCATGCCTCCCAATGTTCAAATTCCTTCTTCTCGGGTTTCCAAACATAAACCACACTAAAAACTAAGCTAATTTCCAGACTGCAAATGAAGTTGCCCTTGTGTCAAGGCCTTCTCTATTTTTAAATCATGCACTCCTTTGCTTCCCAGTGTACATATTGCGTAACTTGTGACGATAAATCCACTTGCTAGTTGCAAGATTGACACCAGGAGGTCAAGGAACAAGACTCTAGGTGTCATTGGTGAGAAGAGCATCATATTCAGCTTGCATAGCATATCACCAATTGGGGTCTGACAGAGCTTCACAAACAGAGCGTGGGAGAGGCGTGGAGATTGAGACGATCCACTGGCTATGCGATGCCTGCCTTGCCACGTGTGCGCATGGAGTGCGCAATGGTGACTGGAGGGACTACGACCGTTCAAGTGACAGTTGTACGACCGGTTCCGCTGGCAACGACTTGTGCACTAGTAGTAGGGACAACAGGACCGGTAGAACTCGGGGAGTGTCGTGGGGAGGGTGCTGCTGGTAGCAGCACCAGTCGACACAGGCGACAACGTAGAGGAGGCACAACTAGCAGCAACTTGTGCGGGGTGTACAGGGGGCAGTAGGGCCAGAGCCTGGTGACCATGGTCCAGGGCTCGGTTGGGCAGGTGCAGCCTCAGATGGGGCGGGAGACCCATGCACGGTATAGCGCCATGCACAGCGTGTGACCCTGCCCTTGCCGAGTTGCACTTCCTTCCAAATTAGACTGAGGTTTATAAGAAATTGATGAAGCATTTGAAGCCTTGTAGGCTGATTTTGCAGCCCAATACCATCTTATGCAATTTTGCAATGCCAGCCTGCCTAAAGGTTGATGATCTGTTGAAACACATTCTTTGAAACTAACTTTTTTTTTTTTTTTTTAAAAAAACCTTTAAAACTGCATGGCCATTGTGATCTTTTCTCACTAGGCTTTGATCAAGTGGTTATTACATTGCCATACATTAATGGCGTAGGATATGATGATTTCTTAAACCAAACATCCCTAAATGATCAATGTCAATGTTAGCTTTATAATAAGTCTATAAAGCACATCTGAAAATCGCATAGTTTCACATCATATTTAAGTTTAACTGAATTAATATTAAGTACTTTTTAGTCTATAACTTTTTAGTCTCAGGGAGTTTTAAAAATATATGTCCAACAGTTACGATCCTCTTGTTTGGTTTTTAGGGATTTTGTTGTTGTTGTCCTAGGGTTAAAAAGTGCTCAAACCAAACATGGCCATAGCATTTTTTTTTAAACATACAACAGAGTGGATTTTACGGACAAACACATGAACCGATGAAAACAGAGCTATCGGCGTTGTAGTTCTCGCCCCTGCTCGCGTGCTCGCGCCGCGGCGCCTCTCGCACGCGCTGCTCGGCCGCCTCCTCTGTGCGAGCACGCGCCGCCGCTTACTGCTGCTAGATCTGCCTCAGCGTGCTCGCGCCACCACCTGCTCGCTCCGCTGCAGCGTGCTCGTGCCGCGGCCGTGTGCTCGCTCCGCAATACGAGAGACAGAGAGACGGAGAAGACAGCGTCTCGGTGGGACGAGAGGGCGGGATCGACCTCTCGGTGAGCGAGGTGCATTCGAATCTTAGCAGAAATTTCCCGTAGGGTTCAGAAATTTCCCCAATTCCCCATTCGATTTGTCTGCACCGCCCGGCGTCCCGTCGGTCCTGGCCATCTCCGGCGGCTGGTAAAGTTCCCTTCTCTCTGTTGCCGCTCTTCTCTCCCCGCATTCACTGACATTTCCATCTCGATCCCCGCTCCGCAGATCACTCTCGGTGGCATGGACTCCTCCAAGAACGAGGGCGCGGTGGTGGTGGCCGCCCTGCCCGACGACTCCCTGGTGGAGATCCTCTCCCGCGTCCCTGCCAAGTCCGTCTGTCGTTTCAAGTGCGTCTCCAGGGCCTGGCGCGACCTCATCGCCGACCCTCACCACCGGAAGAAGCTGCCCCAAGCTATGCAAGGGCTCTTCTTCATGGCGCCAGTGGACCATTTCAATGTCAGTTTTGGTTTCATCGATCTGACAGCGAGATCCGTGCCACTAGACATCGACCCTGCCTTCTCCTTCCTGACAGAACGGCCTGGGTTCCAGTTCCATAACCTCGGCTTGCTGGATTCCTGCAACGGTCTTATCCTCTTCAAGAACCACCAGTATTCTGATGCAGTGGGCTATGTCGTGTGCAACCCGACCACAAAAACATGGCAAGCCGTGCCCACTTGTGGCTTTCTGGATCTGAAAACCTACACCTATTTGGCTTTCGATCAGGCCATATCCTCTCACTTCCACTTGATCCAGTTCCAGATATACATGGAGGATGACATGTTGGTGTCGCTGCATGCTTACTCGTCTGAAACTGGGACATGGAGTCACGACCAAATTGACTCTCAAGAAAATCAAGGACCATTGGTAGAGTGGCGTCATGGGGGCATAATATCTCGTAGGGACCCTGATAGTGCCTTTGTTAATGGCTTCCTGCATTTCATAGTTGGGAACTCGGATCAACCTCAGATAGCTGCTGTAGATGTACAAGGAAAGACAAGAAGGATGATCACGGTGCCTGGTGTGGCTGAGGGGGGTTCCTGGTATTGTTATTTAGGGCAGTCCCAAGGGTGCCTGCATTACATGATTCAGGAAATGTTTGGTGATCATGAAGATAGGTACAAACTGTCCATCTGGGTTCTTCAGGATTATGATACACAACAATGGGTGTTGAAAGACACTGTGAGCTCTCTGGAGATCTTTGGACACTTGACTAGCGACATTTTGCACTTCATCATTGGCATTCATCAGGATTGTAATGTGGTCTTCTTTTCAAAGCCATGCAGTTGTGATCTGATAGCATACGACATGGACCATAAGGAAGTCAGTGTTATTGCCACTTTCGAAGTTCAGAAAAAGCCGCTCCGTTTTGTTCATTATGTTCCATGTTTCTCAGAATCCCTGGCTCTCACAAATTAGCATTGGGAATATGTGCTCTATGTATGAGTTACTAGCAACTTGGTTAAATTCTAGTAGACTCAGGTAAAATGTTCTGTCTGCACTAGTATGTAGGATGTATTCCTTAGCATGCTTTTGATCTAATTGGTATTGTAAGCCTATTGAGACATTTATGAAGTGTACCTTTATGGATGGTAGTTTTGTCCAAGTTGAACAATTTGCACTTCTGTTGAGAATTTTTTTTATTCACACTTTTGTTTGTGACTAATAATGAGCAATTATTTACTTTGAATTTAGTTTCGGTCATGTATTTATTTTTGCTGAGCAAGTAAAATCATCTTATGTATGTTGCAACTTTTAAATGGTGCACGTATGAATCACTTGCAAATGGAAGGCCTGTAGTAACATCAAAGGTTATTAAAACCAAAAGTCTTATCATTGTGCTGTACAAAAATCAGATGTAAAATCAGATGTACATCAAATCTGCAGTTCTCTTCCTGCAAAATCTCTGATTTTGGTGTTTCTTATCTGAGAGGTAACTTCAAGAAACACAAATAAATTTCTTTATTTTTCACTATAATATTTAGTTCTTGTACATGCACTTTGTAAGCTAGGTATATTTTTATTTCTGACTAACTCATTGCTTTTAGTTGTTCAGTAACCATGAACGTTTCATTTGAACTTAGCAGTAACTCATTGCTTTGAGTTGTTGGGTCATTCAATTCAGGTCTACATAAGCTAGGTCATCTAAATCTGGTGGATCGTACAGTTATTGCAGCTTGTTTAGAGGTTATATCTGGTTTGTATCTTTTCCTGGGCATACTGTGCCATCAGTTGACACTTCTGCAAAAATATATCTTACATTTACTCTCAAGAAGTCCTCATCTGTGTTCCCTCTGCCCATGGAAATTGTGCTGGTGCCACCAATCATTTACAGTTGTCATTACATAGTTGATTAAGGGTCCGATTAAGAGTGCATGAATAGACAACACAAAATTTCCCAGATGTCAGACTAGATACCCTGAGAGTGCTTTTCAGGCATTCAGCTACTATATACAGCTTGACAGGAACATAGCATTTTTTTTTTCATTTTGTTGCTCAGGTGTGGCGAACACAATCTCATTTCCTCATTCTATTTTTACTTTCACAAGAAACTTGTTGGCTGGAGGAGGCATTTGTTTTCAACATGGATGTACTTATGTATGAAATCTAACCATGCCATGTAGGTGTTCCTACTTACTTTTGTTTTGAAAGAGTGGCAACTAGCAAGAGCATTGCCGCAGAATTGCCCCCAATTTTTATGGCGAAACAGGTCCGAAAACTGAGAAACCCCTTGGGTCAAAAAAAGCCGGCAAGACCCACTACTAGAGGGACCCTGCCATCCTGCACAGCCATCGCGGACGTCAAGGCTTCGGATTTGCGCACCACTGCCGAACTGTGGACGCCCACCGCCCGCTCAGCCTGAGACGACGGCCGGAACCCATCTCTCTCCGGTCCGGCCGTTGTGCTCCGGAACCCGAATCGGATGCACTTATTTTGGGATCCCACATGTTTGTTGGGTAGCCAGCTTGGTCGGGTCCTGGAAGAGCCCGGATCTGCTCTGTACGCACCCTCATCGCCAAGGTGAACAGGTCATGGCCTCCATTCCCTCTCTTTGTTCGATCTAGGAACAATTTAGTGAAGGCAACCTTTGGTTGTCCGGTTCACAGGAGGAGCTGGAATGGCTGAATCAAGAGCTCCACAACTGCTGTTGCTGCCACCAGGCCCTGAGGTAGATAGTGATCTCCTCCATGGCCTACTTTTATCTGTGCGTTCTAACTGGCATATGGAAGGTGTATGGTAAAATGATTTAGGGATGGGTTTGCCATTTTCATTGTTATGCAGCATGGCAGCAGATGTGATTGCCGGAGCTTGGAGCATGCGGCCAGCGGGGCAGCGTCCACACACCAGGTTCTGGACCCAAAAACTGCGAGGCCAACAAGAGTCAAACCTGCCAAGAAGCAGGCAAAACTGGATCAAACACATAAGCAGAGAGAAGAGGCTGAGTTCTGTTAGTCTGAAAAGGGAACTGTTCTTCCAAATCCTGAAGTCCAAGAAGAGGGGCACGTGCTGAGTGCTGACTAATTTACAGAGGACAATTTAAATTTGCATGTCATTGTTTTGTTTTGCATGCTTATGTTGTTCCATTGGCATATGGTTAACCTGGATGAAAAAAAAACTTACACTAATGAGCCTAATTTTGCCTAAGTAGGGGATATCACAACACTCCCAAATTCAAACCAGAATTGTATAGTTTTTGTCTTCCTAAAATCTGCAGGAATTCCAGCTAATAATTTTAGAAGTATTTTGTAGAGGGAGTCGGGGTTAAGACCTGGAAGTACTAACAATGACATGCTTTTGGTATGGCCTGACTAGTATTGCACAGGTTCATATTCCCGTAGCGATGATACTACCTTTTCTTGTTGCATGCACCATGCAGTGTCAAACTGCAGTGAGGTATTTCCTTTCCTTTATTTCCAAATTGTTGCTTGGGTATGATTTGAGAATAAGTAACTTGATAAAGATAGTTCCTGAATGCCTGAGTGACTCTGGAGTTTTTGTTTGATGCCAGAGATAGAATAGAACGTGAGTTCGTCTTGGATTGGCATGAAGCTTGTATGGGTGTGCTGTTATGGTCTAATAACAGAAATGCCTAATAAATCAGTCTGTATCTACAAAGTAATAGAAATGCTCATATGGTTAGTTTCTCTAGCGTGTTTTTTCATTCTTTTTAGCCTTTTATCTGTATGGCAACATGAAAAAAATTGATGGCCCAAATTCTCAGTTCTTTAGTTTTTATCTGGTGGATTTGCTCCAAGTTAATGCCTTTCCATTGTTTTTATACAGGTAGGCGGGTAGAGTACAGTCACACAGGCAGGATTTTTTTTTCATTGTTACAGCAAGCCATATGCTACTCATGAGCATTTTACTGATAACTAGTGGACAGCGCGCATTTGCACGCGACAATAGGAGGTGGATCTAGAAGTTGACTTCTGTTACTATTCGTATTTGGAGTGAAAACTGCCGGTGACAATTCATACTGATCTTGCATACATCGATAAATAGATAAGATTCACGTACATGTCTAATGTTCACGACGATTACGAATAATATTATATACAATGCATTTGTCGTTCAAAAAATTTATAACGCAATGAGCCTCCATATTACTTGCAATGACACGTTTATAGCTGCACTAAGATTGAAGTGCCATGTTCCAGGACAATCAGGTGGTTAAATTCGTAGGCTGCTAAATCACAATATTCTTCCAGATATAAACATGTGGAGAAGGGTAGCAACAAACAATAGGCTAATCTCTGATTGTGGCCTCCTTGGATTATTATTAGTATAATAAAATAACAGCATCACGGGATATAAAGGTTGGAGCACTTGTATTTAAAGATATCACATCTCAAATATCTTAGCATCAGTCCTGGTGCATGGTGCAAGCTGCAGTAGATGGAAGGTAAATTAGAGCATATAGATGGCAGTGCACCATGTAAAATAAGAGCACAGAAAAAATAGCATTTAAATTATGAACAACAGAGTTGAATTAATCTAATGTCGAATTGCTTAGATCAGTTCATTATGGCAATGTCAATTTCTTTATCATCTTCCTGATCCTATGATCTAGGGAAGCAAACTTAAAAAGTTGACATATATACAAATATATATTTGAATGTACATTTACAGATGGGGAAAGTGCTCCTCTCTGTTAGAATTGTTGTCTCTATTCCTCCAAACCCTAGAAGGGTGGGCAATATAGTTCTTGTACATGGGCCTCATGGGCCTACACATATACACTAACACTCCCCCATGATCCCCAACTTCCCGCGGGGGATCGAGGCTGGACATGAAAGAAAGCAACACACACAGGGCCCCCGGCATCTCACAACTAGCCACTGCGACGTTGAGGCCGGATCGGAACTCGGAGAAGGTCGATGAGGGCGGACCCTTGGTGAAGATGTCGTGGCGGGAGGTGGTCGGTACATGGAGCACCGAGGCAGCGCCGATGGCAGCAAGTCTCGGACAAAGTGCGGGTCGATCTCCACATGCCGTCCGCCGATCTTGAACGGGGTTGGTGGAGAGGTAGACGACACCGAAAGTGCGAGTCGATCTCCACATGCTTCGTCCGATCTTGAACGGGGTTGGTGGAGAGGTAGACGGCTTCTTGACATTGTCGCGATGAACAAGAGTGGTCTTTGTCGGTGGGTGAGTGAAGCTCGCCCAATAGGGCCCGAAGCCCGCCAGGGCCTCCGCCACCCCGTTAGCAACGGCTCGGTACTCCGCCTGCGCCTTTGGAGCGGGAGACAACCGGCTTGCCGCTTGGGCGACCAGAGACGAGGTTGCCGCCAAAGGAAGACGGCGTGGCCGAGGTAGAGCGGCGAGTGTGCGGGCGACCCGCCCGCCGGCGTCGGTGTAGACAACAAGCTCGGTGGAGGGAGACCGGTGAAGCATCGGGCCCGAGTCAACGGTGCCACGAACATAGCGGAGAAGGCGCTTCATCGCGGCAAGATGGGGTGCCGTGGATCATGCATGTGAAGACGGATCTGGCGAGCGGCGTGCGCGATGTCGGGCTGGTGAAAGTGAGTGCGCAAGGCACCGGCCCAAACTCAGAAGGCGTGGGATCCGCCCACGGTCGCCTTCATCGCCGGAAGCCGCCGGTATCAACGGAGTAGCACGGGGGTGACACGCATCTCGGCCGCTCGAGGATGTCGAGCATCTTGTCGTTGGTGCGGGAACAACCCGAAGGGCGAGTCTCCACAAAACCCCGAGGAAGTGGTGAAGCGGACCGAGATCCTTCATAGGAAACTCCATTTGCAAAGAGAGGAGATGACACTTATTGAAATAGGCTAACGGATTTGGAGGTTTTGTGAGGACAATGTCATCAACATAGAGTAGCAGTGGCGGTCTCGGCTCCATGGCGATAGACAAACGAGAGAAGTGTCGACTTGGCCTCTCAACCCCCAAAGTGAGAAGGTAGGCGGCAAGCGGGAGCGCCAAGCACGAGGAGCCCGCCTTCGACCATAGAGTGACTTGTTGGTAGGCAAACCGGATCGGCCGACCGGAATCGACAAACCCGGGCCGTCGGACAAGGTGCCATGGAGGAATGCATTCTTGACATCCGGTGATGAGCGGGCCCACGGCGGCGAGAGCAAGTGAGAGGGACGAGCCAATGGCAATTCTACCATTATGAGAAGTGGGCTTCGCTAAAATACCACTCCGCAACGGGGCTTCGCAAATTCACCATTATGAAGCATGACAACAAGCTAAAATACCATCCCGAGGCCTGCGGGAGTTTTTCTTCCTTATTTGCCCTTCACCCTTTCTTTACGGCACGGACGGGCGCCATGTACTGTTCGCGGGCGAGGAACCTGGCGATGGCGGCTCATGCGCACTTCAGCGCGTCGGGCGCGTCCCCATGGCGGCGGCGTCGACGGCGGGCGCGGCTGCGCGCGGCGGCGCGGCGAGAGGGGCGAGGACCGGCTCGGCGTTGGGCGGTGCGGCGGGCGGACCGCGACACAAAGCGAATCGAATCAGGCCAGCTGGCTGGCGCGCGGCGAGGCTCGGGCGAGGGCGGCGGGCGACATCGGCGTCGGGCCCCCACTCCGCCCGGCGTGACGGTGAAACCTTGCGGTGCCCCCCCCGCGGACGGCGCGCCGCGTCGGCGGGCATCCGCATCGACCGCGAGAGACGGCGCGCCGTGAGGATCCCGAACTCGCCGGCGGAAATTATATCTTCTGCCATGGAGCTGTCTTGCCCGAGTTTCTCGCTCCACGCCGCGACAAGCCCCTTGCTTCCTCGTGTCGCGGGATCTTGGCGACCAAACACTTCTTTGTCGGGCGACGTGGCGAGTCTTCGGTGGCCGGAGAAGAGGGCCGAGTGTCGAGGGGGCGAGATCGATGCCGCCGCGATGCCGTGGAAGAGGATCCGCCATGCCCGCGCCGTCTTGCCCTCGTGGCCGCGCGCCGCTGCAGAAGCGAAAGCACGCACACCTCCGGACCGCCTTGACCTCGCGCCCCGTCCGCCCGTGGGAGGGCCTCGACGGAGAGCTCGCACGCTTCTCTTTGGGCCCGACTCCGTTACGTAAAGGATGAGGAAGAGGCGGGGGTAGAAGAGGAAGAAAAAAAAAACTCGAGAGGCCTCGGGATGGTATTTTTAGCGTGTTGCCATGCTTCATAATGGTGAATTTGCGAAGCCCCGCTTTGCGGAGTGGTATTTTAAGCGAAGCCCACTTCTCATAATGGTAGAATTGCCATTGGCTCGTGAGAGGACCGTCGCGCCTTTGTAGCGGGGCTTCACCATCGACGAGAAGGTCTCATCATAATCAACCGGCGGCGGGTGAAGCCTCGAGGACCAAGCCGAGCCTTGTAGCGCTCAGAGGCTCGCCGTCGGCCGGCGCTTATGCGTCCATATCCATTTGCTGTGACCACATTGCCACCGACAGACGGACGCGACATAAGGTCCCACGCGTGCGGTTGGCAAGAAAAGCCTCATGCTCCTCTTCCATCGCGCGCCGCCCGTTCGGATCCGCTGGCGGCGCGGACGAGGAAGGGCAGCGGTCAGTACTCCGGCTAGCGTCTTGCGGAGTCACCATAGGATGAGTATGACGAGGGGTCCATTGAATGATCGGAGGGTGGTAGACCTCGGGATCAGCCGGGGCCGGCCCGAGCGGTGGCGGTGGTGGAGCGGCGGTGGAATGGGCCGTAGGTGGCGGCGCCGGGCCGGCGGCGGTACTGCGGCCGGGCCGCCATCTTGGTCCCGGCCCGCGAAGAGGGGCGCGACACGGGGCTCCCGGGCCGCGGCGTGGCTGCGAGGGGAGGCGGCGGGGCCGCGCGTGGCGCGGCGATAGGGCGGGGCGCCCGTGGCGCGACCGAGAGGTGCCTTGGGGCCGCGCGTGGCGCGACGGGCGGCCCCGGGGCCGCGTGTGGCGCGGGCGAGGGGCGGCCGGGACCGCGCGTGGCGCGGGAGGTGAGCTGGAGTACCTATAGAAAGGGCGGGAAGGGAGCGGTGGGTGAACCACCGGGTCGATAAATGGGGACTCAAGCTCGGCCGGTAGGTGGAAGGTGTGGAAGAAGTGGAGTAGGGGGAAATCCGACTCGTCGAGACCACGTCTTGGGAGATGAGGGGACTCGGTGGGAGGAAAGGTCGTGAAAGGGTACCCTTATGGTCAAGGGAGTAGCCAAGGAACACACACCGTGTCGAGCGGGGCGCCAACTTGTGAGGAGGCCGGTGGCGGCGGTGTTCGGATGCAGGGCACACCCGAGACACGGGGAGGTGATCGTAGGTAGGAGGAGGCAGAAAAAGCATGGTGAGGAGTGGGAGCGGGGCAAGCGAGTAGAAGGAAGGCGGTTGAGGAGGTGGGTGGCGGTGTGGGAGGCTCTCGGCCTAGAAGCGCGGGGGGCGGAGGGGGAGGCGAAGAAGGAGGGTGCGCATGATGTCGTTCGTGGTGCGGATCATCCGCTCGGCCTTGCCGCTCGGGGAAGAAGTGTACGGACAAGACATGCGCGGTGAACACCACCACGGAGAGGAAGAAAAAAAGCGGGAGGCGTTGTTGTCGAACTCACGCCGTTGTCACACTTTGGGCCCTTGACGGTGAGACCGGCCGAGTGGACACCCAAGCAAAAGAAGTGGAGGAGGGTGGGAAACGTCTCAGACTTAGCACGCAACGGAAAAGTCCAAGAGTAATGAGAGAAATCATCAACTAACACCGGATAGTATTTGAGCCCGAAATGCTCGGCACGGAGAGGTCCACAAATCACGGTGTATTAAGATCAAACGCATGTGTAGCATGCGAAGAAGAAGAAGAAAAAGGAAGTCGACATGGCGACCGGGGGCGACACGCATGACAAAGATGCTCGGCATGAGTACGAGTACAAGAGATGCACGCACTACGACTAAGGCCGAGCCCAAACGTCGCGGCCGGGATGACCGAGGCCGGCGGTGCAGTGGTAGAAGACGGCGTCACGGCAAGAGCGTAGCGGAAGACGGAATCACGAAGAGTGTAAAAGGGGCCCGTGCTCTCACATCGGAGAAGTGGTCGCCGGGACGCCAAATCCTTCACAAGAAGACCGAAGTGTCAAATTCGACGAGAACAAGAGTTATCGGCGGGTGAATCGGGCGAATAGAAAGAAGATTGTGGACCATCCGAGGTGCAACAAGAACATTCGAAATGCGAAAAAAGACGGGGGCGAGAACCCACGGAGGTGACGGGAAGGCAGGGAACCATTCCCCACCATGATAGAAGAGGGACGGGAGGGGTGGGGAGGTCGAAGGGTCGAGTATACCGACATCCGGGTGGTGTGGTAAGAAGCACCCGAATCGACAATCCACTCGGTCGGCGGTGTCAACCCCATGGTCTTGGGAGGCCCGGGCCGGATCGGCTGGTTCCATCCCAGGCCGGGGCTGGGCGGGCGGAGCGATAGGAGCCCGGATCGGCGCGGGGAGGGGACAGCCGGTCTGGGGCGGCCCGGCGGTAGTGGAGGTCGAAGCCCCGGCCCCTCGTCACTGAACGGCCACATGGAGATGCGCCCCAGCCCATGGGTTGTTGAAGGAGGGCCGGGACCTTGCCGCGGAAGCCCGGGAAGTGGTCCGGGGGTGGAGTGGGTCCGCTAGGGCGGCGGGACCGGCTCGCCTCCACCCGGCACCCGGCCCCCAGCCCCCGCCACGCCGCCGCCGCCACCACGCGGCCGGCGGCGACCACCATGGCCACCCCACCCCCGCTTGGCCGGGAGAGGCGGGGGGCGGCGGCGGCACGGAGGTAGTAAGCCGGTGAGGACGACGGTTTGGGAGTAGGGGCATGTGGCGCACCCATCTGGAGCTCCTCAAGTCACGAGGTCATCCGGACTGCGGGAAGGTGGGAACGGTGTCCAGGGTGATCCGGGTCCTCGGGTGCGTGAAGCCGGCCATTAAGGCCCCGCGGGGAGGTTGAGCACCCGGGTTGCGATCGTCCACCGGGTACCCAATGTCACGAAGCGTCGGCCTTGACCTTCATCTGCCGGCGTGGTCGCTAGCGAGAGAGGTCCCCCCAGGGCGAAGGTGCGGAACTCGGCCGGGTGAGAGCCCGAGTCTCGGCGTTCTTTGTAGAAGTGGCCCACGATGGCGAGCTAGTAGTGGCGCCGCGATGGTGCCGCGGCCGGACCGTGTCTGTAGCTCGAGGGAGATGGTCCCAATGATCCGGGGACGAGGCGGCAGCCGGCGCCGCCGCGCCGCATCCGGCGCCGCGAGGTGTCGAGCGGGCGTGGTCGTCGATGGCGTAGGCGGGCGCGAAGGAGCATCTCGGTCACGCCAACGGCGTAGGAGGTAGGCGTGGGTCGAGCACGGCGGTGACCGGGTTCTTGGCGTTCGTGGCCGCGGCGGCTGGAGGTGGAGGTAGGCGACCATAGGATCGGCCGTGTCGGCGCCAGGTGGAGGGGACGGGAGGTGGGTGTCTTGGGCGAGAAAGTCGAGGTGGCGCCGTGCTCCGCGAAGGTGGGCGGAGGGCCGGAGGTACGAGCGGGGGGCGCTCCGCCTCGGCCACGGCGGTGTGAGGCCTCGGCGACGTTGCGCTCGCTCTCCCCAGCGAGGGCAGCCACCACGGACACGGGGTCTGGCCGCGGAAGCATCGACCTTGGCCGCCCGGAAAGGCGCGAGCAAGTTCCGTGTGCGGTCCGGGAGCACCGTCGGCGACACCCTTGCCCCGAAGGGTGGCCATGGTGAGCGGCGCATCCCATGGTGGCATCCGAGACCCCGCGGGGTCGTAGAGACCCCACCGGGGCCGTAGAGAGAAGGGCGGGGCGCCGAGACCCCACCAGGAGCTCCACCGAGACCTCCACCTTGGTTGGTAGCAAGAGCGGCGGGGACTCGGTGGTGGGAGGGACCTGAGGCAGGCGGCGAGGCCCACGGCCCTCCACCTCCACCACATCCTCACGGTCGGTGCCGGGCGGGTCCCCCGCGCCCGCATGCCCAGCGGCGGCGGCAGCAGCGGCCGCGGCGGCTACAGCTGCAGCGGCGGCGCGGAGGTGGCGAGCGGGGAGAGGGTCGGAAGAGGGGCGGATCCGCGCCGGAGGAGGAGCTGTCGGCCGGCGGGGGCCGAGCCAGGCGGCGCGCCCGCGGCCGCGACAAGCGGCAGCAGCCGGGCGGAGGTGCGCGGCGCTTCAGCGCCCGCGCGCCCGGAGCGGCGTCGGCGTCGTCGGGAAGGAAGGAGGAGAGGGAGGGAAGTCCGCCTGCTCGCCGGAGAAGCGGCGCCGGTGGCCAGCCGCCATCGGTGGTGGCGCGGCGGGTGGAAGGGAAGAGAAAGGAAACGGGATCGGTCCTAAGCGGATACCATGTTAGAATTGTTGTCTCTATTCCTCCAAACCCTAGAAGGGTGGGCAATATAGTTCTTTGTACATGGGCCTCATGGGCCTAGCCTCATGGGCCTACACATATACACTAACACTCTCCAATGTTATATTTATGTCCATCTTTGCAATAGTGTGACAACTTTTCCCTCTCGAAAAATGGTTGGCATAATAATTAGTTGGAAGCATGGAAGAAAGGTATCAGTTAGGAACTTAGGATTGAGATGCTATACCTGACCAATGCATTGCTGCTAGATTAGAAACCTTTCATTTTGTCCTCCGAAAACAAAGCAACAAACACCAAAATTCAGTGCACAAGCACCTTTTGAGGCTTCTTGAATCACGGTGCAGAGCTAAAAGAGTTCTTGCTTCCTAGAATCGAGTCAACGGAGGAAGAACAAAGAAACCAATCAGTACACAGGTAGGCCAGTGGAACAAGAACAGTTTAAAATGTAAATATGTCAAACTTAAAAACAAAGAGGCCAGCTACAACTATGTAATTCTCGAATAGTAATCACACATAACTTTGATTTTATTATAAGTCTAGATCTGGTTACAGCTATGCCTTTGTCAACTAAAATTTGGTAAGTTTAGAACGCAACAACCAACAGTTTTCTTATTGACAACCTAAAGTTGCAGAAGCACCAAGTAAGTGGGTACAATAGTAGTGGCTTAGTATACAAATGACGGTACAGTACAGACCGTTTAGCAGGAGGGGCCTTAGCCCCTTCAGGAGTTAAATAAAAAAAAAGTATATACAAAATACAGGGAGTAGCCAAAGCCGAAGTCCTAAGAAACCAAGGAGACATTGTGCTCACCTAGTATTGGTAACCAGAATGGACACTGTGCTCACCTAGTCCACTAAGAAGGTAAACAAAAGTGGACATTGGTCGCCCTTATATATCTCGCCAAGAGGCACATATCAATTTGTGAGTGCAAAGAAATCATAAATCAAGAAACTGAAATTTGAGCATGCTAACCACACTTGTTAATTTTTAGGGAGGAGAGTTGACTGGGTTTAATAAGAGAGAGAGAATTATGAAGCATACTTTGACAAGAAGACCACCAAGGAGCCCTGGACAACAGCCCTGGCAAGCCTAGAGAAGGAATCTGTAAGATATGGAACAAAAGAACAAATAGTAGAAGTGAAAATAGTAGGAAGGGAAAACCTTTGCAGAGAAATCTGAAGGAGAGCAGGTCACATTCATCCATGTACCGAAGGTTCTCATGCAGTCAGAAATAGAAATAGTTATAGATGAGTAATCGGTGCTGCCAAAGATCCAATTGCAACCTGAAAAGCAACTCTTAGGAGTGATGAAAATATAAATGAAAGGTAGCCACAAGGATTTGGAGGACTTGTTCTATACAAAGAAATGTCACATACATATGTCTGTTTGTATATATTGTCAATGCCACATACATATGTATGTACATATATATTATCAATTTATAGTTAACACTATGGAACTGAAGAGAATTTTCTAGTGAGTTGACATAAGCAGTGGGCAGGTTGACAAGATGGTAAGTAGATAGCAGGAGTCACACATGTCTATAAGGCATAGTGGCTTTTTAAAAAATTAAAGCATTAGTAAATAAGTGTTAGCAAATAAGTGTTCCTTAACGGAACAAAACAATACCTGTAGCGACTCTAGTATCACTCATGAAATCTGGATGACCAACAAGACTGTTGAACAGGTTTTCTTTAACATACTATGCTACTCTAATGCCACGATGACCTACACAGATAAAGGGCCATGGGATCAGAAAGAACTGGCTATAGATGAAAGCTACACTCAAACTATCTAAACTAAATCATGCTGAATCGAGAGATAAAACTCCAAAAAGACCAACTATCTGACCATCAACGCAATCAATTTTTGTCTCATAGAAGTCTGCCAGCATGCGCGCCGAGGGAAAGTGGGGATATTTAGTTTTATACACATAAGATTCATTGATCATTGATGCATAGATACATAGAGGATGTGTATATGTTACATTTACATTTTTGTATTCCACAGAGCAGTCTTCAATAAACAGTAACTCTTATATGTTGCATAGCCATAAGAAATTTGGATACCTTGACACTATAAAGCTTAAAGTAACTCAGTAGTACCCGCGATGCAAACTTTTCTTCAAGCACTCAACGTAGCTAGCAGCATTCAGTTTCCTACAGCATGGTAAACAACAATGGAGCAGAGAGAGCAGGTCTGCCCATGGCATGGAGGGCTGGTGCTGCACCGGCTCATTTCCATCCTCTAACCTCAGCCACAATACTCAGTTCATCCACTCCTGGGTGCGCACAAAAGAGTTGAAAAGATCGAATCCACCCCTTTATCGTGAACCAATGATATTTGGTCTGATGGTCATGGATAGGCAGAAGCAACATTCGAGAATATGGTATGACCGTATGGGATGCAACAGATATGAAAATATGGCAGCCTGTAAACGGGATTGCTAAGAAGGAAGTCTGCATGCAGTAGATTTCATAGAATCACCCCATAAAGCTAAAAAACAGAGAACCCAAGTTCGAGGGCACACTCACAGATTTCATTCCCCTAAAATAGAAATATTTTTGGATGCACAAATAGAAAGCAAAGCATGCAATACTAATCAGATATCTAGAAAAGCATGAAGCGATGTATTAACATTACTATATTCTGTAGGTTCATAGTTAATTTTCAACTCTCGAATAAGGCATGTCAGAATATTATTGAGATACACTATTTTAGCTTGCTGCCATACAAGCAATAACTAACACATGTATGTCCATTGTAGGAAACCAAATCTAATTGGAAACATAAAATAGAAAATAGGTGGAGAAAGAAAAATGCTCTATCTGCGATCTGGTCAGCTAACTGAAGGGGCATCCAACAAAATTTCCAACTCTAAATCCGGAAGAGCAACACTCCATTTAATGCGAGACTCACCAAGGATTCTTGTTTTTGGAGACACAAACCATCCTATTATAGAGTGTGTGGATCTCTGAACTCTAGACGTGACTACGCTGAACAAAGGACAAGTCTCTAAGTCTACTGGGATTTAACAAAGGGACTCATTATAAATCTATGGTACCACAATTCACTATAAATATATATCCCTTGAAACCAAATATAATTGGAAACATAAAATAGAAAATAGAAAATAGGTGGAGAAAGAAAAATGCTCTATCTGCGATCTGGTCAGCTAACTGAAGGGGCATCCAACAAAATTTCCAACTCTAAATCCGGGAAGAGCAACACTCCATTTAATGCAGACTCACCAAGGATGTTTTTGGAGACACAAACCATCCTATTATAGAGTGTGTGGATCTCTGAACTCTAGACGTGACTACGCTGAACAAAGGACAAGTCTCGAAGTCTACTGGGATTTAACAAAGGGACTCATTATAAATCTATGGTACCACAATTCACTATAAATATATATCCCTTGAAATAGTAGTAAGCAATCCATAGCTGGCTGGATCTTAAAATAGTATCATACGCATTCTTGCTGAATCCTTGAATCTGTACCACATATATAACACGGAAATAGAACAGGGGAGAAGGATGTTCTTGCCTCACCTGGGATACGGCTCGAACGGAGCAGAGGAGCTGGGAGGGGGCTGGCCGCGCTCGCATCGCTGCGCCACCGAGGTAGGGGACGCAAGCCCGCCGCCGCGCCGGGCCTCGCCGCAGGTGCCACCGCCTAGGGTTTCCTTGGAGCCGCCGCCGCGCCGCCACGCGCCGCCGCCTGCCTGGGGGGGAAGGAGGGAGAGGGAGAAGGAGAAGGAGAGGGAGGCGGTGGGGAGGGGGCCGCCGGCGCGCCTCCCGCGGGGAGCCGTGGCCACGGCCGTCGCTGCGCATGGGGAAGACCGAGGGAGCGAGAGGGAGCGGGAGCGAGAGGGAGGAGAGGTCGGCAGTTTTTTTTTTTCGAAAAAGAGAGGGAGAGGGCGTATATATTTGGTAGGGCCGGCGGGGGTGTTTTCGCAAAAGACCAGAGGCGGGCGGCTAAACGCAAAAGAGGCACGAACTTCGAATTTTCTCTTCTTCGAGCGTAGGATTTTCATAATACGGGGACGTTCGTGCAAAAAGCCCACACACAAGAACAGTATAAGAGGGGCCTTCCTGGACCTAAACATGATTTCTTCAAAAGGGAAGAACCTTTTCGAAAAAACACGAGGGTACTGCAGGCCAATCAGGAGAGCCCTTGGAACAGTAGAACTCAGTGCGAGGCAAACACCGGACCAATCACAAGGATGCACGACGATTTAAAGGCGACATGGACACCCTCCCCAGGGAGGAAAGTTTTGGTCCTTACAGGATAATAACTAGTAGAAGGGGCGCGCCCTTGCGCGCCGACTCGAAAATGAGAATATCTAGATCATTGGTGTATAGAGGGCGCGTATATGTTACAAATGGCTATATATCAATATCATAGAGGTCACGGGAGTCATGAATCATGAATTGCCCGAAAATTAATAAACTATAACTATTCATTACGAGTTTTTGGGGCGGATTAAGTCTACCTCTCTCTCAAGCGAAAGATGCTACGTCTAGAGCAAGACCTGGTTGTGCTCAATGACGAAAGCATTTGATAGTGCCAATCCTGCAACACTCTTAGTAGTGCTCATCTTTTCTTCTACCGTCTCCTTAATTTGAATTGCATTTACACGGAAGTGCACAGATAACAGATTCTAGTTTAATGACCATATCAAATCCAAAGTTTACGTGTACATGCATTACCTTTATGCAATAGTGGGGAGCACTAAAATCTTCATTCCTTGAATACAAATTCATCCTTATATTCTACATCTCTCCCTTTCGGTATCTGAAAACATAAGCTACAATTAAAGAAGCTGCATATTGAAAATGCAAAATGACGATGAGGCAAAAAAGAAATATAGGATCACACCTTTTGGAGAACCCGAACTTTACCAAGTGATTGCGGTGTCCATCTCAACTCTTTATCCTCGATACCGAGTGGAATCTTTGATGTCAAGGAAGGTTAACCTCTAAGCGTCATTGATGAACATGAAAACCGCACTCTAGTGGCAGCAATAAGTTAGAGGACAATATAATTATTGATCTCGATAGACACTGTAAATGTTTGCTCACTTGCTCAATGAATAATCTGACGACCAATGTCGATGTATCTGGGTATTCCAAAGACGATCACAACATATCCGTGCAAAAGCAAAGCAAAAATCAAGCGAAGCCCTTAACATTCTTTGCGGTAACAGTTTGTGCTAAGAGGCATGCCACAAAAAGGAGATGCTGTAGTTAAAACAGCGAGAAGCAAATCGTAGTTGCTAAGCTCATCCACATGATAAATGAAGTTGCATCAATTCTGGAATGACAATAAAGTATAGATATTGTGTGATGGTACATCTGAATTAAATAGGAAATGTCCATGGATCACAACAGTACTCTAACTTACTTCATGCACCAAATCCATAGCTAAAGACAACAACTATTTCATGAAGCAACTGGTTAATGTACAATTGAAGTCACTTATAAGGTCGAAAATATATGATCAGATTAAAAGGATCAGAGCTCAATCTTAGAGTGACCTGAAACATCTAATTAGATGAGCTCTGGTGATATGACAAGAAAGCTAACTTTCTCATAAAAATAATGACTGAACAGGGCGCCACACATGCCATACTCACTGCATAGAGAAAGGAGAAAGAGAGAGCGTAGGAAGAGATCAAACAAATACATAACTGTCATGGCCATAGCCTCAGATATATGCAAAGCGATGCCATCACACATGGCATATTCACTGCATATAGAAGGAAGAGAGAGTGGGTACGAGAACAAACCAGCGAGCTGATAGACCATGGGTAAGCGACCATACCTGCAAATGGAGAATTATCATGTGAGTCAAAGCATTTAGTACAATCATTGTCGCAAAATCTGAAAGAGCACACGAATTGGGCCTCACAACTTTGACCACTGAATTGTAACGTACTTATGCAATGTAGGGCGAGAAGTAACATATGCAAACATGAATCTAGAAACTAAGTTCACCAAAAGATGTACCTTTGCATTTAAGATCAATATCCTTCATAAATGCTGCCCTGGTAAGGTACTGTCCAGAGCCTGACCGCTGCAAGACAGTAGGCATATCCATGGGCCTGTGGATTATTGATCGGTAGTCAGGCACCACCTCCATTTGGAAAGAGAGCAATGAGTCAAACAATATACTGATGTATCTCAACCTATCGTCATAACCTGGATGATCCACTTCACACCTATATGACATAAAGATTTTTATTTATTTTGTTGGCGAAAGATAAGCTAGGAGGAAATTCAGTGGACATGACATTAAGCAGGTGATAGATCTGCAAATTAAATTTTTGTACAGAAAAATAAAGCCAGAAGGTCAAAGAAAATGAAACAAACTATTGCGTAGGCCAAAGAAGATTGCTTTAAGAAAAATTAATGAGCAATACGTGCACTGATTTTACAGATGGCAGCTTGAGTTCCTGAAGTAAAAGCACCAAATCTTAGAGATAAAGAACATACATTTGGTTCTGGAGCCTGGCTCCAATATCTTATCCTTATTATGTATAGAACGGCATCCATGGCACCTCTCGCTAGATTCGTCAAGTGTATGATGCCAACACCAAAGACATATCTACCAAGAAAACAGTGTGACTAAATATGCTAATTTAACAGGAAACAAAAGAAAAGACATCATCCAAGCTCCACATATTTAATTAATTTAATTAAACCATGATTTATTAAAAGCAAAATACTGAATCATGAAGGTAGAAATGGAGTAAGCATCTAATTTATTTCACTCACTGAGTCATGTTATCTAAAATAGGATGGTACAGGTAGTTGTCAATGCTACAGTGGTGCAGATGCTATCCAGACTATTATTGTCAAATTCTAAAAACGTACTGCACCAGTATTTATTACTCATCATTTAGCAGGAGAAATGCAAATACAATCATATAAAATAATTAGTGCATGAAATACATCAAAACAAATACATAAAGACCATGGAAAAAACATAAAACAAATTGTCCGCACACCACAATGGTACTCAAGCAGTCAAGCCTTAAATAGTCACCTCAAATCCACATTTACATGGCTTCAGTTGTTTAAATATCAATTCCATCTTCTTCAAGCAAAGTGGACAATTTTCATTAGTTTGGTCGCTCCGCCTTAACAGGTGAAGACGCAAGATAACTGGAAACAGAAAAGTAGTTATCTTACCAGAATATGACAAGGATGTATAGTTTCAGAAAATTAATCTAAACAGTGGCATCAGATAGACGTTGGAAAATACGAAGCTGAATTGACATAGCAATGCATCTACTCGGGTAGACGTTGCAAAACATGAAGCTCAATTGACATAGCAATGCATCTGCCACTTCAGCAGGCAAAAAAAGCATCGCTAAGCATAGCAGGAAGTTATATTAATAATTTTGATTTCTGAATAATGATAAAGCTTGAAAGATGAGGGTACAATAAGGCAATAAAATTATGAAAGAACAAGCAGTTCGATGCAGCTTTGGAGTTCGCTCTTAGCTTAGCCCCACCACTTTCACCTATAGCTAATGCTTACCTGTTCTATTTCTCTGCCTGATCTTTCAAAGCCTCATGAGAAATGCATAACATATATATCATTTTCAAAAATCTCTGAATGAACCACGGCCACTGTATGGATAAGAAATGCAGAAGAATATATATCATTGTTTTTAAATCATGTTTTAAATTACGTAGATAATCTGTATTATATCATAGAAGCATTCAAATACAAAACTGAGATAATCTGCACCGAACAATAATAATATCCTATCCATTTCTGCCTGAACAACGCATCCATAGAATTAGTAAGCTCAATATAAGGCAAACCCAGTGCTTAAAATCTGAGGTGGGCTGAATGGGAAAAGAAAGGTTCATGTCACTTCCTAATTTAGTTGGCTGACCTTACCAATGTGTTTGTTAAGCTTCAACTCAGATCTAATAAACTTGAACCTAAACATAAATTGTCTGAAGTTCTGGACATAATTATGGAACACACAACAGACCTGGCATGGACAGAGGCGATGACAAATATAAGTGTACATGTAACATATGGTACCACTAACATTGAATAAGAAGCAACTGCATAGCATTGAAGTAGCAGGCGTGGGTATTAGAGGTGCAGATAGCAGTAATATCTGAAGAGGTAGAGAGGATGTCGTTGTATAGGAAAACAACAGTATCAAGGCATCAAAATAGCTGGAAAATGCCAAGTCTCTCACAAGATACTGATCATCAGCTGATATTATTTCATCATGGGCATAAGAATAAAGAAACCTTCACAAATTTTAAAGGCCTCAGAAATACGTCAATCGCCATTTGATCAAGATCCTGGAATATGAAGGCATCAAAATAGTAGGAAAATGCCAAACCTCTCACAGGATATTGATCATTGGCTGATAAGCATCTGAACAAACTCATCATGGGCATAAACTGACCAACTTTACTCTCTACAATACGGCTAGAATTGGTTATTTCATCATGGGCATAAGAATAAAGAAACCTTCACAAATTTTAGAGGCCTCGGAAATACGTCAATCGCCATTTGATCAAGATCCTGGAGTATGAAGGCATCAAGATAGTTGGAAAATGCCAAATCTCTCACAAAATATTGATCATTGGCTGATAAGCATATGAACAAATTCATCATGGGCATAAAACCGACCAAATCACATATACAGATCTGGCTGAACATGTATGAAATCGGACGGTCAAAATCAATTTTGCTACCATGGATGCCCCCGAGCTGGCCAATGGTAGCCCAATTATAGTAGTTAAAATTATGTCGAAAAGATGAGGACAGGGCATATAGGGTTTCGTCCAGCATAGGCAAACAATTAATCTGCAGATAGATCGCATCAACGGAGAAGGGAAGTGAGCCTCCGCAAGCGCTGGGAGACAGATCCCGTAGGTAGACATAAGAAGGGGAGAGAGAAAGGGGAAGAGACCAAACCTAGGTCGCACGCCGCGATGAAGAACGGAGCAGCCCGAACCGCGGCGCGCCGTGGGGAGGGGTGCTTCTTGCGCCGGCGGGCACCGGCGGCGCCGCCCGCCGCCATGCCCCGCCGGGGATGACGAAGACCGGGGCGGGCATCGTAGCGGCACCCGACGACGCCTTTCGCGCCCCGCCCCGAAATCGTGATGGCCCGCTTGGAGGAGGGAGGGAGGGAGAGAGGAGAGAGGAAGCGGAGAGGGGAGGGGAGCGGGGGCGGGGCGGAGGGCGGGCGCGCCGGGTCGGGAGAGGCGGAGAGGCCGAGAGTTTTTTTTGTTTTTTTTTTTTTTCTACGAAGGGTGGAGGGGGCAGTATATATTTGTGTCGTAACAGTAGAAAAGAACGTTAAACTCAAAATCAGACGGTGAAAATTAAATTCTTGCCGTGGATGCCCCTCAGAGCTGCGCAATGCTAGCCGCATTGTAGAGAGTAAATAAATAAAAAAAGTAAAGTAATAAAGCTTTTGTTATGGCTGGTTTGTGTCTTCCAGTTATAGCTCACATGTCTGGGAAAAGAATTCTAGCACAATGTCTTCCAGTTATAGCTCACATGTCTGGGAAAGAATTCTAGCACAATGTCCATAGTCTATTCTTTGCATATCTGTTATCACAGGCAGGGTTTTAACTTTTCAATCTCATGCTATAGCTGAAGCTATTCGTGGATATTTTACTTTTAAATCTCTATAGGTGAATCTATCTCCAGAGATAGCTGTTTGAAAAGAAATTGTCATGAACCGAGAAACAGTCCGGCCCAAAGGGGCCACGACCCATGCGCATGCGCAGGCCTGGCCGGCCGCCGCCGCCATCCGCCTTCGCCACGTGATTGACCTCGTCATTAAGTAATAGATATTTAGGAAATAAATATTTAAAGAAAGAAGTAAGATTGCTTGCAAAAAAGGTATTCCAATCTATAAGGAAACCTCCTAGATATTTCTTAGCAAGCAAGTCTCGCTCGGACTATAAATATAAGGGGCATGTAATCGTTTGGATCTTAATCGAGAAAAAATTAAAAGGGTAACACCGAAAACTCTCCCGACTCTCTATCTCTCTCTCTTCCCGCTCGTGCGCGCCAACCCGCCGCCGCCGCCGCCGCCGATCACGCCGCGCCGTCTTCTTCCGGGCGGCGCGCCGCCCGCCTGCTGCCGCCGTTTGTCCTCGACACCGCCTCTGCTCCTTCTTCACGCGCGCTAGCGCTGCCCTTGGCCGCTACGCCGTCGCCGCCCCCGCCAGTGCGCCACGCCCGCCGCCCGCCGAAGAACGCCCTTACCTCCTTCTTCCTCCACCCCAACCGGCCCCAAGGCCAACGTCACCACCATAACCGCCGCCCCCACCATCATCGCCGCCCGAACTCGTCGTCAACGCGTGTCGCCGGGCCCAAATCCAACCGGTTTGTGACGGATGGTATCGGAGACCGAGCGATCCAACCACGCCGCCATCGTTTAGATTCGATGGCCGTCCTGCCGCCGCCTTACGGAGATGATCATGGAGGCCATCTACACGCTTGGACCCGAGAACGCCGTCGACAAAGCCGTGATCCCCAACTACATCAAAGATAAATACGGCTCCGACCTTCCGGTCCATCACTACGCAATCTGTTAGGCCACCTCTCCCGCATGAAGGTCACCGGTGAGTTCGACGACCTCCTTGACGCCGCCCCCACCATGGGCGCCACCGACGACAACGGTGCTTCCACGGGCGCCGCCCGATGTCGTCCCCTCCACGATCACCGGCGCTACAAGCAACGGACACGTCTACCCCGAGGCTGCCCCTGGCCGTTGTGGTTTAGATCGGATCGGATCGAGGAGGCCACCGACGTCCACCAGCTGCTTTCGGCGAAAAAGCCTACCCAACTAGGACAACGTCGTGAGACTCCAGCAATGGTCCGGATAAGTTCTTACAACACCAACACTATCATCCCTGACATCGGGAACATCGATCACCTACGTCAGTATGGGCGACAAGACGACGTCAACCGACGTCGACCTCGACGTCGCTAACCCTGACACCCTGGACAACACCGGCGACATGAACAACAACATCAACATCTTCGCCGACCAGGACATCACACGCTCCATAGTCACCGGGCAAGCCCACCCCAATCAATAAGGAGCTTCTACCTCTACCACACATACTACAACGATGCCGCTCGACGTCGTCAACCATGACATTCGACACCGGCACCATCGACGACAACAATGGCGCCCCCACGAGCGCCGCCAAAGGAGGGAATAGCGACACCTCCCTGAGCATCAACGACATCCTTGCCATCGCCATTGACGTCGCTAGCCACTACGTCCTAGGCATCGACGACACCAACAACGACGACGCTACCATGGGCGCCATGAACGTCAACGACGCCAACGCCGATGACGACCCCCCTGGCGTCAATCTGCGATGCGCCATGCCTACCATCGACAACAACTCCAAGGGCGAGAACAACGACGCCTCACCGGGCGCCGCCCGGCGACACGGTTGTCCCCTTGCTATACTTCGACGACAATCCATTGAACCTGCTGGACATCCTCCCGACATCAACAAAGGCGGAGAACACCATTAAGCAAGCCGCAGATCCAGCACAGACGCCACCATCAGAACCACGTCAGCGGAACATCAGGTACACCGCTACCCAATTAACAAGAGCGGCACTCCTCTTTCTATGGCTCCTTTGCATCACAAGAAAGGTGCCACTGGAGAACGGGGACACCTTACCATGGTGTCTCACTTGCGGCTTTGGGTCGCCCATCAACAAATGACACTACCATCTACTTCGTGCAACCTCGACGAAACGACGCCATGATCGACTACACCTATGGCCCCGACACCTATGTCAGGAACATGGGCTTACCAGACACCACGGCGCCAATCAACAACCATCGCACCATCGACAACTCGGCTATTGCAACGGGGACGACTCGAGCCAAACCGGTTGGCTCCCTCGTTCCTCGACGACATCTACGCCCGATGCGACTATGCCAACAAGCCCGCCAACAGGCTCTGCAACAAGCTTCGGGCCGCAACGCATCGAGGCGCCCTGCATGTTAGGCACGGCGATCCAACTCGCCCACCAACTTGAGGCCCCCGTTCCCTACGAGGTCTTCAACGAGCTCCAACTCACTAGCCCCACCGACACTGACATGAGGTACATGGCACATGCACTCATCCTCTATAGCGGCTACCTCATCGCTACCCCGGAGGCCAACGTTCTACCCCCAACTCACTAAACCAAGCGCCCCCGAGCTACATGGCATAGCCGGAACCAACAAGCTCCAGGCGGGGAGCACGGTTTGGGCGCCCGGGTAATGTGATTGGCGTTCACCTTCCGACGACTTCGCCAGGCCTCACGACAAGCAACTTGCATTTGGAAAAGCTATCACATAGCTTCTCTCCATCAGTGACGGTCTTCTTCGACAACAACAGTCACTACCTCGCCAGCATCAACTTCGTTCTCATGGGACAGATGAGCAACGGACTTCCATCCAACGGACTAACGACGAAAAAGGTTACCAAGCTTATCTTCGTCCAGCTCATTCCCCTTCTACAAGTGGATGCGGCAATCTTTGGACCATCTTTGCTTCAATCGCCCCCATCAACATCGACGGCCGTGCGTAACCACAGCCAGCGAGGACGCCACTTGTTCGGAAAAAGGGGAGAGATGTCATGAACCGAGAAAGAGTCCGACCCAAAGGGGCCCTCGGCCATGCGCATGCGCAGGCCTGGCCGGCCGCCGCCGCCATCCGCCTTCGCCGCGTGATTGACCTCGTCATTAAGTAATAGATATTTAGGAAATAAATATTTAGAGAAAGAAATAAGATTGCTTGTAAAAGAGATATTCCAATCTATAAGGAAATCTCCTAGATATTTCTTAGCAAGCAAGTCTCCCGGGGACTATAAATACAAGGGGCATGTAATCGTTTGGATCTTAATCGAAAAAAAATTAAAGGGGTAACACCCGAAAACTCTCCGACTCTCTATCTCTCTCTTTCCCCGCTCGCGCGCCGCCAACCCCGACGCCACCGCTGCTGATCACGCCGCCGCCGTCTTCCGCGCGAGCGCAGCTTGCGCTGCCGCCGTTCGTCCTCGCCACCGCCTCCTGCCCCTACTTCACGCACGCGCTGCCCTTTGGCTGCTACGCCCGTCGCCGCCCGCCGTGCCGCCACGCCGCTGCCGTGCCGCGCGCCGCCGCCGGCCACCGCCGCACCACCCCGAGCCGCCCTTACCTCCTTCTTCCTCCACCCCAACCGGCCCCAAGGCCAACGTCACCACCATAACCGCCGCCCCCACCATCATCGCGCCCGGGAACTCGTCGTCAACGTGTCACTTCCGGCCCAAATCCAACCGGTTTGTGACGAAAATGGTGAAAGCAAACAATATGATGTTTAATTTTACTGCAGTATGAGAGCGGTTCAGAGTTCTGGCCAAGTGTAAGTGTTAATGGGTGAAGTTTATTTCTGATGGCAAGGTTAAGTATTCTCATATATGAAAAATCATGTGTTAACACTAAAAGTCAATAATAATCAAATAGAAGTTGCTTCACTGTCCATAAATAATTTTCTTGTGGTTCTCATGTTAGGATGCTACAACACAAAGAATGAGGAATAATCCATTTTAAATTTTCTATGGAATCAGCAGTGACTTTATATTGTTCTATGCTTTTGTAAGAAAAAAAAAAACACTTGCAGGAATATTTTTCTATTAAGGAAATAAATACAGTGCTTCTCGATGTGAAACTTTCTTCCTTTATATATTTTTCACAAAATAATAATATTGAAATATGACCAGAGCTGCTTTGATCTTGTAGTGGTGGCCTTACTGGATTCCATCAAGCTTTTGTTTGGTTTAGGGGATCACTGGATGCTACCATATACACATATACACCATAAGTTTTTGGCTTTACCACAATAGAAGGATCCTTTTCAATAGTTCTGTAGATTTGATGTGCTTTGGACCAATGTTCCTGCTGCTACGAAAGGCATGCATTGGATATGTGTGAATTTTGATCCACCGCTGCTTTGCTAGAATGGCCATGATGTGCTTTATTGTGTGGCCTACACTTCCTTTTCAGTAAAAAAATAAATAAATAAATAAAAACAGGGTGTGTTCAGCCTAAGCCTATGATCTTGTCTTCCTTGCATTGTTATGAATGGGCATCTTTGGTAAGAATTGAAAATCACATTAGCCACGATTTAGCTTTTGTTTGACCAGGGCTGCTGGACGTTTCGCACATACATACATCACCAGTTTTAGGCATCACCACAATAATAAGGAGCCTTTTCAATCCATCGTGAGAATTCTGCTCAAGTTGCAAGTCGAACTGTTCAATACATATATATATGTACTCAATGGATTCTACATGTCTTCTACCGACGTGGTTGTATGTTCCCGTCGGTACATCCATTGCGTACTCAAGAAGCCTATGTGGCAGAACATACAACCATGTTGGTATTCTACTCTCTCCGTTCTAAAAAAAACATGCAACTATGGGTTCCGTGCCCATAAAAGTATATGAATGTTTTACCAAATTTCTACTACATACTATTCACATTTATCACTTCAAATCAATTTATTAATGTCGTGGTCGAATATGGCGGATATACCACGGACACAAGAAAATCGTATGGCTCGTGTGGGACTTGATGGCCTAGCTCAAGGGACACAAGATTTATACTGGTTCGGGGCAATCGGGCACCCTAGTCCGATTTCGGTCCGGAGTCACTATGTGGCCGAGCTCAAACACTCGTATCGGGAGAATACAAGCTAGTCGAGAGAGGGAGGCTAGCTCCCAAGTCTCCGTGAGTGTTGTGTTTGAGTGCGAAGCTCATTGTGTGAGTTGAGTCGCTTGCCTTTTCCGCCGGCTATCGGATCCTTTTATAGTCTCAAGGATTTTCGAGGTGCCGCGGGAAGGGCGATGGTGAAAAGAAGAGGTAAAAAGTACTCGGTCGTGTGAATGCAGAGGTCATCGTGCGGGAGGTACGCATTGTCGTCATCTCGCGTCATTTGCTCGCTGAAAGGTCCCTTGTGGTTTTTGGTAATTGAGTGTCAACATTAGGTGGACTAATATGTGTGATTGAGATAATACACGGGAGATTGATTCACATGAGATGATGCAATGAAGGAGCTTATTGCATATGAGACATGACATGGAGTCATGTGACCGAGGTAGTGAAGATCAAGACAAGGCTTGGCTTGATGGACCGGTTGCAAGTGTGAAGGGCAAGTCGAGGCGGTGAAGCGATGGACCGCGAGGCGGTGAAGCTTGAGCAAGACTTGCTTGCCGCCCGACGGACCGACGCAGCGGTGAAGAGCAAGTGAGGTTAAGATCGATGGACCAAGAAGGTCATGTGATGATATGAAGTGGATCATATCATTCTTGATCGTGTTGGTGCATGTGTTGCATCGGCACTTGGAGATGGAGCGGAATGGAAATGCGCAAGGCAAAGGTATAACCTATAGGGCATTTCATTTCGCGGTCATGAGGAGCTTAGAGAAGTATATGACCGGGTTTAGGATAGATGGCCGTACTATCAAGAGGGGCAAACTTGTTTGCATATCGGTCATCTAGTGCCACTTGTGCGATCTAACTTTGCGATGTGTTAGGATCGAGTGGCGTGGTGAGAATAAGAGCTAACCCGTCCTTTGAAATGCTTGTGAAAATGCTTGACACACATGCACATGGAGATGTACACTTGGTGGTGTTGGCACATTTGCAAAGGCGGCGATGGTTTGCGGGGTTGAGTTGGGTTTGGGTACCGCTCATCCTCCCGCCGAGCTTGCGAGGGGCGGATTCGGGCGCTTTGAGAAAATGAGATGCCTATTTTCTATTGCGCGGATGCAATTTGTCGGAGATATCTTGCTAACCATCATGCTCAAGATGGTTTACTTGTCGGGTAGCAAGTTGGAGCAAAGGCGACAACGGAACGAAGACATGGGCTGATTTTCGCTTGGCCGGACGCCGAATGGCGACCGGGACGCTGAAAAGCACCTTCTCGGCCGGAGCGTCCCAAATGAGGGTCCGGTCAATTCCGAGGTCCGAATCGGCCAAATCCTCGATCGGTGCGTCCGGTCATCGACCCGAAGCATCGACCAGACACATGGCGTTCTTTGTCGCCGGGCCGGGGCGGGGGCTTCATCGCATCGATCGGAAGCGCGACCGGACGCATGGGCGTAGCGTCCGGTCACAGGCCGGAGCGTCCGGTCACCCTGACCGGAAGGTCCGGTCGGCACGCTGTAAAACACTAATTTGAACCCCAACGGCTCCATTTCGTGGTGGAGCCTATATATACTTGTTTGGCCGGCCTTGGGAGGTTGGTTAGCACACTTGAGCCTTGGTGGGTGGCATAGTGGTGCTTGGAGAGCCCTCTACTCACTCTAGCTTGATAGTGTTTATCCAATTGAGTGAGTGATCGAGTTCTAGTGCGTTGCGTTGAGAGATTGCATTCGTGGCACTAGGTGATCGTGTTGCAAGCCGGTGGTGCTTGTTACTCTTGGAGGTTGCCACCTCCTAGACGGCTTGGTGGCAAGAGGCTCCGTCGAAGCACGCAAGGAAGCTTGTGCGGTGCTCCGGAGAAGAGATTGTGAGAGGTTCGTGCTCACCTCGCGGGGATCGTGAAGAGCAACTCTAGTGGAGAGTGTCATTGAGCTACCACACTTGGGTGTGGGTTCTCGCGGTGCCCTCTGAGGGATCGGCTCGAGGATTCCCATCTTGTGAGTGATTCGGGCGAGCTCCCACCGTGGGATTTGGCACCGCCATTAAGCTTGTGAATCATCAAGTGGGTGAATCGTCATACCGTGGAACCACCAAGGTGGTTCCAAGGTGTCGGTCGACACAACGAGGAGTAGGGGGAAGTTGGCAAGCTTCCCGAGACCTCGGTGAAAGGTCCTAGATGGCTAGAGGTGGGGGGGTGAATAGCCTATAAAAATTTCTACAAACTCAACTTAGCAAACCGATTAGTATAACAAATGGCGTAAATGCGGTTTGCGCTAGCTCTAGTGTCTTGCAAGCCTTCTAGTGAAAATTCTAGATATATTCTACAATCTCTATGTCACACAATTTCTATGTCGCTACTCTATCTAAATGAGCAATCCTAGATAAGCCTTATGCTAGCAAGAACACCTACACATACAAAGCTAGCTCTCTGCACAATATAATTTAGGAAGGTAAATGCAAGAGATAGAGCTTGATATACCAAAGTGTAGAGGCTATGAACCAATCACCGATGGAGAAGACAATCAATCACAAAGAGATGAAGAACTAATCACCAATAGAGAATGGACACAATGATTTGTTGACCCGGAGTTCACATGTACACCGATAAGCTAGTCTCGGTTGTGCCGACCGGACTCATCGGGGTGTATAAATAGCCCCCAAGCCAAATAGAGCCGTTGGGAGGAAAAATCCATTTCTGGCGGCGTCGGCCGGGCCGCACCGACCGGACTCATCGGCGGGTCCGGTCAAGCGTCCGTCGCACCCAACAGAAGCGTCCCGGTCACAAAGGACAACGTCCCTTGGTCCCACGACCAACGGCAACTTCGAGCGTCCGGTCGGTGCTTCCGGTGGTGCGTCCGATCGACCCCCGACGACGACCCTCAAAACATGCTCTCACGGAATTCTGATCGAACCATCGACCGAACCGTCCGGTCGGTCGCGTCCGGCCGCCTTCTCCGATCGTCCGGTCGCCCTTTTCCTGCGAAACTCCGTCGCCTTTGCTTCGACATGCTATCCAACAAGTATACCAACTTGAGCACGAGGAATAGCATATTTTCACCACCACGATGCATCCGGCGCAATAGAAAATAAGCCTCTCATTTTCTCAAAAGCGCTGAATCCAACTCAACCACGCAAACCATCGCCGCCTTTGCAAATGTGCCAACACCACCAAGTGTACATCACCATGTGCAAGTGTGTTAGCATTTTCACAATCATTTCAAAGGACGGGTTAGCTCATTACCACGCCACTCGATCCTAACACATCGCAAAGTTAGATCGCTCAAGTGGCACTAGATGACCGATATGCAAACAAGTTTGCCCCTCTTGATAGTACGGCCATCTATCCTAAACCCGGTCATAAACTTCTCTAAGCACCAATGACCGGCGAAATGAAATGCCCTATAGGTTATACCTTTGCCTTGCGCATTTCCATTTCGCTCCATCTCCAAGTGCCGATGCAACACATGCACCAACATGATCACCAAATGATATGATCCACTTCATATCATCACGTGACACTATTGGTCCATCGATCTTGACCTCACTTGCTCTTCACCGTTGCGTCGGTCCGTCGGCGCCAAGTCTTGCCCAAGCTTCACCGCCTCGCGGTCCATCGCTTCACTGCCTCGACTTGCCCTTCACACTTGCAACCGGTCCATCAAGCCAAGCCTTGTCTTGATCTTCACCACCTTGGTCACATGACTCCATGTCATGTCTCATATGCAATAAAGCTCCTTCATTGCGTCATCACATGTGAACTAATCTCCTGTGTATTATCTCAATCACACATATTAGTTCACCTAATGTTGACACTCAATTACCAAAAACCACAAGGGACCTTTCACCGCCAAAGTTGTTTGTAAACCCGTGTGTGAGATTATCGAGATTCATCGGAGTTCGTCACCGTCGAGTAGGGTGTTAACACGGTGGCGGGGAGGAGGAGTCCTCGGTGCATACTGAACACCAAGGGCCAAGGCCCGGAGAAGGCGGTAGATATAATGATGAGGTGGCATATCCGGGACGCCCGTAGCTCACCACCGCCGCCAAGATCGTGCTTGTTGGCGGCGTCCATTGTTGGTTCGAGAAGAAGGTGTTGTGTGTTAACGGAGAGAGCAGAGCGGTCGTCGTATCGAATAGTACTAGAATAGCGGGAAACGGCTAGGAGAACAAGTCTCGGGTCGCGTCTTCGGGCTTGAAGGGGCAAAGAAATTCTCTTCCTGTGTGTTTGGTTGGGGAGTGGGTCCAACCCGGCTGGGTCGAACCCGTTTTTGAGGTGTTTGGTTGGGGAGTGGCTGGGGACGGGTTCGACCCAAGAGCGAATATTCACCCCAGCTGCGGGTCGACCCCGTCCGTCGAAATCCGGGGGATGGAGCGAACCCGCACGGGGGTTCGAGGCTCCGTCTGCTCGTCCGTCTTCGCCGTTCGAGGCAAACACACGGTTCGTGGCCCAACATCAGGAATGCCTTCCACTTCTTCATCGATCTGAACTTCACATGGTCAGCCCATGCTTTTCTCCAAACAGGCCGGAGGAATCTACTGCTGCAAGAACTCCACACCCTCCCAAGTAGCATGCAGTTGGCATGCTAGCTTAGACCATCTAACCAAAACCTAATTCACAACATCGTCTTCTTCAATTTACACGTACACATGCAACACATGCTGAACAACCGAGAAACATGGAAATTCTAGCTTATAGGTGATTGATCCAATTTGGCAACAATAACATAAGGGCCGAAGAAGAGGCCAACTTTTTGCTTGCTCTAGGCACAAACCAAGACTGAACATATGGCTGCATCTTGAGCAACGCCATGTCTACTGCCTGAAAAGCACATTCGGGATGCCGCTTGTCGATCCATGTCTTCATATGTTGCTTGGTGCGAACCAGACGTTGACGAATGTGATTAGTCATAAGCTGCCGCTCCTAAAGCCACACTAACAGCTTTGGACACAAAGATCTCATCGGCATGTGAAATCTAAAAATGAGTCGGTGGATATCCGTAGAGAACTGCAAACGGCGATGTACACAAGGAAGGATGCATGCTAGAATAGTACTTAGCAGCACCAACAGCCACTAACTCCATTTGGTCGCACAAGCATGAATAATAACAGCCAAGAAATTAATGTTCCATACACTGTTTCACACATTCGGTATGTCCATCCGACTGCAATTGATATGAAGAACTCAGACACGAAAACAGAGCAAGTGTCACTGGTGACTGCGTTGAACGAAAATTTGGTCACATAAATTTTAGATAAGAAAAAGGCCCATTCAAAACGAAAATAGAGGTTGCCATTGTCGTCGAAGGAAAAACAGAAATGGAAGGTCGGACAAGAAAAACAAATGTGGACTACCATATGGTGATAGGGGCTTGGTGATAGGTATGCTCCAAAACTGCTCGGTAATCTGTCCAGTAGAGAAGAAAGACCTGCTGGAGATCTATCTGTCGAATCTCAAGGAAATAGCAAGATTTGTGTTGTGGCTCCCGTGGAACGCCAACTCAAGCTCCTTTGCAGTGGAGAAGAGGAGTCCAAGGTTTGCTGTTACCCTACCCATGAAGCCTGAGAGGACGCCGAAGGCTCCAACAATGTTTTGTTGGAATGAGCTGAATGCCATTATAAGTGAGATGTAATTGGTTTAGTTTCTTTGTTAAGTCTAGGAACTCTAGTAGTTTTCTGAACACCTTCTGGGCCTTGCTGCTTGTCAGCAGGTTGTGGAGTTCTCTTTGCCAGGTAGTGCAGGAACATATGGGTAGTTCGTTTTTTTTAAGACAAAGTGATGTAAACCTGGATGCTTGGTCTTTTGGTTTTATAACCGAAAGGATGAGGCTGTTTGCTCTTGAACTCTAAAAAAAAAAACAAATGCGGACAAAATAGGAGTCTTTACTACCTATAAAGAACAAAACATGGACATTTTTTGGTGCGGTAAAAAATTTTCAACCGTCCCTCTGCCTCCGTGCGATACCAGGCCACGCCCACCCCTCTCCCTCCTGTGATGCGATCTACTGCCAGAAAGGAAAGAGATTTATGCATGCGATCCTTGACCGGGAAGGAAAGCCCCCAATCACCGCATGTCATCTGTGGTCCTACGCAAGGAAGGTAAAACAAAGGAGAAAGCTCCAATTAATCATGCATGCCAATCAGGATTTAATCGGCTATTTTTAGTTCGTGCCATCACGAGGTTCTCTCTTTCCCTCTCCGGGTTTTCTTAATCCGATTTTTACTGCCCATCAGTCGTGCCTATTCCCATGGGTCAACCCGGACGGAGCGCAGTCGGATGCTGCCGCCATCAGCGATGAGCACGAGCAAGGTATTTTGTTGCCTTACTTTTATTATTCGGATCTGGTATACATGTATTATGCCTTATATGGGACATGCTTGGCCTTGTTATCGAAGCCTGATTGTACCACTAAACTTATGAATGTTGTTGTTATATAATTGTTGGATTAGTCAAAACATTGATGTGATTATTGTTTTGATCCTATTCTCTGCACCTGCTAAGCTCCGGGATCTTAGGCCATGTCAAGATCGAAGAACATTGAAGGTGAGGTTCCTCCTCTTGCTTTTTTTTACAACATCCTCCTCTTGCTGTTACTGCTTATTTTTACTCTCTGCTCTACAAGTCCTATGGTACCATGATGGCTGGCCAACGAGTAGGCATGTTGCAGCTTCCCTGATCCCTTGTGATGTATCCGGCGGTGTTTTTTTATCCCAAACTTTTTTGGTCACCCAGTGAATACCAATGGAAATCTGCAAAAAAAACATTCATTGTGTTCAACGCAGATGAAGATTTCAATTTCATTAGTTGACTAGGAGCACAATCTGGAGGTCAGTTTCATCCATATGAAATTGGTATATGACATTATGTAGAATAGCTTGTTGACTAAAAATATTTACTTTCATCTAAAGTAATCTTGGTAGAGCTGCTGTGATTTCTGCAACCAGGTGCATAATATACTCCAATTAAAATGAGGTTATATAGTCTAATTTGACGATATATCTATGCTGCCCGATAGGAACCTTGGTAGTTAGGATGACAGGGCTGAATGCAATCAGGTGTATAATATCCTTATTGAAACTAGCTGGAATCACCGGCTCGAGTTCTGCGAACAGATTTTCGACCTCATAGTTATTTCCTTAATACTCATCACCTAGACAATGTTGTTTGATTATCCAATTTTAGATTCTTGTTTTGACATATAGGTTACTCAAGCAGTTTGTAGTAATAACTAATGTTATCATATTTTGGTAGTTGTATTATATCCTGTCCCGAAAGATGAAACCATCTGTTAGCCTGTTGTCTTTCATATCCATGTAAAACTCTCCAATGGTGGCTGCTGTGATTATATATGTGCCATAAGTATACATATATACAATTAACAACACTTTTTACTGCTATTTCTGTTGTATATAGAGCTATAGCAGATAGCTGTTGCCACCCTGTTTTCTAGAGTACAGAAAACTCTGTGCTTGATTTGTTTTCTTTTTGCAGGTAGGGAGTGGACAACATCATTAAGTTGCAGTCACTTATGCTTTGATCTGCTTTGTCTGAATATTCCTAGCCCTTATCTCACTTACCAAGTTTTCTGAAATCTAACACTACAGAATTGTTAGAGCGCCTTGATGGCTTGCCTTAGTTATCCTTCTTTATTGCAGTTATGCAGCCATGTCTGTGAAAGAATACATTGAGGAATCAAACCTGTTCTTTTACTGCAGTTAGGCACAAATGGTTCAGCTTAGATGCTAATTTGTGAATAATATAAAATGGGAATCTCCACTCTCAGCTTAGATGCTATATTTGATGCATTTGTAAAACATGTGCAGACACTAAATGCAAGCTTCAGAGCTTGTTTTATTATCTACAGAGTTGGTTTGCCTCAGATACTTGCACTAATAGTCCTTTATTTGTGAGTTGTTGACATTTTTTTTTTTTTTACAAATCAAACGGGGGATGGGATCCCCACCTGATTTTATTAATTACAGGACTTTACATAGTGTTACAGAGGGATCGCAGATCCTTTTGAGAACATGATGTTTCAAGAGTTAAGGGGGATCAGTTGCTAAATCTAGAACTTTGATCCATTCGTCTATCACCTTTTCCTTTTGGGATTTCTTAATGTTCGCGGTTTAGGTGACTCGGATAAATGCAATGTTGTTCGTGATCAATTGTTGTCATTTTTTCTTGGTTATCTACAGATTAATTGGTGGTATTGGTGCTGCTGGATTGGCTGTACCAGCTACTTCAGTTATCGGGGCTCCAGGAGCTGTTTACTTCTTACGTTTGTTTCAATGATACTTGATACTATCAGTCACATCTGACTGATGAGAGGTTTTTTCTTTTTACTTTTCAGACAGATCCTGATTTTTACTTGGATATTAAAGATGATGTCCAAGAAGAATGTTCCAAGTTTGGTGCAGACATGTCTTATACATGAATGTAATCCAGATTGCCTGAGACAAAAACTATCAAAAAATATTATCGTCTGATTGTTCTTGTATTTCTTAAATTAAAATCATGGAGCCTTTGCACGAAGTAAATGGATATCAAAAGATTTCATCGAGCGATATAAAAAAACACTATCTTAGTAAAATTACAGGAAATCCCATAAAATAGAGTTTACAAACCTGTGATGTCCATGACTAATTGTGTTACTTTCACAAAAAAAAACTTATTTGGATTAAATGTCGGTTTAATATCATTGTTTAATTTTATAGTATTGTTATCTTATCATGCGATCCATGTCTTTTATATAAAAATTTAATTATCCCATTAGCAAACGCACGGGCGTTTAACTAGTCTAGAGAAAAGAAGGAAGGTTGGACGGTGGACTAAAACAAAAATTACTTCTACACGTAAATTAGTGAGTGTCACTCAAAAAAATTAGGTTCGACCCGAAATTTGATGGCATTAGTTTTGTCTCTCTAAAATTATGTATAGACTACTATATATGCTTTAGGCCGATTTCACTGCAACAAAAAAATAATTGTGGGAGACAGGGTGTTTGATTAAATGAGACGAGCAAAAAGTAAGACATTGTCCAAAAATATCCACCGATTTTTAGAGACAAATGACTCATTTTAAGAGACAACATCCGTCACGTGTCGAAATTGGGCCAGCCATGGACGGACTATAGGGGCCCAACCGCCACGGCCGCCCGAAAAGAGGGGGGGGCGGGGGCCCACCTATAAAAATGGATTCATTTTCAGCGTCGGATCTCTTAAAAGGCCCAACCTCTCAAAAAAAAAATCTATTTTCAGCGGCGGACCTCTTAAAAGGTCTGCTTATGTTAAAATCACTGAGCCCCATTCAAAATTTATCCAACCCTAGAATATATACAAACCTAAAATCACTTGACACTTATCCTCATCGTCACTCACACGCACATCTGCTTGTTTCTTCGGGTTCTCTTATCTCCTTTGTTGAACCCCAAACGTGCAGCGGTGGTTCCTTCCTCTCTGTGAAGCTACATGCGAGCATGGAGGCAACAGAGGTTCGAGCTAGATCTCTAGGCATTCCATGGTGGGTCCTTCGTCTCCGTTGAAGCCTCGGGTGAGTGAGGAGGTTGATATTAATATTTACTTCCTTTTTCGTCCAAGAAAAGGAGCCACCAAGACTCGAGCAAATTTATGAGGATCAAGAAAAAGGCGAAAGGACTAAAAGATTGAGGAATCTGGTAAAATTGTGACTTGCTCCGGCCATACATGCGCCGGACGCCACGACTCGCGCGAGCCGCGTCCGGCGGTCATGCGCCTGATGCGTCTGGCATGGACGGGAAAGCAAGGGCATAAGACCACCCCCTCTATATAATGAGAGGTTAATGACCGATTTGATCCCATCTACATCCAATCGTCATACACAAACCTTAAACTTCTTTTTATCTCTTCCAAACCCTAATTACATTGTCCGTCGGCGTCTTTCTCGACGAATTTCGTGGGTGTTTTTAGGTGGCCTTGCTGACCCTAGGGCAACCCTCGCGTCGTTCTCCCGACGGATCCTTCTGGAGTGCGTTAAAGAGGTAACTTTCGGCCGAGATCGAGCTCTACACCGACCTAACCATTCTTTAGATCGGTTTCTTCAGTTAAGTTGCGATCCAAAGCCCTCCTGATGTGTTGGTGCCTTAATTCGTGTCAACATCCTTGGTCTCTCTTCCTCTTATCCAAGATCTATGGGATTAGATTTAGAGGTAGAAGGTAGCGGCAAAAGATCTCCTTTGAATGAGGTGGATCGATGCGGGCCCCCGAAAGTGGGGTATGCTCCATTGAGGACACTATGCATGGTGGAGACAAATCTCCTTCGGAGGCGGCTCGGAGGCGGTCGGTGGCTATAGATTTTCAACGGGCCGTGCCGCCAAGGCCACGCCGTGCCCTGCGGGCGGGGGCGCCGACCGGGCTCCGTGCGACCTCGAGCCCGGGCCCGTTCCACGCAAAAAATCGAGTTGGGTCGGCCCGGTGGGCCACGACTAAAAAAATCGTCTTTGTGGTCGCCCACGGGTCGATTTTTGAAAAAACACAAAACATAATTATTTTTACACAAAATGACACGCACCACAATTTAAGATTCACCGGGCCACACGGTATTTGTACAATATTATACCAAATATGAAAATATCGGGACTAATATACTAAATATGTGTCGGGCCGTGCCGCTCACGTGCTCCCCTTTCTTAACGTGCCGGGCTGCGTGCTCGGGGTCGGCCCAAGCCCGCACTGGCGCCTCGTCTTTGGGCGGCTCGGCCCGTTGTCTCCGGGCGGGCCGGGCCAAATCCTTGTGCTTCGGGCCGGGCCGTCGGGCCGATGGAAATCTATACCGGTGGCGGAGCTTGGCTATTCAGTGCCATTTTTTTTCTTGAATTTACTGAGGCGAACGTTTTAATCCGTCTTAGAGTTCCTGATTAACAGTGATAGCGTGCTGGAGCAGACACCTCGCCTCTAAAAACTGAATAGGATCGTCTTTGAAAACTGAATATGACTTGTCCACCATCAAGCTTCTATTGTCCTACTTCCTTGGTAAATGTGCTCCGTTAATTCCTCGGGACAAGTTTTATTACGTCGAGATGCCGGTTGACTTGAAACCTTCGCCAACGAAACAGAGCGATCGATCGAGCATAAGTTGTACTATTGAATAAATAATCTATTGCAATTGGAACATGGAACCCGAAGCTTTGAAATAGTCAAGCTTGTAAACATTCCTTTTTTACCAGTAATAGTGTCTGCTGAGGGATGATAAGCCACGTGGGCACCCCAAGCCGAGAGCCTGCAGTAATAGCCGTGGAGTACTGTACCTGTTTTTCTTCTGACAATGGTACTAACTAGTGGTACTAAACTAAACATGAGTTTAGGGTAGACTTTGGGAGTACAGAAGTTGAGAACGGCTACTTATTTGTGGTGGAGTACTCCTATCTGCACGTATCGGCTGCGAACAACGCTCTACTAGCGAGGGCGCAAGCTAGTAGTGTTGCACACCGATCCATGAAGACCACCAGCTCCGAATTCGAAGTACACATCCAGAGCCAGCAAAATGCCGGTGAGGGCAGTGACAAGCAGCCCGACGGCGGCACCTGGTTCGTGCTCCAGCCGTCCCGCCGGCTAGTCTACATCGTCATGATCTCCACCGCCTTGTGGGCCTTGGTCTTGTACACCATGCAAAATGGCGATGGCGGCGTGTCCGTCCTGCTCAAGCCGTCATCGTTCTCCCTCCCCTGCTGCCCAGCATCACCGCTGGCCAGAGCCCACCACGACCCGAGCATCATCAGCACGCCGGAGCCGGCCAGGCGCCCCCGCCGCCGCCACCGCCGACGACGGCGCTGGCCGACCGTTGCCGCGGACGGTACGTCTACATGTACGATCTGCCGCCGCGCTTCAACGTCGACCTGATGCGCGACTGCAGTCACCTCAGAAATGGGGCGACATGTGCCCCTACATGGTGAACTGCGGCATGGGCCCGGCGATGGGCGACGAGGGCGGCGCCTTCTCCGGCCGCGGCTGGTTCGCCACCGACCAGTTCTCGCTCGACATCATCTTCCACGGCCGGATGAAGAGCTACGAGTGCCTCACCGACGACCCGTCCCTCGCCGTCGCCGTGTTCGTGCCCTTCTACGCCAGCCTGGACGGCGGGAGGTACCAGTGGACAAACACGTCTTTGCGGGACGCGCTGGGCCTGGACCTCGTCGAGTGGCTGGCGCGGCGCCCGGAATGGCGCGTCATGGGCGGCCTCGACCACTTCCTGGTGGCTGGCCGGACCTCCGTGGACTTCGGCCGGAACTCCGACGACGTCAGCGAGTGGGGCACCAAGCTCTTCAACTTTCCGGCCGTCGAGAACATGACGGTGCTGTCCCTGGAGACCACCGAGTGGAGACCATGGCAGCGCAACTTGGCCGTGCCCTACCCGACCTACTTCCACCCGGAGACGGCCGCCGACGTGGTCGCGTGGCAGGAGAAGGTGCGCGGCACGGAGCGCAAGTGGCTCTTCTCCTTTACCGGCGGGCCGCGCCCAGGGAGCGTGCGCACTGATATCTTCCAGCAGTGCGGCGCGTCGAGCCGGTGCAAGCTGTTCCGCTGCGGCTACGGCCCCGACTCCAACTGCAGCTCGCCGGGCAGCGTCATGCGCGTGTTCCAGAGCTCCGACTTCTGCCTGGAGCCGCGCGGGGACACGCTGACGCGGCGGTCCACGTTCGACGCCATTCTGGCCGGCTGCATCCCGGTCTTCTTCCACCCGGGCTCCGCGTACACGCAGTACACGGCGCACCTCCCCAAGGACCCCAATACCTACTCCGTGCTCATCTTGGAGAGCGACGTCACCGGCCGGAACGTCAGCATCGAGGAGACGCTGAGCAAGATCTCGCCGGCGGTGGTGAAGGCCATGCGCGAGGAGGTGATCCGCCTCATCCCGAGGCTGGTTTACGCTGACCCGACGTCCAGGCGTGTCGATTTCACGGACGCGTTCGATCTGGCCGTGGAGGCGGTCATTGACCTGGTGGACAAGGAGCGGCGCGGCGTGGCCGGTAGCCACCACCACTAGTACCGTACCAGAGTTTTTAGCATCAAATTTTGTTGCCGATTACACATGGCTATGGCAAAATCCATTGAGCTCTACAGGATAAGATTCTAGTTAGGAGCTGAGGCGGCAAGAACTTGGTATGTACGCAGATGGTAATTGCAAAGACCAAGGGGCGGCAAGAACTTGGTACATGTGGGAAGCCAAGCAACATTTCTTCTTGACGGCTTCATTTCTTTTTCAAAAACTAAAATATTGCCCTTTGCTTGTTTAGTTTTACTTACGTGCACCATATAATTAAGATACTCTTTTGGCCTTTTCGTTGGTGATTACTTAGTACATTCCGATGTTTTAGTTTTTATATATAGCTTTATTTGCAAGCCTAATTTAATTGTGTATTTTTTTAGATTATGTACTTGGATATATACATTTTCTAGATACGTATTTCCTCTATTCCAAATTATAGTTTGGTTTGGTTTTCATATATTTCTTTTAGTATCTAGCCATAATGTATAATTAGGTGCATAACAAAAATAATGTATCTAGAAAAGTCAAAATAAACTGTAATTTAGAACAGAGGAGTAACAATCAACTAAAAAGAAATATTATGTAGCACAACAATATGTTTGAAAAAGCCAAAACGTTTTACAATTTAGAATTGGGGAGCACATGAAGATAAAACTTATTAGTAGTTTTATAATAAAAGTTATTTTACATATTAAAAGATAATCAATTTTATCGAGAAGAGCGAGATCAACCATATACGGGCATTAAAAAAGCCTACATCAGTGTCCAAATTTTATCGATTCATAGGTACTAGGGTCACTGGTTGTGCCCGTTTTCAACGCTTGCACGGCATTAGATGAAACCGTGTAGTACCGAGATTTGTGTATTCTCGATCCCTTCTTCGCAAAACTACTGTACTGTATATAGGTGCCCTCGATCTGACTCTTCACCAGCAACACGTGTAGTGAGCTAGGGGACGGGTCAACGAAATGGAGATGGAGGGTGACGACTAGGGGAAGAGACGTACGTAGAAACACAGAAGAAGACAACACATCATTGAGTGCCTGGATCTTGCACTTGCGCGCGGGTTACTCCCTCCGTCCTTTTTAGATGTCATGGTGCGTGTCTTTTAAAAACTTTCCAACTTTTGGTAGGTTTGTAGAATATACGTGTAACATTTATATCTTCAGATAAATTTATTAAAAAACTAGAGTTAAAGATCTTTTTAATAATACTAATTATTTAGAATAAATATTTATATATTTTAATATATAATTGCGGTAGTTTGAAAACGTTGACTTCTGCGAAAATGAGAATGACATCTATTTAGGGACGGAGGTAGTACACCAGAGGGATGTTAACAAGTACGAAGAGTGACGTTAATATGATTAATAAACTGTGTCAACATGCTTGGTTTTTTCACAATACTACTGCTAATCTGCAACTTGTGGAAGAAACTAAACTACTGAGCGCCATAATTACTGTCGGCGTCGGTATGTGACGTTGACAACCCCGCAAGCTACGGCGACGTACGTGCTCGTAGTCCCGTCCTTGGGATCACATAGTAAGATTTAGGACCTAACGTGCATCTTATTATATTACTTGCACTTCCGGAAGGCCTAGAGGAGCAAAGAGCACTTTGTCAGGTTCAGTTAAACTTTAAAGTTTTGATCTGCAAATATATCTCTTGACACCTAAAATTGACTTGGACTAAGGCATAATAAATTTACAGACTTAGCCATCAATTTTATGATGGTCAAGAGAAAGTCAAAGGCCAATGACTCGAAAAATCCGGTGAAAAGGCCTCTCGTCCAGCTCTACAACGCCGGCCGGACGAGACCAGTAGAGTGCGTCCGGCCGCGGAGGCGGCGGCAGCGTCTGAGTGGCACCCTTGCGGTCTGATCCGTTACGAACTGCGTCCGTATGTAGCCGGGCGTGGTGCCTTCAGCGTCGGCGCCCCTTTGCTTACCGTCAAGGGGCCCCTCACGAGGGTCTCTAGAGCTGCGCCGGCGCGCCTATTTCGGGCGTCCGGCGCCGTTTGCGGGTGCGCGTGGAGAGACCGTGTCCGAACCGATTCGATTTTAGATCGGTTTTTGGAAGGCTCTGGTGCTTGAAAACGCATCTAAGGCGGTTCCTAAGGCGATAAGGCCGCCCCCCTCTATATAATGAGAGGTTCATGGGTGATTTGATCCTATCTACATCTAATCGTCAAAAACACAAACCCTACCTTACTTTTATCTCTTCCGAACCCTAATCTGCTGTTCGACGACGTTCTCGACGAATTTCGCCGGCATTCTAGGTGGCCATGCCGACCCTAGAAGATGTGTGTTCTTCCCAATGGATCCTTCTGGAGGGCGTTCGAAGATCGTTCAGCCGAGATCGAGCTCTACATCGCCTCTAATGTTCTCTAGATCGGTTTTGGTGGTCACGCTAGGAGTCTTGTTGCACGTTACAGGTTCCCGGTGTGTTGGAGTGAAGCCCTAGTTTTGCGTCAACATACTTTTTGGACTCCGCTGGGGAAGACAAGGCGTCAACTCCAATTCAATCTCGAAACCCCGACATGGCCAACGACAATGGTGCAAGTAAGAAGGCGGGGATTCACCAAACCAACATCCGGCGTCCTGAGTCTATAAAGGAGCTCCCTGAAGACCTAAAGAAGAAGCTTCAAGACAAGATAGATGTCGTCCAACGCGCCTTCATGCTGAGTTGTTGCAAGGATAGGGAAGATCGTGTGACCCAATACACGGAGCCCGTCTACGGTGAAGCCAACACTCAACCTATATTCGATGGTGCTTATCCTACGCATGCCAATTATGCTAAGATGCTACTTGACCAGAAGACAACGTTAGAAGATTTAGTCACAAAGGTCACTAGCACTTTAGATTCTCGTTTAAAAGTACTAGAAGGAACTGCAACCGATAATTCACAATTGGGTGCGGTACCTCAACCTGAGTTTGGCATGCCGTTAGACATGGTTTTACATACTGGCCAACCACAATCAGCTCCTTCGCCCTCCCCCGTTAGAACCGGTTCTGGTGGGGCTAGCACATCTTTGAATAATCAAGGACCGGCTCAATAATTAAGAACCGATCATCAGGCTTCTGGAACTTCGGGGCTGCACAACCCTTTGCCAAATCCGGCAGGGGGCATAATATTTTGCCCAATCCACCGAAGTCTCCGAGCCCAAATCCCAAGCTTAATCGAAATGTGAATACATGAAACACTGGAGGTCCTAATGATTTTGAAGCTGTTTTAGCTCAATTTAGGGAGGATTTCTCCAGGTCTTTAGAGAAAAGCTTGGGAGTTTGTCTTGATTCCATCAACACCGCATACCAAAAAGCCGTACACTTCTGCTCTTTGATTATCTAGAAACACACCCTAGGTGGAAGGTACCTGACTTTCAGAAGTTTAGCGGTAATGATGGTAAAACTATGGTGGAACATGTTAGTATGTACCTAGACTTTTTAAAAAATGTCTCTCCAAGGCCTTGTTTAGATGGATAAATTTTGTAAATCGTATGTCACATCGTATTAATCAGAAGACGCGTTTGTTTGTTAGTGGTAAATATCATCCTACCATGAAGTAACTAGGCTTAAAAAATCGTCTCGCAATGTACATCTAAACTGTGTAATTAATTATTTTTTTACCAACATTTAAAACTCCAAACATATGTCTTTTGGTGTATTTAATGTGATGTGATGGAGAGAAAGTGGGAAAAAGGTTAGAAATTTTAGCAATCTAAACAAGGCCCAAGAGTTTTTTTTTTTAAAAACAATGTCTCTCCAAGAGTTACGATCCTTTTTTTTTTTTTTTTTGAGCAATAATGTCTCTCCAAGAGTTACGATCTTTTTTTTTTTTTTTTTTTGTCCTTGGGTAAAATGTGCTCAAACCAAAGGGGGACATAACAAAGTGGATTTTACGGACAAACACATGAACCGATGAAAACAGAGCTATCGGCGTTGTAATTCTCGCCCCTGCTCGCGCCGGCTGCTATCGGGTCGGCGCCTCTCGCACGCGCTGCTCGGCCGCCGCCTCTGTGCGAGCACGCGCCGCCGCTTGCTGCTGCTAGATCTGCCTCAGCGTGCTCGCGCCACCACCTGCTTGCTCCGCTGCAGCGTGCTCGTGCCGCGGCCGTGTGCTCGCTCCGCAATACGAGAGACAGAGAGACGGAGAAGACAGCGTCTCGGTGGGACGAGACGGCGGGATCGACCGCTCGGCGAGAGCGAGTGCATCCCGAATCGTATAGGGTTCTGAAATTTGCCCAATTCCGCATTTGATTTTGGTTTCCTCCGCGTCGCCGTCGGTCCTGGCCATCTCCGGCGGCTGGTAAAGTTCCCTTCTCCTCTCCGATGCCGATCTTCTCTCTCCCGCATCCACTGACATATCCATCTCGATCCCCACCCACTCCGCAGATCACTTTCGGTGGCATGGACTCTGTCGCCAAGAACGAAGGCGTGGTGGCGGTGGCCGCGCTCCCCGACGACTCCCTGGTGGAGATCCTCTCCCGCGTCCCTGCCAAGTCCGTCTGCCGTTTCAAGTGCGTCTCCAAGGCCTGGCGCGACCTCATCGCTGACCCTCACCACCGAAAGAAGCTGCCACAAGCTATGCAAGGGCTCTTCTTCATGGCGCCAGTGGACCATTTCAATGTCAGTTTTGGTTTCATCGATCTGACAGCGAGATCCGTGCCACTAGACATCGAGCCTGCCTTCTCCTTCCTGACAGAACGGCCTGGGTTCCAGTTCCATAACCTCGGCTTGCTGGATTCCTGCAACGGTCTTATCCTCTTCAAGAACCACCAGTATTCTGACGCGGTGGGCTATGTCGTGTGCAACCCGACCACGAAAACATGGCAAGCCGTGCCCACTTGTGGCTTTCTGGATCTGAAAACCTGCACCTATTTGGCTTTCGATCAGGCCATATCCTCTCACTTCCACTTGATCCAGTTCCAGATATACATGGAGGATGACATGTTGGTGTCGCTGCATGCTTACTCGTCTGAAACTGGGACATGGAGTCACGACCAAATTGACTCTCAAGAAAATCAAGGACCATTGGCAGAGTGGCGTCATGGGGGGCATAATATCTCGTAGGGACCCTGATAGTGCCTTTGTTAATGGCTTCCTGCATTTCATAGTTGGGAACTCGGATCAACCTCAGATAGCTGCTGTAGATGTACAAGGAAAGACAAGAAGGATGATCACAGTGCCTGGTGTGGCTGAGGGGGGTCCTGGTATTGTTATTTAGGGCAGTCCCAAGGGTGCCTGCATTACATGATTCAGGAAATGTTTGGTGATCATGAAGATAGGTACAAACTGTCCATCTGGGTTCTTCAGGATTATGATACACAACAATGGGTGTTGAAAGACACTGTGAGCTCTCTCTGGAGATCTTTGGACACTTGACTAGCGACATTTTGCACTTCATCATTGGCATTCATCAAGATTGTAATGTGGTCTTCTTTTCAAAGCCATGCAGTTGTGATCTGATAGCATATGACATGGACCATAAGGAAGTCAGTATTATTGCCACTTTCGAGAGTTCAGAAAAAAGCCGCTCCGTTTTACTCATTATGTTCCATGTTTCTCGGAATCCCCTGGCTCTCACAAATTAGCATTGGGAATATGTGCTCTATGTGTGAGTTACTAGCAACTTGGTTAAATTCTAGTAGACTCAGGTAAAATGTTCTGTCTGCACTAGTATGTAGGATGTATTCCTTAGCATGCTTTTTGATCTAATTGGTATTGTAAGCCTATTGAGACATTTATGAAGTGTACCTTTATGGATGGTAGTTTTGTCCAAGTTGAACAATTTGCACTTCTGTTGAGAATTTTTTATTCACACTTTTGTTTGTGACTAATATTGAGCAATTATTTACTTTGAATTTGGGAGTGTTGTGATATCCCCTACTTTTGTTTGCTCCGGTGTTCCTACTTACTTTTGTTTTGAAAGAGTGGCAACTGGCAAGAGCATTGCCGCAGAATTGCCCCCCATTTTTTATGGTGAAAGAGGTCCGAAAACTGAGAAACCCCTTGGGTCAAAAAAGCCGGCAAGACCCACTACTAGAGGGACCCCTGCCATCCTGCACAGCCATCGCGCGGCGTCAAGGCTTTCGGATTTGCGCACCACCGCCGAACTGTGGATGCCCACCGCCCGCTCAGCCTGAGGCGACAGCCGAACCCATCTCTCCCCGGTCCGGCCGTTGTGCTCGGAACCCGAATCGGATGCACTTATTTTGGGATCCCACATGTTTGTTGGGTAGCCAGCTTGGTCGGGTCGTGGAAGAGCCCGGATCTGCTCTCAGACGTATCCAACCTCACCCTCATCACCAAGGTGAACAGGTCATGGCCTCCATTGCCCTCTCTTTGTTCGATCTAGGAACAATTTAGTGAAGGCAACTTTTGGTTGTCCGTTCGCAGGAGGAGCTGGAATGGCTGAATCAAGAGCTCCACAATTGCTGTTGCTGCCACGAGGCCCTAAGGTAGATAGTGATCTCCTCCGTGGCCTACTTTTATCTGTGCATTCTAACCGGCATATGAAGGTGTATGGTAAAATGATTTAGGGATGGGTTTGCCATTTTCATTGTTATGCAGCGTGGCAGCAGATGTGATTGCCGGAGCTTGGAGCATGCGGCCAGCGGAGCAGCGTCCACACACCAGGTTCTTGTAGAAGGAAGTGGGGGAGCAAGTGGAAAGAGTGGCACATCTGCTGGAGACAAGAGCGTGCTTGCTGCCTCAACTGACGTGGCCATCGGAGACAAGCTCATCATCAGGGTGGGATCAATCAGATGCTCTGCATTTGGCCTCGGTCACTTCAGTTCAGCCTAGCGTGATTCATAGTTAGCGCTGAGGTGTTTTGAGTCGTTTCAGTCTTAAGACTTTTTGTAATATGGCGGGCGCGCCGTTCGCTGCACTTTGACTCGTCTTTGCTTTTGGTAATACAAAAGCGGGGGAAACCCTTTTCTCTAAAAAAAAAAGCTGCGAGGCCAACAAGAGTCAAACCTGCCAAGAAGCAGGCAAAACTGGATCAAGCACATAAGCAGAGAGAAGAGGCTGAGTTCTGTTAGTCTGAAAAGGGGATAGTAACTGTTCTTCCAAATCCTGAAGTCCAAGAAGAGGGGCACGTGCTGAGTGCTGACTAATTTACAGAGGACAATTTAAATCTGCATGTCATTGTTTTGTTTTGCATGCTTATGTTGTTCCATTGGCATATGGTTAACCTGGATGAAAAAAAACTTACGCTGACGAGCCTAATTTTGCCTAAGTAGGGGATATCACAACACTCCCAAATTCAAACCAGAATTGTATAGTTTTTGTCTTCCTAAAATCTGCAGGGATTCCAGCTAATAATTTTAGAAGTATTTTGTAGAGGGGAGTCGGGGTTAAGACCTGGAAGTACTAACAATGACATGCTTTTGGTATGGCCTTGCATGCACCATTCAGTGTCAAACTGCAGTGAGGTATTTCCTTTCCTTTATTTCCAAATTGTTGCTTGGGTATGATTTGAGAATTAGTAACTTGATAAAGATAGTTCCTGAATGCCTGAGTGACTCTGGAGTTTTTGTTTGATGCCAGTGATAGAATAGAACGTGAGTTGGTCTTGGATTGGCATGAAGTTTGTATGGGTGTTATCGCAAAAAAAAAGTTTGTATGGGTGTGCTGTTATGGTCTAATAACAGAAATGCCTAATAAATCAGTCTGTATCTACCAAGTAATAGAAATGCTCATATGGTCAGTTTCTCTAGCGTGTTTTTCATTCTTTTTAGCCTTTTATCTGTATGGCGACATGAAAAATTGATGGCCCAAATTCTCAATTCTTTAGTTTTTATCTGGTGGATTTTCTCCAAGTTAATGCCTTTCCATTGTTTTTTATACAGGTAGTCAGGGTAGAGTACAGTCACACAGGCAGGATTTTTTTTCATTGTTACAGCAAGCCATATAACTTCCTCATGAAGTTAGGCCGTAAAAGCAAGTCAGGAAGTGCTACTTATGAGCATTTTACTGATAAAGCTTTTGTTATGGCTGGTTTGTGTCTTCCAGTTATAGCTCACATGTCTGGGAAAGAATTCTAGCACAATGTCTTCCAGTTATAGCTCACATGTCTGGGAAAGAATTCTAGCACAATGTCCATAGTCTATTCTTTGCATATCTGTTATCACAGGCAGGGTTTTAACTTTTCAATCTCCAGCTATAGCTGAAGCTATTCATGGATATTTTACTTTTAAATCTCTATAGGTGAATCTATCTCCAGAGGTAGTTGTTTGAAAAGAAATGGTGAAAGCAAACAATATGATATTTAATTTTACTGCAGTATGAGAGCGGTTCAGAGTTCTGGCCAAGTGTAAGTGTTAATGGGTGAAGTTTATTTCTGATGGCAAGGTTAAGTATTCTCATATATGAAAAATCATGTGTTAACACTAAAAGACAATAATAATCAAATAGAAGTTGCTTCACTGTCCATAAATAAGTTTCTTGTGGTTGTCATGTTAGGATGCTACAACACAAAGAATGAGGAATAATCCATTTTAAATTTTCTATGGAATCAGCAGTTCCTTTATATTGGTCTATGCTTTTGTAAGAAAAAAAAAAACACTTGCAGGGATATTTTTCTAATAAGGAAATAAATACAGTGCTTCTCGATGTGAAACTTTCTTCCTTTATATATTTTTTTCACAAAATAATAATATTGAAATATTACCAGAGCTGCTTTGATCTTGTAGTGGTGGCCTTACTGGATTCCATCAAGCTTTTGTTTGGTTTAGGGATCACTGGATGATACCACATATACATACACCATAAGTTTTTGGCTTTACCACAATAGAAGGATCCTTTTCAACAGTTCTGTAGATTTGATGTGCTTTGGACCAATGTTCCTGCTGCTACGAAAGGCATGCATTGGATATGTGTGAATTTTAATCCACCGCTGCTTTGCTAGAATGGACATGATGTGCTTTATTGTGTGCCCTACACTTCCTTTTCAGTAAAAAAAAAAAGGTGTGTTCAGCCTAAGCCTATGATCTTGTCTTCCTTGCATTGTTATGAAGGGCCATCTTTGGTAAGAATTGAAAATCACATTAGCCACGATTTAGCTTTTGTTTGACCAGGGCTGCTGGACGTTTCGCACATACATACATGTCAGGACCAAGTCTGTCAAGGTGAGGAGAAGGCCAAGCACTGTTGGCGATCCGGCAAAAGGCGGCGACAACTCAAGTGGCTAAGCAGCCTAACGTCTTGGGCTTGTATTTCGTTTTGGGCTTTTATTAGTAAGAGTCTTCTAGTCAGCTATAAGGCCAAGTATGAGTCGGCCCATTGGCCTGTGAACCGAGCTGCGCAGATATAAGCAAGCATCGGAGGTGTGAACTGGTTATCGTTTAATCAATCTGAAACCTGACCCCGCTCTTCCCTGTTCAACTTTTTTCCCCAAGCTTCCTATTCTTCTCTTCCCCGAACCCTTGATTCTCTTTCAATCCCCGTCTCCAATTCAGTTATCAGTAACTTCCTTGATCCGGGTTGTTACAATTGGTATCAAGCTCCTTCAATTCACGGCGAGATCATCCTGTTTGATCAAGGGTCCAAGGCTCGTTTATTAGACAATGGCTCGCCCGCTTCATCTCCGCCGAGTTGATTGCAATAAATCCATCCACCTCCCCGATCGGGTCTAGCGGCGTTGCTGAGCGATTGGCCGCGAGAATCCAGCCACATCCGCTTCCTTAAGCCGCCGTAGAGAATCGCTTCGACATGCGGTGTTAAATTAAGCTCGGCGCCGCGCCAAGTTGGCGGCTGGGCGCGGTGTGATGGCGGCGCCCATGGACGATTTGGCGGCCAAGTTCGACGAGGTTTCGCCGCGTCGACCCCGTCGTGGAGCCGGCCAAGAGATGACCGGTTTTCGCGAGATGATGAAGCGACGCCGATGCCGTGCTCGGCGTCGACCAAACAAAGCGCTTCGGTGCTCACGGATTTGCGGGACCGGGGGAGGTGGCGGAGACGGCGATCCGCGAGTCTACCGGCGACATCGGCCGCTCGTCGCGGCGGATGGATTCGCCGAGTGCCTTGCTTCCGGCTCGGCGTCCTGAGGTGCTCGGTTCTCTCGACCGCTGCTGGTGGCGCGCCGCCGCGTGCTCACCCAGGTCGAACAGCCTTCACACCGGGCTCGACCCGCGATCCTCAACGTTGTGCCAGCGGCGTCGACCCCATCATCGTGAAGCCCGCGGCCGCCAGAACGGGAGTGGCGAACACTACGGCGAGTTCCGAGAACTTCGCCGCAAGACTTTGACTTCGCACGCGTCGACGCCTCATTCTCCTGATCCTACCTTGCGCCCACCACCTTTCCCTCAAATTAGAGTTCCCTAAGTTCGATGGCTCCAACCCGCGCTTATGGAAGGATCACTGTTTGATGTATTTCGAGGTGTATTCGGTGCATTCATTCTTGCAGACTCGCTTTGCTGCTCTGAATTTTGTGGTCTCCATGAAGACATGGTTACATAATGTTGAGCGTCGAGGTCGGGTGACAGATTGGGATGAGTTTTGTGCTAGAGTCATGGCCAAATTTGATAGGGATCAGTATCATTTGGTGATGAAGCAATTTGAGGCTATTGTTCAGAAGGGCTCTGTTGATGAGTATACATTGGAATTTGAACAGGGGTGCTCACAATTTGTTGTTGTACAATCATGGTTACGATGAGACTTATTTTGTGACTAGGTATATGGCTGGACTCAAGAATGACATTAAATGCTCGGCTTGGTGCTCCACCGGCCTGTTGACGTTGATACTGCAAGTGCTTTAGCTCTACTTCAAGAGGCTGAGTTGGCCAAAGTAAAAGGCAAAGGGATGTGGAAGGATACACCAAAGTGGCAGCCAAGACTTGTTGATAAGACCAAAGAGGTGGAGTTTGATAAAGCCAAAATCAATGAAGGGGAAGACAAGCTCTCGGCCCTGAAACACTACAGAAGACGCAATGGCTTATGCTTGAGATGTGGTTCTAAGTGGACAAAAGAACACAAATGTCCTACTCAAGTTCCAATTCATGTGATTGATGAGATGTGGGATGCCTTGGATGATGATGATGTGGAATCTACTGATCAAGACCCTGAAGCTTTAGAAGAGACTGTAATGGCAGTAGATCAAGCTCCTATGCAGGCTAAGAGCACCAGAAAAACTATGAGACTGTGTGGGCAAGTTGATGGCAAACAGATTCTGATTTTGGTGGATTCTGGAAGTGTGGCCTCTTTTATCAGTTCTAATGTAGACACCAGCCTGGGGTTGGCTACTGTGCCTTGTGCTGCAACTAAGTTCATTGCTGCTGATGGGGGCTCCATGTTCTGTACTCAGCAAGTGCCCAATCTTCAGTGGCAAGTTCAGGGTCATATGTTCAGCACTACTGTGGGAATTCTTCCTCTCAAGTGTTTTGATATGGTGTTGGGAGAGGATTGGTTAGAAGAGTGTAGTCCTATGTGGGTACACTGGAAGAAAAAGATTATGAAGATTCAGTACCATGGACAATGCATTCAGTTAAATGGGGCCTTGGTGCATTCAGATGTGTGCTCTCCGATATCTAGTCAGGCCTTGCACAGTTTAATCAAACAAGAAGCTGTTCAGTGGAGTGTGCAGGTGCTTATTCAGGAATTGTCTGCAGTTTCTGGGCAGGCTTCTGAGATTTCTGTGGTGGATCTGTCTAAGGAGGCTAACATTCCTGAGGCAGTTCAATCAGTCATTCAGGAATATGAGGATCTTTTTCAGCAGCCCACTGAGTTACCACCATAGAGGCCATTTGATCATCACATTGAGTTGTTGCCTAGTGCTGTTCGTGTCAATATCAGACCTTACAAGTACTCTCCAGCACAGAAAAATGAAATTGAGAAGCACTTGTAAGAAATGTTGAGCAATGGCATTATCAAACCTAGTCAAAGCCCATATGCCTCCCCTGTGCTCTTGGTTAAGAAGAAGGATGGCACATGGAGGTTTTGTGTTGATTACAGACACCTTAATGCCCAGACAGTGAAGAATAAGCATCCAATGCCTATTGTGGATGAGCTCATTGATGAACTAGCAGGTGCCCAATGGTTCACTAAAATTTGGATTTTCGAAAGGGCTATCATCGATCTCGCATTCAACTTTCGCCGACACACCTTTAAAACCCATAGTGGCTTGTATGAATTCTTGGTTATGGCTTTTGGGTTGACTAATGCTCCTGCCACCTTTTAGGATATTATGAATATGATCTTTGCCCCACTATTAAGAAAAGGCTTGTTAGTGTTTATGGATGACATATTGATTTATGCAGCAACTTTGGAGGAGCATGTCAGTCTATTGAGACAGGTGTTTGCTATTCTTAGGGAGCATAAATTCTATATCAAACTATCCAAGTGTTCCTTTGCTCAGCAAGAAATTGAGTATTTGGGTCACACTATATCTGCCTATGGGGTTGCTACTTGATTGAGTCTAAGATTCAAGCTGTTGAGCTGTGGCCTGTGCCTAAGAATCTCAAAGAGTTAAGAGGGTTTCTTGGCCTCACTGGTTATTATAGAAAGTTCATCTAGAATTATGGTCTGATCTGCAGGTGTTTGACTGAGTTATTAAAGAAAGGTGTGCCTTATTGTTGGACCTCTAGACATCAAGCAGCCTTTATGCAGTTGAAACATGCTCTTGTCAATGCACCTGTGTTAGACATTCCTGATTTCAATAAGACATTTGTCTTGGAAACTGATGCTAGTGATCTTGGGTTTGGAGCAGTGTTATCTCAAGATTCCCACCCAATAGCCTATCTCATTAAGGCAGTGTGTACTAAGAATCAGGCTCTGTCAACATATGAGAAGGAGTGCCTGGCTATCATTTATGCAGTGGACAAATGGAGAGCTTACTTACAGAATGCTGAATTTGTTATCAAGACTGACCACAAGAGTCTGTTGTATTTGATTGAACAGAGAATCTCTACAAGAATCCAACAGAAGGCCTTGCTGAAGTTGATGGATTTGAAATACAAGATTGTGTATAAACAGGGATCTCAATAAAGCCGTTGATGCTCTATCCGGATGCCACAGTCCAAATGCTTTAATGTCTGTGTCATTTTGTGAGCCACTTTGGCTTGAAAAGGTGAAAGTTGGTTATGAAGATGATACAGTGGCTCAGGATATCTTATTGAAACCAACTCGTGATTTCACTGTGTGTGATGGTCTTATTAGACATCAGGGTAGAATTTGGCTGGGATCTAACACTTTAGCACATCAGCATGTGTTACAGGCTATTCATAGTTCTGGAGTGGGAGGACATTCTGGGTTTCAGGCTACTTACTATCGCATCAGGAATCTTTTTTCTTGGCTAGGCATGAAAAATGATGTGTTGAGATATGTCCAAGAGTGCCAAGTGTGTCAGCAAGTCAAGGTGGAAATGTTAAGCTCCCCGGTCTACTCCAAATTCTTCCGATTACTAATCAAGCTTAGCAAATAGTGTGCATGGACTTTATTGAGGGGTTGCCCAAATCTCAGAGGTATGACACCATTACGGGTATTCATTGATAAGTTTACCAAGTATGCCCATTTTGTGGCTTTGGCTCATCCATTCTCTGCCTTAGAAGTGGCTCAAATATTCTTGGATTCAATTTATGCACATCATGGTATGCCTTTGAAATTGGTGTCTGATAGAGACAGAATTTTTGCTGGGAAAGTGTGGAAAGAATTGTTCAAAATCACTGATACCCAGTTATTGATGAGCTCATCTTATCATCCCCAAACTGATGGTCAATCTGAGAGACTAAATCAGTGTTTGGAAAACTTTCTAAGGTGTGCCGTTAGTGCTTGTCCCAAACAAAGGGCATAAATGGTTGTCTGTTTGCTCGCTTTTGGTATAATACATGCTATCATTCTGCTCTGGGTCGATCTCCTTTTGAAGTGATGTATGGTCATCAGCCAAGGTACTTTGGGATTTCAAATGATGTGAAGCTCCACTCTCCAGACCTAGAGCAATGGCTGTGTGAGAGGAATTTGTTGAATGATGTGGTTCAGCATCATTTGCTAGAGCTCAACAGCGAATGAAACATCAGGCTGACAAAAATCGATCAGAGCGTGTCTTTGAGGTGGGTGATCAAGTCTTTCTCGGGCTACGGCCGTATATTCATCATATGTGGCACCTCGTGCTAATCGAAAGCTCGGCCTACCGGTGGTATGGTCCTTTTCAAGTTACGAAAAAATTGGTCCCGCGGCATATCGTTTTGCGATTGCACGATGGTTGCCGGATCCATCCCCGTTATTCATGTCTCTCAACTCAAGAAGCATGTTCCACGATCGCTTTCGCCTCGGGATGATATCACTTTCGGTACCGGATGATGATACTGCAAAGGGTTCAACCATCTGCGGTTTCGAACACTCGACAAAGTCAGAAAGGAACTTCGACTTTGTTTCGTGTCTTGTGCAATGGAGTGATCTTCCAAATTAAGTTGGCCACGTGGGAAGAGGTACAAGATCTATGGCGCCGCTATCCAAAGGTCCCGCTTGGGGTCAAGCGGGTTTTAGTGGGGGAAGGAATGTCGGGACAAGTCCGTCAAGGTGAGGAGAAGGCCAAGCACCGTTGGCGATCCGGCAAAAGGCGGCGACAACTCAAGTGGCTAAGCGACCCTAACGCCTTGGGCTTGTATTTCGTTTTTGGGCTTTTATTAGTAAGAGTCTTCTAGTCGATTTGTAAGGCCAAGTATGAGTCGGCCCATTGGCCTGTGGAACCGAAGCTGCGGATATAAGCAAGCATCGGAGGTGTGAACTGGTTATCGTTTAATCAATCGGAAACCTGATCCCGCTCTTCCCTGTTCAACTTTTTCCCCAAGCTTCCTGTTCTTCTCTTCCCGAACCCTTGATTCTCTTCCAATCCCGTCTCCAATTCAGTTATCAGTAACTTCCTTGATCCGGGTTGTTACAATACATCACCAGTTTTAGGCATCACCACAATAATAAGGATCCTTTTCAATCCATTGTGAGAATTCTGCTCAAGTTGCAAGTCGAACTGTTCAATACATATATATGTACTCAATGGATTCTTCATGTCTTCTACCGGCGTGGTTGTATGTTCCCGTCGGTACATCCATTGCGTACTCAAGAAGTCTATGTGGCAGAACATACAACCACGTCGGTATTCTACTCTCTTCGTTCCAAAAAAAAACATGCAATTATGGGTTCCGTGCCCACAAAAAGTATGAGAATGTTTGACCAAATTTCTACTAAATAATATTCACATTTATCACTTCAAATCAATTTATTAAAAAGATACATTTCATAATAAATTTAATGATATTTATTTGAAACATCTTTCCTATGCGTCTGTCGCCTGAATTCTGTCCGCCGCCTTCAGGCGACACGCGTCGCGCACGCAAACAACGCGACCTCGGCTGTTGTTGTTGGGTTCGATGGTTTATCGGGTCCAGAACAACGCACCCGCTACCGCCTTACCTTCATTTCTCCGTCTTCCTCGTGTCGTCATTTCCCCGACTTCCTCGTGTTGCTCTCCCCTGTTCCCCTTGCGATTTCTTCAATCCAGTGCTGAGCTTCGACGCGGCGGTGGCGGTCATCGATCCGGCAGCGTCGGAGGTCGATCCGGTGGCGGCAGCGCTTGAATCGGCGGCGGCAAGCCGGCAACGCTTGAATCGACGGCGAATCGGCAAGGGTTCCAAATGCGCGCGCCCAAGGCGATTCCTCTGGGGAACTCGTGCTCCCCTCGGAGATTTGCTCCCTTAGGTGTCGCGGTGAGTCCACCTTCGAAGGGTCCCGCCGTGGAAGGCGCCGGATCTGTTGCCTTTGTCCGCCTTCGCGTCTACTCTGGCGCCAGATGCTGTAAAGTTAACTTGTTTATCCTCCCTTTTGTTTGTACTTGCAGATCCGGTGTTTAAGCAAGGAGAGGTTCTCCTGACTTCACCTCGGTTCGCTGTTGGAGCCGATAATGCTGCCGCGCCCTCCCTCGCTCCTGCTCCCATGGAGTTGGCGGCGATTGGATCGCAGTCCCCGCTCTCCTTCCCCTCCAGCCTCTGGTGCATGTCTCGCCTCCCTCCCTTGCTTAATTCCTTCCCTGTGGGCGCGCTGGTGCGGAACAATCTGTCGTCGCGGCGTGATGGTTTTGTGAATTGTGATTCGTGGTGGGGATGGAATGGATGCGAGGCTCCTCGTCGGTTTATGCTTCTCTGTCCCTCCCGTGGGTAGGTGGGGAGTGGATGCAGCAGCTGGCAGCTGGGTAGGGCGTTTGTGGGGAGCGTTAATTTTTTTTCATTTCTACGAGACCCACGTCCTGGGTCTCCAATTCGTGGCTGCCTGAGTGTCTGTTATTCGGCCTGTTGGTGGATGTCTGTGACTGTGGCTTGCGCGTGCGTGAATTATCACGATGTATCACGCGCTCCACTGGTTTTCGATCGAGTCTTGACAAAACATGTGCAACGTGTTGTCTCTGGATAGAATAGAAGATGATGCAATGCAAGCAAGCTGGCGTACCTGCAGCTGATGGAGGCCGTGATGGTGTAGGCGATGCCGTGGCGAACAGGGCCGTGTGCTGCAGCAGCATGCACACCCACGAGCTGCTGCTACCTGCCAGGGGCATTAGTTCCATTGTTAGGATAATTAATTAGTTAGAAAATCGCAGAGGATGTACTACTGTATTGATGAACAACGTGTTGTGCATGTTCAATTTTTCAGTCTGAATGTGCAAGTTCATTAGACATGCATCTCATTCAGGTTGAGTGCAGGCATTTTTTTTTCTCTATCCAGGGTGCAGTTTTGATTTGTGTAAAATAATGAAAGTTATTTTGTTCACTTATTTTGCTGATTTAATGGGAGAATGGGCTATATCTCCTTGTTTGCTTACATCCATTGTACCAGTGCTGAAAATTTCCTTGTAGATCATGGGGTTTTCTGTGCCCCGTTCATACACCTAATGGAGAGCCTTGTGGTTTACTGAATCATATGCAGATATGCCTTCTACATGTTGTAACATATTCTCATCTTGTCATTTCTCTTGAATTTAAATCTGCACAACACTGGTTAAAGAAAAGATATCACCATGCTTTGTAGAGAGAAGAACCAGCAGCTTTAGTCTTTCACATACTCTGCATTCATGTTACCCTGAAATTGACGCTAGCATGCCTGTAGTAACCCTGAGTGACATATATCATTATAATTCTATAAGGCTGTGACCAATTTTTTTTTTTCCTTTCCATTCCCTAGGTCAAGATCTGAGCCATTTTCAGATGCTGAAATCAAGGTATGCTTTCTACCTGTTCATTTTGTGTTTACTCAATAATTTTCTATTGAGAGTGAAATGTGCTTTGTTGAATTCTGTACAACCTACAATCCAGTTTTATGTTGAACAGTTCAGAACATAGTAGCGAACTAAAATTTACACATTTCAATTTCTTTACAGAACTTCTGTAAGGTACTCTGTACAATCCTGAAATTGTAACTATGAGCTATAGGAGGGAGGGGTCATGTTCTACTAAATATATTGTGTCAAAAATTTGACATTGGCCTATAAGTATCCTCTGATGTGCTAGTAGAATAAACATGTACTTTGTACTTTTGTAGTCTGTATTAAGGGTAGATAAGTTATGTAAGCAAGGTAGGGCTGTATTAAGAGTAGATAAGTCATGTAAGCAAGGTAGGGCAAGACATTCTCCAGTTCAAGTTTGCAATCATTCCCTGTTGTGCCTAAGTCTTCAAATTTCCGTGTTCATTAGTCATGCCGTATGGCCAAAAGCTTTCAGGCAATTATCTGTCTTGCTTACTTGCTTATCATTACATTACAGAACACTTTCAGGAGAAAAGCAATGGAGTATCATCCAGACCAAAGGGTAAATACACTATACTTGTGTCTCCTCACTCCCTTATGTAAGGCTAATACGCCCATTGGTTTCATGCAAGATTGTTCTAACTGGAGCTAAGGTTAGCAACCATTTCCTGTGCCTTGGTCTGTCCTGAATGTATTAGGGTACACCTGAGCTATTATTTTCTTTTTGTGAGTGCATCAGAGTATATGTCTAGGTGAGAGATGAGATGTGCTGCCTTCAAAAATATTTATCCTCATGAGTATTCATAGTGAATGTGAGATAGTGTCAATCTTAGGTTGTTTACTTTATCAAAGGCATATATTGCAATCGCCAATAATGTGCAATATGTGGAATTTTAATGAACATGACATCTGTGCAAATTTCATGCTTGTCTGAAATTTATAGCTCAAGGTTCATGCTTGTATCTGCTTATGATCTCTAAAAAACTTTGCCACTATGTTCTGTTCTGTAGTCTAGAATGTCTTGATTCCTGAAAACATTTCCAATCAGATTTGTATTTGTCTTAGTAGTATTGATGGTTTGCCTAGGAGAATTTTCTTTGATGGTCTGCTACAAACAAGCATCCCTGATTTGTGGTTGTTCTTGTTGCTTGCAGCAAGTGGATCTACCCACATTACCTGACCCTCCCCTGCTGAACGTCAAGGCTTGTGGTGTGCTCCTGCTGTAAGATCCACACACCATCCGACACCAATACTCATGGTGGTGCAGGCAAGATCCTCCAATTTCTTCGGTGTCATGCAAACGAATGCCTCCCACCACTGGTATGCATAATTCTCATGTTTTAAAATAATTCATGTGGTACATCAATGGAAAATTCTTAGATTATTTTCATGCTAATAATCAGGGTGTCGATGCTGACCCCAACCCAAGAGCTCATCACAAATGGCCTACATGGATCTGAATGGAGGTTCAAGCACATCTATAGGGGTATGTACAGTACAGTCTCCACTAAATTGTCTTCTAATTAATTTGGTTACAGAACAAGGGAAAATTTTCTGGTGCTTAATTCTGCATTTCTTGGTTCCCTAGGCCAACCCCGTCGGCACCTTCTGACTACTGGATGGAGAACATTTTGTCACATCAAAGAAGCTGATTGCTGGTGACGATTTGTCTACCTGAGGTAGATCTCGACTGAACTTAAACGAACGACTTGTGCATCCAAAAAAAGAGAACCTTGCACACATGGCCATATATCAAGTATATGTACAACTTACATGATGCCATACTTTTTTTTGTAGGTGTGAAACAGGAGAGCAGCGTGTAGGAGTGAGACGCCTTGTGCAGAAGCAAAGCACAATGCTAGCATCTGTTATATCAAAGGCAAAACATGCATCTTGGGGTCCTTGCAAGTGCATCCATGCTATTAAGAGTAATTCCATTTTTCCTAGTGTATTATAGACCAAGGGTTTCTTATATGTTTCTCCTTTAATTTGTTATCATGTGTTGTCGATTTCCTGTCCTCTCATGCTACATGATCAGTCCATCTCTTTTTAATCCTGTAGGTTTTCTAGAACTGTTGTCGATAAAACAGATCTTTTGCCATAGTTTTAGTTGCAGTGCTCTGCTCGTATTAATCTGTTCTATTCACGAAAAAATAAACATTTAGTTACTTAATAATTGCAATCAGCAATGCTGTAGATTGCAAGTATTGAGCACTGCAATTTTAGTGGTTAGGATATGCAATATATCCCTTTTTACTTTTGGGGTTGACTATTAGTAAGGAAATCATTCTTCCACTAGAAACCTTCCAACTTTGTTGACCTGGGTGGTGTGTAGTATTGTAGTGGGCTGCACATGGTGTATTTATTAGGGACTAGCCTAAGGATTGTTTCCCAAGTTCACTGAAAAATATATATCTATGACTGATAAGCCAATCCATCGTGGAGATTGTGCATATGTATTTAGGAATCTGTTTATAGCCAATCCTTTGATTCCCAAATATGTTTGTCAAATTGACTAGTACAAGAGTTGTATACTGACATTCAACTGTATTGCAGGTTGGTCTTGTTCAATCAAGCTGCCTTCTCCAATTGTTACATCGTCCTGTTCATTTAAAGACAAAGTAAGTGATGTCAAGTTTCAGTAATGGCAAGTAGGAATAGTTGGAATTGCAACTATGTTAGACTGCAATTGTCTAATTCTCAATATGCAATAATTATCTAGGGTTCCTAAATTGCAAAGTAAGTGATGTCTTTCTATAGACATAAATTGTTAATTGTGATCTGTGCTAGGGGCGGACCATGACTCTGTGTTCTGTGGCTTGTAATCTGTGATCTGTGCCAGTGAACACCATAATTTTTGTCTTTGTCTATCCATAGAAAATTTTTGTTAATTATGATCTGTACAAGGGCAGACCAAGACTCTGTGTTCTGTGACTTGTAATCTGTGCTAGTAAGCATTATGATTTTCCACCTCTCCTCCTCCTCTAGGGTTCCGACGAGCATCTCTTCCTCCTCTGTTATTTGTCCTTCCTATAGAAAGCTCTGTCCCTTGTTAATCTGTAATCTGTGCCGGGGTAGACCAATAGCTCTGTTATTTGTCCTTCCTATAGAAAGCTCTGTCTACTCTGTGGTGGAAGAGGGGGGGAAGCCGCTGGCGCTAGGGTTTTGCCGGAGCTCCCGGCGAGCTAGGGCACCCTAAGCCCTTGTGGGGGTGGTGGGTGGTGACGGGGAGTGAGGGTCGAGTCGATGGCATATATAGGTAGAAATCTGTCTATTGTCCTTCCATAGTAAAAATTTGTCACTTGTCCTCTGTGATTGTGCATATATAGTTAGAAATCTGTCCATTGTTATGATTGGTGAGAAGTTAATCTTATAAGGGATGCTTGGAACTAAGTAATAATTGTTATTCTGTAGGTTGAGTTGGAGGACCCTGTGGAAAACATTGGAGCTAAATTGGTCAGGCAAGCTGCAGCTAAGACAAATGATCTTGCTGGAGATGGGACAACAACCTCTGTGGTCCTTGCCCAGGGGTTGATTGCTGAGGGTGTTAAGGTGTGCCACTAGCCGAAGATTGTTGCTACCTGAATATTTGAATGATGAATTATTGTTTCCAAAGCTAAATACTCTCTTGTCCAGGTTGTGGCAGCTGGTGCTAATCCTGTCCAGGTTGTCCAGGTTCAAATTCTCCTTCCTGATCACCTTTGAGATGCCTAGGTTTTGGGTTGTGTTGAGTGTTAACCAATCTCCTACTGCTGACATGTAGCAATGCTTGTCACTCGATTGCTAGGCATGTGTGTGGATGCGTTGTCTTCTGCTGCGATGTGTGTAATAACTCAGCGATTGCATGTGTTTCTCCTGCCGCTTTCAATTCCACTTAGGGATCTTGTAGTCTGGGTGAAACAATCTTGGTCCATTCTGGGTGTGTGTCCATTCTTTATGCTGTAGTTGAGTTTGCTCTCTGTCTTTTTTGAGGCATTGTGGTTTTGTCTGTGGTAGGTCCATGAGTATAATTTATTTATTTTGGGGTGGGTGTGGTAGTATGTGTGGCTGTTGGGGTGGGCTCACCGGGTGCATGTTTTGAATGGTTGTATGTTATTAGTGTGTGGTAGTGTGTGTGTCCATTCACTATCACAATTTTTAGATATCTTATATATAACTCAAACCATGCTTCCTCTGGTCCCTGACCAATGAATAGAACCTATTAGTTGTTCTTGTCCATAGTAGTCGCAGTGCTCTGTTCCTATTAATCTGATTTATTCATGAAAAAAACAAATAAAACATTCAGTTACTTAATAATTGCAATCAGTAATGCTGTAAATTGCAAGTATTGAGCACTGCAATTTTAGTGTTGAGGATATGCAATATGTCCCTTTTTATTTTCAGATGATGACTATTAGTAAGGAAATCATTCTTCTTCAAACTCTGTTGACCTGGGTTGTGTGTAGTGGGTTGTCCTGTGATTTGTAGATTGTCAAATTTGTTGAGCATTGTTTGCGAGCACTTGGTGTAGCTTACCAGGTTTGTGAATTGTGATCCTTGACATGCACTATTGCTGCACTCTTACTACAAAGGTGTGTTGTACAAGTTGTGTCGGGGAGTAAACACTCAATAACCTTGTGCCTACCTCGCCTCAGGAAGACATTAGTGTGCTCTGTGATTGTGTTGTTTAGGGGAATAAATGTTGTAATTTGTCCTTCCATAGAAGAAAATTGTCTCCTGTAAATCTGTGTATTAGATATGCCTGAACTGATATCCCCTTGTTTGCTTGTCTAAATATAAAGGTACAATAACTTGCATCTCAAGGACAGATGAATATTATCATTAGTCTGATGCTCCTTCGTTCTTGGTCTTATATGGAGTCTGATCCTGTAGGGGCTGCTGGCTGCAAATGCTGGAGCTGCACCAATGGCATTAGTTACTTTAGTATTGCTATTGTCTGCTTTGCTTCCCTTTCTCATACTAAAATGCCTTGTTACTTGTGGAGTTGTTTGCAGATCACATAAATAATGGTTAAGGTTGTTCCTGTGCTTGGTAGCAGTGAGGGTGTCAAGAGCACCATCTTCTTCACCCAAGAGTGAGATGGCAACAGGAGACCAAGGCCAAGAGAAAATAAGCAAAGGAGAGGCGGTGGCCATGTTAACACATGAAGAGAATTTTGTTTTGTCAAGAGCTTGACTATTCGATTGCTTGCTGATGTGTGGTAGAGAGCAGTTGGACTATATAATTTAGCTCACGGGATATTTTCTTTTTTTTGATTCTTGCATGATTTGTAGAAGTGCTGGGTTAGCAACACTGATATGTTGCTTTTAGGCGTTGCAAACAAGAAGATCATGACATTGCAGCCAACCAGTTGTAGAGAGATTGTGGTGGTCCTCTAAACGTACAACCAAAACAAAAGAAGTCAAACAAGGCTATCAGTCTTTATGCCAAGTCTGTCATGTGCAAGGACAAGATGGGCAAGTCGGTGAGGAACTAGGTATAGAGAAACTTTATCCCCTGCTCAATGCTTTATGTGGGTTGGGACCTCTGATGTAGTTCCAGATGAAGCTGATTTGACTATCGGATGCAATGTTTTCAGAAAATTTAGGTAGCATTCCTGTATTTTTTTGGCATGTGTTTCTGGATCCAGATTCAATCGCCATGTGTTTCTTTGTTGCTACAGGTGTGCAATGACATAGTTGTAATTTTTATGTATGCTTGTATATCTGTTCATTGGATCCATAGTGTTATTTTTGGACCGAATGACCACAACTTGAGATAACGGATATTGGATCATGTGCCCGTTACTGTTTGGCGGGCCTGGTAGTTGCCTTGGTTGGGTTTTGCGGGTTTATTCGCGGACCCGATAGCAGTGGCTGTTACAGAACAAGACAACAGACAAATCTGGCCCTTGGATTCAGATCCGATGGCTGTCCCAGTCGCCTGAGATTCCACCTTTTTCTCAGGCGACTGAGATATAGCAAACCCCTATTTGAAAACATAAATATTGATAGTCTTTTTATCTATAATTAATTCAACTTGAGATACTAAAACATGACACTATGCTAAAATTGCATTTTTTTTTTTTTTTTGGAACGGGGACGTCGAGTACCTAGGGCTTCTAACAAAGAGACATTTTGCGCTGCTTCTCCTTTTTTTTGAAAAAATGTTTTGGGCCAAAATTTGGCACAACAGCTTTTCTATTTATTTATTTTGGCAACTACTCCCTCAGCTCCTTTTAATATGTCGTTTTCGGTTTTTACCACAAGTTTGACTCGATTGGTAGGAAATACGCATAACATTTATATCTTCAAATAAATTTATTAAAAACTAGATAAAAAATTTATCAATGATACTAATTATATACTAATATTAATATTTTTTTATGTATAAATTAATTAAATTCATTTCCCCGGAAGCGAAAACGACGTCTATTTAGAGACCGAGTTAAGAAAATGTGAGAATTCTTTTTTTTCCTTCGCTTTATCCCCCTGCTATTACCGTGTCTAGGAAGGTTGAGAGACAAACGGCGGCCATGGTGGTGGTGGACGCGCTCCACGGGGATTCGGCGGCCGCCGCCGCTGTGGACGAGCTTTTCGGTGGCGGAACCGGCTACGCCGACCTCCAGACCTTCTTTGACCACACGGTACGGAGGGCGGCGGTTCTAGGGCTTTTGCGGTTCTTGGATTCTTGGTTACAACTTGCAAGATGATGGAGGCGGTCGATTCTTGCAGGGTCCGGAGGAGAAGGCGAGCGGTTGCGGCAGCGACGAGGAGGAGGAGCTGGAGTGGCTGTCCAACAAGGATGCGTTCCCGACGGTGGAGACGATGGATTCGGCGGGGGCGGGACCGCGGACGAAAGGCGTGCGGCAATCCCGGGCGGTGGTGGCCGCGGAGGGGAAGCAGTGCCGGCACTGCGGGACAGAGTCGACGCCGCAGTGGCGCGAGGGGCCCGATGGGGCGCAGCACGCTCTGCAACGCGTGCGGATTGAAGTACAGGGCCGGCCTCCTGCTGCCGGAGTACCGGCCGGCGAAGAGCCCCACCTTCTCCTCGGAGCTGCACTCCAACCGTAATTACCGCATCGTCGAGCTCCGCCGCCTCAGGGGAGAGGCGGTCCAGACCTCCATCGCCGCCGCCGGGACGATGGCGCCGGCGGGGCAACGGCCACGGACGAAGGGCTTGCAGCGGCCACGGAGGGTGGTGGCGTGGAGCCCGCCGCCACCGCCTCGGACTCCGGCGCAAGGACGCGTTCCCGGCGGGGGCGCGGACGGAGCGCGTGCGGCGGCTCCGACGGGTGGTTTCGTGGAGGACACCGCGCCGCGGAGTCTGGCGGTGGCGGGACCGTGGCGGAGTCTGGGAGGAAGAGACGGAATGGCTGTCGAACAACGACGCGTTCCCGCCGGCGATGCGGCCGCGGACGAAGGGCGTGCCGTGGGGCAGCTGTTGAATGAGCCAGGACCAGGAGCAGGTGAAATGGCTCTCGGCCAAGGACTTGGCGTCCCCTTCGTTGGCGACAGTTGCACGGCCGGCGGCGGGGCCGCGGACAAAGTTCCTGCTGCGGCTGCGGCTGCCTCATCTGTTGGTGGCATGAATCACGCCGCACGCGCCGCCGCGACCGCGTTTCCGGCGGTGGTGCAACGGTGGTGCCAGCACTGTGGGACGGAGACGACGACGCAGTGGCGCAAAGGGGCCCGACAGGGAGTCCCAAGCTGTGCAACGCGTGTGGCCTGCGGTACAAGGGCGGCGGTCTGGTGCCAGAGTACCGGCCGGCGAGCAGCCCGACCTTCTCCCATACGCTGCACTCCAACCACCGCCGCATCGTCCAGCTCCTAAGGGCCTCCTCCGTCGGCACCACTGCCATCACCGCCGCCATTGACGCCAGCGACAACTGAGGGAGGATCGAGTACTGGTCAATATTGCTTGACGATTAGTCTTAACCTTTTGCTCAGGGGTCTTAGTAGGGCTTAAACAGCCATGCCATCAGGATTTATGATTAGAAAGAGGAAGAATGCAGCAACCGTACTGAGGATGATGCACAATTAATCAAAGAGAACAGAGATCATCACCATTATGCTTTGGTTATGGAAGTGCTTGTTTTGTTTGCAAATTTCTCTTATCATCAGTCCTTAATCCCACCCTTTCTTCTTTTGTTTCAACTTATTCTCTCACATCGTTTTTTTTTTAAAAATAGAATAAGCTGATCCATCTTATATTCATAATAGGCATATGAAAAGTGCTCCATCCGAAAACAAGTTTATATATCTCTTACTTTGAATAATCAATGGGTCACAAGTTTGACTAGATTTATAAAAAAGAATAGAATCAGATTTCATATCTATTTAGTTCCTATAAAAATATATAGCGCGATTAATCTAAAAAATATACTGAACTCACGTTGGGGTGTTGGACCATCTTTTCTTCCTATAAAAATGAATATGGCATCTTTTAAAAAAAATAGTATGGCATGAGTATTAGTAGCGATGAAAAACGGATTGGATCTGAACGGATATCACTCATATTATATTTATTTTCATATTTCTACGGATTCGGATTCGGACACGGATAGGGTCCGGATACACATCTGAAATACGGATTGTCTCCGATTCTGGATACGAATAATAAGTATCGAATACGATGCGAAACGGAGTTCGAAGAATGTCGAATACAAATATCTATTTGGATATTGAGTAAAAGCAACATGCTCATGGGTCACTTATGGACAACGTGACTGCCGACCAACTAAAGTGCCGATGGAACGAACACGTTGTTGTTGGTATGGAACCTGTCCAGTGGCCGTGGTCAGTGGGCTGTGGCGTGTGGGCGTGTGCATCACTGCTTCAGCCTTCAGCTATGTGAGGCAAAGTTTTTGTCCCACGCCGGCTACAGAGACCGGAGCGAAATGAGAGGCAAGACACCGGGCAAAGCGAATTGCTTTGTTGGGCGGCTCTCTTCGGATACATCCGTTTTTGGCAGGCGGATATATCCAATAAATTACCGGATTATCCCATATCCGGATAATCATGATATCATATTTGTATTTGGTATCCGTCTAAGATATCCATATTTGTATCCGTATTTGAAAAAACTATGCGGATATCCGTATAACTATCCAAATTTAGTTCACATTTGTTCGGCCGAACGGACGGTCCGAATAAATATCCGTACCATTTTCATCCCTAAGTATTAGTGACAGAAAGATCCTCCGATGTTCCAGCAGTCCAATAATATCTCACTTGGCAGGTCCAATGTGCAATTTGTAACTGATGGATCTCACCCATGGTATGCACTTACTCCCTCCGTCCCTAAATACTTGTCGTTTTGCGTTTCTCAAGAAACAACTTAAATTAAATCTATATTAAAATGTATTTATAATTATAGTATATAATTAGTACCATTAGAAAGATCTTTGAATCTAGTTTTTAACAAATTTATTTAAAAATAAAAAAATATTGCACGCATTTTCTACAATTCAACTCGAACTTGTGGCACACCAAAAAAACAACAAGTAAAAAGGGACAGAGGGGAGTAAGTTCCATCCCTTCCATAGCCAAAATTTTTAATAAAAAGGAAAAGGGTGGGGGCAGCCTCATGACACAAGCAATCTAACACTGAAACATAAAGCTAGAAGTGCTGGTCAGTCTAGTACGTACTACTCCCTCCGTCCCAAAATAAACGACGTTTTGGGTTTTCGTGCCACAAGTTTGACTCGATTTGTAGAAAATACGTAGAAGATTTAAATCTCCAAATAAATTTGTTAAAAAACTAGACCAAAAAGATCTTTCTAATGATACTAATTATGTAATATAAATATTAATCATATTTTAATATATAATTGCCGGCAGATGTTTCTCGGGAAGCGAAAAACGTCGTTTATTTTAGGACGGAGGGAGTACATTGGAAGAAAGCATAAATTCTGATACCAACTAAAGGTCCTGTCACTTCGCGATCGATTATGAATGGCTCTGTTGCGAACTGGCACATCAAAATTCCTTCAAAATTTCCTACACTCCCATCACATCTCATCACATAAAAAAAGAAGATTCTCCATTACATCAAGATGCCGGCACATGTATCGAGTATTAAATGTAGATAAAAAAATAAAATAATTACACAGTTTAAATGTACATTGCGAGGCGATTCTTTTAAGCCTAGTTACGCCATGGTAGGATAATATTTACCACTAACAAAACGAAACGCGTCTTCAGATTAATGCAATGTGACATGCATGTCCCATCCGTCGGTGCTAAACACACCAGAAGAACACGAATGTAACCTGTTTCAAGGCGCCACGGCCCAACGCGAAGAACACGGGCAATTGCATGAGCCCATCAGCGTATTGCCAAATTATTTGCCACATGAGGATCTCGTACACATGAGCAAAATTGCAAAAGAATTCTTTTTTTTTTTCAGCTCCCGCCTTCTAAATTTAACTCGCTTGAAGGAATTGAACGAATCCTAAAACTGTTCCTGCCCTTGCCCACTTGCACTTCCTTCCAAATTAGACTCAAGTTTATAAGAAATTTATGAAGCACTTGAAGCCTTGTAGGATGATTTTGCAGCCCAATGCCATCTGATCAAATTTTGCAATGCCGGCCTGCCTAAAGATCGATGATATGTTGAAGAGATCGTGCTCAGAGACCCGTATAGCACATGCTCCATTTCCTTGTGGTTGAACTCGGCGTTCAGCCTTTCATCTGCTGCATCAAGAATCATGCTCTGATCATACAAATCACTCACGTACCCAGGACACAAAGAGCGTTGGATCCAGCTGTTGCCAAGACAAAATTGTACTTATCGGCGTTGTAATTCTCGCGCCCGCCCGCTGCTGCGCTGCTCGGGTCGTTGCGACTCGCACGTGCTGCACCACAGCCGCTGCTCGGCGGAACCGCCTCTCCTCTGTGCGCAGGAGCACGCGCCGCCGCCTGCTGCTGCTACATCTGCCGCAGCGTGCTTGCGGCACCACCTGCTCGCTGCGCTGCAGCGTGCTCGCGCCGCGGCCGTGTGGGACGAGCGGGTTCGCCCGCTCGGCGAGAGCTCTCGAATCTTAGCAGTACATTCCCTGGACCGAAGCTTACACACTAGTAGTAGTAGTTTCTGGGTTCGTCAAAGTGGGCCCAGTAGCACATCACTCAATATCAAGGTCTAAACCCATCTCTAAACATGCATCACCTTCAAATGCACAGAAAACAGATTTCCGTGGCAGCTTGAAGGTGACATAGGTCCAACTAGTGCTAAATTAATTGGAGATAGTGCCCTACTAGACGGCAAAGCCATCACCTCAGCTCCTGCTGTAGAGCAGGCTAGCAGCTCGACAAAGGTGGAAGGCAAAGGTCCAGCTAGTTAGTTAACTACATTCGAACGTTGGTAACTGATGTATCAGATGTCACCGCGCTCCTCAGACACGGCACCACCTGCAAAATGTAGTGTAGCCAGTGATTTTGATGAAAACAAGAAAAGAAAACTGGAATTGAGGGATGATGGATATTGCTTACTTGCAAGCGTGATACCAATGTTAAGCCTCGCGATCTGCCTCAGAATTCCACTCCTTCATTCAGAAGCAGTAAAGGGGTAAAAATCAGCGGAGAACTTAGCAGAACAATAGAAACTCATGCTTCTTTTATTATTATTTTCTTTCAATTTGATGAAAGCTATCACAAAAAAAGCAACCATTGATGTGGTAGCTTGCTTAACTTAAGCATATACAAGTGGTCAGTACTTGCAAATAACATCAATTCTGGTGTGAAGAATATCTGATTTGACCAATTCCTACCATGCAAAACCAAAGAGTCACAAGCTTATATAAAACTATAAATGCACTGCATACCCGTAGAACATGGATAATTTCAAAGGAATGAAAGTTTTCTTTCAGCTTTTCTCACTTCATTGCACAGCTCGATAATGTGCGGCTGCTTCACTTGCCAGACACCTTTCACCTATTTAGGGTAGAGAAAGCCGTAAGAAGCAGCAACAATAACATTTTTTTGATACCATAATTCTCCGGTCCAATATTTCACTCAGAGAGGAACATTATTGATTGCACAATGAATGCAGTTCTCAAGAAAAAGCATAAATGATTCGACAATCCAAATCAAGAGTACTCAGAGAACAATGCTAAGACAACATTGACAAAGTTATTTAGCTTTGCTCAGTTACTCTACTTCTGTAGAGTGAACCGAGAGGAACACTATTTTATTTTAGGTAGAATAGTATGCAAAGAAAGAACACATATGTACAGGGTGCTCTTCTGCTATATTTTTTCCCCAATTGCCCTTGCCTTTCTCCTTAAGCAGGATGAAATTTCTATCATGACAAAACAAAGCTAGACAACCAAGTAAAATAAGGGTTGAAGCTTTGATTACTTACAGTGAAGAAAGCCATACCTGATTGCAGACGAGTTGAGAGTCCCCATGAACTTTAATTCTCTTGAATGCATGCCGAATAGCATATTTCAGTCCTAACAATAGGCCCCGATACTCAGCAACATTATTAGTAGCGACACCAAGACCCTCACGAAGCCGAGATATCTTCATGGTTATGTGATAACATGAGTAAACCCATGATAGATGGAGCAACCGCAAACAATAATTTTTTTTTAAGCGCAGTAAGTATTTGATCATACCACTGTACCATCTTCTTTCTTAAGCACAGCTCCAGCACCTGCTTTTCCTGGGTTCCCTTTTTGAAGCACCATCGAAATAAAGAATACCCACCATCTGAATAACCAGACAAGTGCAAAACCCAATATCAACTTATGCATGAAAATAAATATCATGTATGATGGGAACCGGGAAGCATCACAAGACATGAATCTAAATCATGCAAGTGCATTGTAGCTAAAATAAATTAGTACTTGAGCCATGAGTTGTAGTTGGTTTCTATCACTATCATAAAGCTCTTTTAGCGAATCTTTTGTATGGAAGAATGCAGAGTTAAATGAATTAAGCCTCTCAATCTGTTTGATCACTGTAATTTGTCCGCATACAACAATTTCCCTCAATAGCACATATCATTTAAAAGACATATAAAGGGTTGATAGCTTTGTTGTTCTGCATTAAGTTGCTGATCGATTTTGTGGCATTGACCTTTTCCCCCTCACATATAGATTATTAATGCACCAGTGACCAGCCTTTATGTAAGGACACTGGAAAGTAAACAGCACAAATAATATACAAGAAATATCAAGTTCCCAAAGTTTAAAAAGACATATAAAGGGTTGATAGCTTTGTTGTTCTGCATTAAGTTGCTGATCGATTTTGTGGCATTGACCTTTTTCCCCTCACATATAGATTATTAATGCACCAGTGACCAGCCTTTATGTAAGGACACTGGAAAGTAAACAGCACAAATAATATACAAGAAATATCAAGTTCCCAAAGGACAAGAAAAGTACCAGGACTTGCCTCAAACGTGAAGGAAAAGAAGAAATCAGTCAAAAAAGCCAGAAACCTAGATTTTGAACTAGCTTTCTTAAAGGACTGCAAAGTACAGAAAGTTGAAAATTTCTTCTCTTAATCATGAACTCCATCTTAATTTTGGATATAAAATGCTACCATTCCAAGTTCAGAGAGAGTTTTTCTTTTTAAGTTGACGAATACAAATTTAGTGCTAAATAGATATGTGGTTCAAGACCAGTCTGGTTCATATCGTTACACAACAAAATCTGGTTCATAACTTCATATTATCACACAACAAAGTTAAAGAGTATTCACCATAGAAGCATGAGTCAATACTGTTTAGTTTACTTGATACAGAGCATAATCAAGACAATATTTTCAATAAAATAGTTGCATGGAAACTGAAGAGACTGGCAGGTGCAAGTATTGTGGTGAAGGTGGAAAGTATTTAGCCCGAACATGATTGAACTTACATATTGTTTTGAGATAGGTTGTACATCAACAGCTCCAGTTTGATTAAAATTTGCTGGTGAGATATGCCCGAAGGAACTAGATCTGGCTTCCTGCAGCATAAGCTCATCAACAATACAGCAGATGCCAATACTAACAGAAGTAGTAAGTTGAGAGGTACATAATAAACTTTTATGACTAAATAAGCAGATTGAGATAATAGTGCTTGATGGATTCACATATACAAAATCCATGCATAGTTTCATTTGTAAATATGCATTTCACATCAGACATATGCCGATTTGCTAGGAACACATAAACCTGGAAATGAAATACTCTCTCCATTCCAAATTATAAGACATTTTGGCTTATCTAAATACATAACTTTTGCTATGACTTAGATGAGAACATATCATATGCACACCGGACTTATATGCAACCATGCACACTTCTAATCTGGGCCACAAGATGTAAATCCAAGGGGCACGAGATGATAACCACCGGGAAGGTGGGAGGAGGGATTTGCAAAATTGTGATTAGAGCAGGAGTTACAACAACAACAACAACAACAACATAGTCTTTAGTCCCAAGCTAGTTAAGGTAGGCTAGAGATGAAACCCATATGAAACAATTACAAAAGAACGTAGAAAGGCACAAGACGTAAGGATAAAGATAGGGTAGATAGAAAAGAAAAACAAAGTCATGATTCGAACGCGTTAATAGCTAGCCTCCAAGCGCCCCTGTCCAAAGCTAAATCCTTGGAGATATTCCACTCCCTTAAGGTCTCGCTTAACCGCCTCGTCCCAAAGTCGGTCTAGGTCGACCTCTACCTCTCTTTACATTATCTACCCGCTCTAGAACTCCACTACGCACCGGCGCCTCGGGAGGCCACCGTTGAACATGTCCAAACCATCTCAACCGATGTTGAATCAATTTCTCCTCGATAGGAGCCACCCCGACCCTATCCCGAATATCTTCATTCCGAACTCTATCCCTTCTAGTATGCCCGCAAAACCAACGCAACATACGCATCTCAGTCCACACTTAGTCGTTGGACATGTCGCCTCGACCCTATCCCGAATATCTTCATTCCGAACTCTATCCCTTCTAGTATGCCCGCAAAACCAACACAACATACGCATCTCGGTCACACTTAGTCGTTGGACATGTCGCCTTTTGTAGGCCAACATTCAAAGACCATACAAAGATCGCCGAATAATCGGCTGTCCCTATAGAACTTCCCTTTAGCTTCGTGGGTACCCTCTTGTCACATAGGATGCCGAAGCTTGACGCCACTTTAGCCAACCTCGCCGCGATTCTATGTCTAACATCTTCATCAATGTCGCCATCCTTCACGTAGCATAGATCCTAAATACCGAAAAGTATCCTTCTTGGCCACCACTTGTCCATCCAGGTGACATCCTCATCCTCGTGCCTAGTCGGGCTAAAGTCGCACATCATATACTCGGTCTTGGTCCTACTCAATCAACCCTTTCGACTCTAGCGTGTGCCTCCACGGCTCCAACTTCCTATTTACCCCTGCTCTACTCTCATCCACTAACACCACATCATCGCCAAAGAGCATACACCAAGGGATATCACCCTCAGTATATCCCTTGTGACCTCATCCATCACCGAGTAAATAAATAAGGGCTCGATCTTGACCCTTGATGTAGTCCTATGTTAATTGGAAAGTCACCGGTATCGCCATCACATGTTCAAACACATGTCGTAGCATCCTTGTACATATCCTTGATGAGGGTAATGTACTTAGTTGGGACTTTGTGTTTTTCTAAGGCCCACCACATGACGTTTCTCGGTACTTTGTCATACGCCTTCTCGAGGTCAATAAAGACCATGTGCAAGTCCTTCTTCACGCTCCCTAAATCTCTCCATCAACTGTCGTACTAAGAAAATCGCCTCCATGGTCGACCTCCCTGGGCATGAACCCAAATTGGTTTTGGGTCACACTTGTCGACCTTCGTAGGCGTGCTCGATAACCCTCTCCCACGCCTTCATCGTATGGCTCATCGGCTTAATCCCCGGTAGTTAGTACAACCGATTAGAGCAGAGTTAAAGTGTAAAATTTCCTAACCCTTGGATCGGCATCCTATGGCCCGGATTAGAAGTGTGCATGGTTGCATATAAGTCCGGTGTGCACATGATACGTTCTCGACTTAGATATACGCTATGTCTAGAAACATAGTAAAAGCAATGTATTTTAGAAAAGCTAAAGCGTCTTATTTATGATTTGGAATGGAGGGAGTACATGCTTAGTTATGATTTATGAACTTGTGATGCCAGCCATGTGAAATACCATTACAAGGGGAAATGCATGTGTTAGAGAATTCTAATCTTCCTCTTTTTCATACCCACTCTGCCTTTAGGTGGCATCGAGGATTGTGTATCATATTTAGGCCTTCCACAGTGTGACGGTGGTGCCTAAAAAACACCAGCCTCCACCTATGAATTCTAGCACCGCTGCAGTTAGCTCGCGGTGGTAGAGAATACCAAGCATCACTTGTGGGACCCACCAATCCAGTTGAAAAGTAAATGAAAAAGTAGATGCCGTATTGAAAGCTGTTCTCGTCTTCGTCTCAATGGGTACAAAGGAAACAATATTTTATCAATCTGGCTTCAGTTGGCATCGGTGAAAGTAGTTGTGTCGCTCCCTCGTTTTTCTGGCATCACTCAAAACAGGCTTCACTAGTTGCAATGGAGGGAGTAACTCTACAATCCTCTCTCTCCTCTTTTTTTAGGCATCACTCAAGAGCAACATTGTGGAGGGCCTTAGACACCAATATGAGGATATTTGAGTTCTTGCAGTACTTACATGGTTCAGATCAACATGTTGTGCTCCAGTCTGAGATGCTATAACATTATGGAAGCCTATATGATTTGGAGCCAGTTGATTTGGACTAGAACCAAGTATGTCCTGCAAATAAAAGGAAAGCGGAAAATATGAGACTAGAATGAGCAGAAGATATGAACAAGAAAATATCCTAGAAGACAACCCATGAACTCAGTAATAATTTTTAAAAGATTTCAATATGCCAAATAGTGATGGAACTACACAATCAATGCAATCTTCAGCACTTTACCTGGAAACTACAAGGAACAAGGGGACCAAGTACATCTTCCCTAAGTTCAGCTGCATTGATTACATAAGTAGCATTACTTAGGCCCCGTGAAGACAAGTATTCCTCCTTTCCTCTACTCCAAGAGTGACCCTTGTAGGCACTTGCAGCAGGGCCAGATACCTTTAAAAGAAGAGAAGCAGCGATCTGAGATAATGTCCATCACAGAATGCATGCAATTGCCAAGACTTGCATTTATATAATTCCTTAGGGAAATTGATGTAGCTTCAGTGAGAATTCACAAAATTTGTTTAAATTTTGAAGAATGGTACAAGAAAAATAGAATATAGAAAAATACAGTTGAATAGTTAAACAGTAAGACAGTCTGCTGCTAAAACATTTTGCAAGATCAAACATAAAATCAAAACAAAACATAGCTAAAATAATTTAATACTACACATACTTGATGGGAATTTCATTAGGATTACAAGGTAAGGGATATTGTGCAAGGTCGAATAAGTTCTAGTTGTAGCCAGGAAAATGCTACGGCATAAAAACAAATGACTTGTAAAAGAACAAAAAAAAGGTTATGAGTGGCAATTGCCAAGTATACCATTAATTACTGAACAGCTGTTATGGTTTCGAATCTTTTAGGAGAATATAGCTAGTGCAAGATTTCACAGATAATGCCAATTGTTGTGTATTAAATTAAACTAAAATAAAGGATCCTTTAACATCTTGCCAACCTAGCCTCAGGAAAATATCCATGGTATTCACAGAACTAGCAGTGTATCAGAATAATGTAGTTTCTAAGAAACAACTGAAACCTTAGATAACTTATTTATAGACATTATTGTAGTGGTTTTCTTAGTAGGAGACAGCAAGCTAAGAGGCTACTCAAGTTGATATGCATACTTGTACAGATCTGAGATCCCCCATGTCATGTCAGGGAGTAAGGGAATGTGGTGTTCTCCTAAATAATTTGGTATTAGCATTGCCAAAAAGGTAGGAACAATGTATTTCAGAAGAATTTTTTCATTTGGTAGAATTGAAAATCAAAATAACATATATCCATTCAAGCATCAGCAAAATATGAGATGCAAACAACATTACAGTACAATCATCTAAATATCTGTAGTTCCACGCTGTTACACATACCGAAGAGCAAATCTGAGCCTGGCAGTCACTCAGAGTTTTGTAAACTGCCACCATATCACCTTTCCTCACGACATAGTAGTCACTGCCCTCTTCCATCACAGCCACGGGCGGATCCAGTTGGATGCATGGGTATTCCCAGGAATACCCAATTATTTTGAGAAAAAAATGATTATATGTTAGATATATGTATGATGGGATCCCATGTATGATATATTGCATGGTTTTCAAGTCGTCGCCTAGGCGTCCAAATCCTGGGCGTCCCCATAGCCACGACCAAAATGCGTCCCCATCGCCAGGACCAAAATCCAGCAAAGCAAAAGAGGAGGCGAGGGAGAAGAAAGTGGAAGAGCAGAGGAGGACCAGCAGGATTTGGGGAAGGCCAAACTCCCATCTCCGCACCATCGGCTCCCATGGCCATGGCAGCTTCCTCACCGGCCAACTGCAGAATTAGTGATGTGAGAGGGGCAGCAGCAGGCCACAACAGCTCTCGATCTGCATAGAGTGGAGAAGATCTGCAAGGGGCCGCATGGGAGAAGGGGAGGGGAAGCGGCAGGGAGGACCGGAGGGGGGAGAGAGAGAGAGAGAGGCGGCACCTGATAGAAGCAGCAGCACCAGCATCGGCGGCGGCGACCTCGTCGGAGAGCGAGAGGGGCGATATAGAAGGGTTTAGGGAAACATGGCTTCTCGGCGGTCGCTTGGCTTCCTTAGTTTTTTTTTTCGCTGCACGTACTCCTCCGTTCCGAAAAGAGCGTCGTTAGGTTTTTCTCGACGTCTTGTTTAACCATCGTTCTTATTTAATTTTTTTTTAAAAATATTATATATTTTGTTGTGACTTATTTAATCACTAGAGATACTTTAATAATAATGATTTATCTATTTTATATTTTATATAAATTTTTGAATAAAACGAATCGGTCAAATACGAAAAGTGTGCAAAATCTAAAATGACACTCTTTTTGGAATGGGGAGTACCCATTTAGGTGTCGGATTCAAGGGTTAATTGGATACACACCATTACAATTTTCACGTTTTTTGAAACACACCATTACTATTCAAGAAACTATGCCACTACCATTACAATTTTACGGATGTTTGAAATACACCATTATGTACGCGTCTTGAGGTGTTTTGGGCCCACCTTCATACGTCGGAAGGGCATTGTATTTTTATAGACGCTATTGCCCTTGCTACTTTCCCGGTCTCCATTCATTGACATGGTGGGCCCACTTGTCATGTCTTCCTTCCCCAGTCACCTTCTTCTTGTTATCTCTCAAGTCCGTCGAATGGTGGCTCCTAGATGTCTCACATCTCTGTTGAGCATGGACAGTGGTGGCCAGATCCACAGCAGGTGGACGTAGACTGCCTCCCACTGCTCTCACGTACGTGGCCTGCCATGCTCGGCGTCCACCTACTCAACACGCACGCGCTTTATGCCTACATGGTCGCAAAAAGACGACGGCGGCGGCGGAGTTCGCCCTCGTCGAGGACCTCGCTTGAGCCACTCCCTCCTGTGTCATCTCCCTTTGTCCTCCTTCCCGCCAATTATCGATTCATATATCATGTATATAGCTCCACCTCCATTAAACGGTTCGGTTGTCGGCGTCACCCCTAGCGCCATGGCGGGCCGTTGAGGGGGCGTCTTTGCTCCACCACGAGGTTCCATTGAGGGGCCCGGCGTGCCTCCTCCCATTGACGCCGTCATGGACAGCCTAGCTCGAGCTCCACGCGAGTTGTGCCCTACCATGACCGCCGTTGAGGAGCCTAGCTCCGCCTCGCCATGGCTCCCTTGTCGAAGGGGTTACAGCCGTGCCAGGAGCAATTGTCCCGCAATTGCCATCCCGGTGGTGCTCCGCCCAAGGCGTGCCCCCCTCCCCCTGCCATCCCGAGGAGCTAATGTTTACCATCCCGGGTGCCGAAGCTCCGGCCCATTCCCGGCTATACTTGTTGCCATCCCGGCCGAGGTTGCCCAAGCCGATGTGCCCTGATGCTCCACCACCTTGATGGATTCCGGCTCTGCTCTTCAAGCCACCCCCTCCATGGTCATGGCGTATGTCTCTGAAAGAAGGCAGAGAGAGGTGAGAGAAGCCGGTGGAAGGTTGCCGAGTGGGCCCCATGTGTCGTCTTGGTGTGAGAGAGAATGAGAAAGGGGGCAATCTTGTCCATACGAGATATCCGGTACCTTTATACGTCCCGTTAGTGGGCCCAAATCACCTCAAGGGCGTACATAATGGCGTATCTCAAACATTTGTAAAATTGTAATGGCAAAGCGTGACATAGTTTCTTGAATAGTAATGGTGTGTTTCAAAAAACGTGAAAATTGTAATGGTGTGTATCCAATTAACCCTTGATTCAAAAGGGTGGTTCGTCAAGAATTGTCTCGTAATGTACATCTAAACTATATAATTAGTTTATTTTTTTACTTATATTTCATACTCCGACATCGTCTTTTTGGTGCATTTATTGTTTCGATGCGATGAGATGTGATAGGAATGTAGAAATTTTGGAGAGAGAAACTTAGTGTTTAGAGCCCTAATTCCTCCCTAAATTCCACTACGCAAAAGAAGATTCCTCATCACATCAAAATGCCGACACATGTATCGAGTACTAAATGTAGGTAAAAATTAAAATAATTATACTGATTTAGATGTACTTTCTGGAAGACGATTCTTTAAGCCTAGTTACGCTATAATAGGATAATATTTACCACTTTTTAACAAACCGAACGCGTCTTCGAGTTCACGATGTGTCGTATCCATGCAAAATTTTGCACAACTTTGGTGATCTACGAAGCTATCGTACGACCTGTGCCTACGAAGCTGTCGTACCACCGTGCCTCTGTGGGGGCATCGCGTGGCGCAGGACGCCACCCAAGGCCTGCAGCCACGTTCATGAGGCAGTAGACGTGCAAAACGTGCATGATGCATCTAGAGCGAGGTGCTGCTCCGTTCATGAGACAGGGGTGTGTTTAGATCCTAAAATTTGGTGTAAAATTTTGGAGGAATGTCACATCGAAAGAAATAAGACGTTTTTTTGTTAGTGGTAAAAAATATTATCCTATCACGACGTAAATAGGCTCAAATCGCCTCGTAATGTACATCTAAACTGTGTAATTAGTTTATTTTTTTACCTACATTTCGCACTCGCTGCATGTGCCGGCATTTTTGATGTGATGGGAAATCTTCTTTTACATAGTGGAATTTGGAGAGAAAGTTGGGTGCTAAACACACCCACAGTAGACTAGCATTTTTGGGTTGTGCGTGACAACTAGGCCTCGGCTAGCTGGCTCGGGCGCGCTGCCGCGCTTACTGTAGCCTTTCATCACAAAAGCTCTATACACGCAGTCCTCCAGAGATGACTAGACGTCGGTAGCATGCACAAAAAAAAAAAAAAAAAAAAAAAAACTGTCACAAGACACCAGCAAAAGTAGGAGTAAACGGTCACTTGGAATCCAAGGGTGTGTTTAGAAGACCGAATTTTGGGCTGAAATTCCTGTAGCGGGTCACATCGCATTAATCAGAAGACGTTTCGCTTTGTTAGTGGTAAATATTATCCTATCATGGCGTAATTAGGCTCAAAAGAATCGCCTCGTAATGTACATCTAAACTGTGCAATTAGTTTTTTATTTACCTAAATTTTATAGTGGCCGTAAGTTATTTGGGTGCATTAAATGTTTCGATGTGATAGGATGTGATAGGATGTGATGGGAATGTAGAAAATTTTGGAGAAAATTTGGGCTTCTAAACACACCCCAAGGAGCTTCTGAATCTAATCTCTGGGAGCAACTGTGCGCCTGTAAAGCAAGGTACGGGAGAGTACTGTACGTATTAGGCTGTAGTGCTGGTGGTGCAGTGGTGCTGTACACGAGGCCGCTGGAGCAACTGTGTTCCTGTGAAGCACGGTAGAGAGAGGCCACTTGAGCTGCATTGCATATGCTCCACATTCTCTAATGGTGTTCGGCGACAAACGTTCCTAAATTTTAGTGCGTGCGTGCATCGACGAACGCTGAACCTAATAATTTTGCCCTCCAATGCGGCAATGTAATCTGATGAAATTCGAAATGCCGGCCTGGCAGGTTGATCTGTTTAAGAGGGAAATAGATTCTTACAAACTGTGTGCTCTGTTCCCAAAGAAGCGATAAAATGTGCGTCAAAGTTTCAAAGATGCTGGAACAAGGAGGGCATCAAATCCAAAATCTAAGCCATATAAAAGCTTGCTGACAACATTCACAGAGCAACTTGTCGAAGCAACATTAAATTTAGGTAATGCTTCCAAACAGTTTCACATCAAACTTAGGTGCCATAGTGCTAGCTTATTACACAATAATAAAAAGAGCCCCACGAGAGGGGGTCCATGGACTTGAGGTTAACCCATCACAGAATAACAAGGTCTAAACGATCACTAAACATGCATCACCTTCCAACTGGATACAGAAGTCAGACTTCCAAAGCAGCTTGACGGTGAAATAGGACCAGACAGTGCTAAAGTACTTGGATACAGTGCCTACTTGACGGCAGGCCATCGCGTGGCTCCTGATGTAGAGCAGGCTATGTATCAGTAGTAACCACGCTCCTCAGACACGGAGCCACCTGCAATGTAGTGTCGCCAGTGATCTTTATGAAAACAAGAAAATAAAACTAGAATCGAGGGATGATATGTATGTTTTGTACGTGGAAGCTTGGTTCCAATGTTCGCCTGGCGGTCGGCTTCAGCATTCGCACCCTTCATTCAGAAGCAGGAAAGGGGTAAAATCAGCAAAGCACTAAGCAGTACAATACAAACTAATTCTTTTTTAATATTATTTTCCTTCAATCTGATGAAAACAACTATTGCTGTTGTAACTTGCTCTTGCTTAACTAAAGCATATACAGCACATGCAAATAACATCGATCATGGTGGAAGAAATATCTTATTTGACAAAATGTCTATGATGCAAAAACCAAAGCCTGCAAGCTTATATAAAAGCATAAATGCATTCCATACATACCCGAGGAACATGTTTCACCTCAAAGGAATCAAAGTTCTGTTTCAGCTGTTGCACTTCATTGCACAGATCCCTCATGTTCTGGTTCCTCGTTTGCCACTCACCATTCACCTATTCAGAATAAACAGAGAAGAACTTAAGCAGCAAGAGCAACAACATTTTCTGGATACCACAAGTTTCTGGTCAAATATTTCATTCGGAGAGGGACATTTCCAAAAGCTTACACTTTTACCGATTGCACAATGAATGTAGGTCTCAAGGCATAAATGTTCGACAATCTAAATCTTGAGTATTTGTGCTCATGTTCCTTACTTTCAGAATATAAACTCATACAGGGAACAACTTGACAAAGTTATTTAGCTTTGCTCTTTACTGTATTTCTGTAGAGTGAAACGAGACACAGTGCTATTATTTTTAGGTGGAATAGTACGTAAAGAAAAAAAAAAAACATCTGTCCATGTGGCTCTGCTGCTATTTTTTTTTTAGCAAATGACATGTCTATCATGACAAAACAGAGAAGCTACACAACCAATTAAGTGATGAAGCTTTGATTACTTATAGTGAAAAAAGCCATACCTGTTTGGTAACAAGTTGAGAGTCCCCATGTACTTCAACTCTCCTGAATCCATGCTCAGCCGCATGTTTCATTCCTAAGATGAGGCCCCGATACTCAGCAACATTATTAGTAGCATCACCAAGACCCTCACTAATCCGAGATACCTTCATGGTTACGTGATAACATCAGTGAACCCAGTGATAGATAGACCACAGCAAACAACAAATTCTTCAAGTGCAGTAATTGCTTCATCATACCACTGTGCCATCTTCTCTCATGAGGACAGCTCCAGCCCCAGCTTTTCCTGGGTTGCCTTTTGAAGCACCATCAAACTTAATAATACCTGCCATCTGAACAACCAGATAAGTGCAAACCCACCATCAGCTCATGCTTGAAAATAAATAACATATATGATGGGAACTGGGCAGCATCACAGGACATAATCTGAATCATGCAAGTGCATAAAACATGTAGCTAAGATAAATTAGTACTTTAGCCTTGATTTGTAATTGGTTTCTATCATCACCATAAATAATATACATGAAATAAAAAGTTCAACGAGGATATGAAAAATAACAGTAGCCTCAAAAAGTAAAGGAAAAAAAGTAGAAATTAGCCTAAAAATTACTGAACCTCGATTATGAACTAGCTTTCTTAAAAGGACTGCAAAGTACAGGAAGGTTGAAAATTTCCTCATTTAATCGGGAACTGCATCTTGATTTTGGATATAAAATACTACCATTCCAGAGTTTTTTTTTTTTATGTGGATGAATGCAAATTTAGTGCTAAATAGAAATGTGGTTCAAGACCTGACTGCTTCATATTGTTACATCAAACGACAAAGTTAGTATTCACCATATAAGCATACACTGAGCTAATACTGTTAACAATATTTTCAATAAAATAGTTGCAAGAAAAGAGGAAACTGAAGAGACAGAGGTACAAGTATTGTTGTAAAGATGGAAAGTAATTAGCCCAAACAAGATTGAACTTATGCATTGTGTTTTGTTAGGTTATGCATCAACAGCTCCAGTATGATTGAAATTCGCTGGTGAGATACGCATGGAGGAACTAGATCTGGCTTCCTGCAGCATAAGCGCAATATATACATACCGCACATGCCAGTACTAACACGGGCGTATAGGTAGATAATAAACTTTCGTGACTGAATAGGTAGATCGAGACATCATGCCAGTAAAATAAAAAACAGCTTGTCATGGATTTGTAAATATAAATTTGGGTAAATTTCCCCAAATTTTAAAATGCATTGTTTTCATCTCCTATGAGCAATAGAGGAACATGCGAATCCCAAAAGGTTTTGTTTATAAGAAAATACGTATAAGGCAAGTAAAACGTGTAAAATCAACTAGACAACTAGGATCTACCAGTCCAATCAATAAAAAAAAAATGGACTGATGAACGGATTGGAACAAGGCACTTCAGAAGGAAGAATATAAAAACAACTAGATATAGTCCTTAAAATTTATAAACTAACTTCCTTCAGAAGAATACAAAAACAACTAGATACTAGATAGTCCCCACTCCAATATATATTATAAACTAAAAAGCCAGTCAACAAGATATGCCGTTTCATGTAACCTAAGGGGAAAAAATTTCCCAAATCTAAAACCTAACTAAAATGCATAAAATCCGTTTTCATCTACTATGAGAAATGCATGAAGATACGAACCCCCAAAAACTTCAAATCGAGAAACAAGTGCGCCATCCACTAGGATCGACCAGTGGATTCCCGTGAAAGAAAAAAAATGGACTGATGACGAACGGATTGGGTTTCGCACGTGTAGAGCACCAAGACATCTTGCAGTGCTACAGAGATTTTCGAGTTCGATCGAGAACGAAGTAATCGCAATGCAGGATCGCGCTTACCAGAACACCCGCTCTGCTGCGGCTGCGGACTCGGCTGCGGGCTGCGGCGGTTTTAGGTTCTGCGCTTTCCGTGGACTTGGTTGGAGGTCAAGAGGCACCTCTTGGACTCCGCCGGGCTGGGATTTTATAGCGGCGACGGGCGAGGGGAGTAGGGCCGCCGTTCCGTTTGGATGGAAAAGAAACGGATCCGTTCCTTCCTCACGTGAATCACAGCAGAAACGCTTCCATTAACTGCTCGGAGAATATCGGAACGGCGAGCGGCGCGCTTGGAATTGGAAAGTCTTGAGTGGGGTCGTGGTAAAATAATTCACGTTCTTATGTCTGACTAGAAAATGGCACGGCGCCCACGCTGATCGAGTGTTTCATTTGTCTTTGTAAATTTTGGCATAAATCTATAACTTCTCCTTTGTTTCCAAGTGTTTAAATGCATACCGGTAACTGCTTTATTTGTATTCGTTTTTCTGATTCTTAGGGCCTGTTTAGTTCCACATGAAACCCGAAATGCAAAATGCCAATATTGTAGGAGTAGAAAAATTCAGAATGCCAAATCTATACTCTTGCTTTATCTAGCCGTTCAGACTATTAATAATAAGTACTAGGATCATGCTCGTGCGTTCTTACGGGTGTTATATCTTTCTTCACTTGACACTTCCGCTCAACAAGATTACATGTACTTGTACTCATAATAGTTGTGTGAGAAAAGAAGAGAACAATACACCACAAATTGTAGGCCTTAGATTTTATATTTCTTATGCTTATAATTTTTAAGCTACCTTTGTTTCTCAACGGTTTAGATCATTATACTTTGTATATGAGAAATACTTTCTTCCTAACACGAGTTTGCTTGATCCCCATAATTCTTATCCTTTTAAAATAGACGGTGCATATACCATAAAAATTTTATACATGTCAAACTAATTGCATGTCAACTATAATTCTTTCTTGAAGCAAGAAACCCGAATAAAATTCTATTTGTTCAACTATAATTTATAAATAATACTTTTTGATTTTAGAATGTGTGCATAGTATGGATACAAATTCTAGGGAGGTAGTGAATCAAGATCGAGACGCAGCTTAGCTACATTTATCAAAGCTCACGATTGCTAATACAACGCTCTCTTATTCTTGCTCGCATCAAGCTCCGCCCGCTTGAGGTGGAACGTATGCCCCAAAGCTTTTCAATTTTTCTTGTTAGCGGCATTGAATTTTTAATAGAACCAAATGAGTACATCTTTCATACCGTAGAATTTTTATTCCTACCATAGAACTTTTTCAATCCTTTCTTTTAGATTCCGATCATATTCATTTTAAGTTTTTTTTTCCATCTAAAATAGGGTCGGAGTTCTTACGTATGTTTTTTTCATTGCATGCAAATCATGCAAATCTAGTGAGATAAAAATATTAGTTTCCTATTCTTAGCATGCAAACTGCGGGGGTTGTCCTAGTCACATGTGGGGGGAGCGCGCCGTGCAGAGCGAAGCGGGGCGACACACGTCGCTCTGCCGGTAGAGTCTGTGTTTTGTTCTTTTTAGTAGTACAGTAGGATTATACACACACAAAAAAAAGATACTTATATATATAGGAGTACAGATCCGAAGCGGTAACGCGAACATAACTGCTACATGTAAGACAAAGAGTATATACATGTAAAGGAAAAAATTCATCTTAACAGTCTGACCAAACTTGTATCATGCTCCCCCGAATCGAAGTACTACTACTTGTCTACAACTCCTGAGAAGAAGGCTTCCTCAATCAGTAGCTGAACATAGTCCATTTTGGGTGAGCTCAATGGTAATTTTTTATAGCAAATAGAGCTAGCATTGATGTGTGAAACATCTGAGACTAAGTATCTATCGCATACACAGTCACAGGGAGACTAACAAAATAAAATTTGTACATTCTTACAGTTTTCCTTTGAATTACTTCGATTTTTTAAAGGATCCTGTTCCAAGTAATTAGTCCGCATCCTCTTTGTGTACTCTGCTCAACTACTCACTTGATGAGCATCTTGACCCGAGAAAGAGTTTCTAATCATTCCTCTTCCTTTCACGAACAGAGGAGGGGAACGGACAAGACTCCTGCGTCCGTGCTTGTGGAGTCTTGTCCACCCTTTTCTCCCTGCTACGTCTTGTCTCTGGCACAGAGACACTGGCAGCAGGTCTGATTAGCCTGATTCCAGGAGGACCTTGTCTCCTCACGCCTCACGGACTGCACAGTGCCTACTGCGCTGCGCCTCCTCGACGGCAACTCTTGGGTCTTGGCACGGGTCTTGGCACGCTGGTCGCTGGACGTCCACGGCAGCCGAGCCGGCAGGGAGGCAAGCGTTCGCACTGCACACCGCACCCAGGGCACACTCGCTCAAGCAGCGCTTGGGTCGATCGGTTCGTCATGTGGTGGTGCCGGGGCGGCCAAAAGCGGTGGCTTCTGTCGCCACCCCTTGCCGCCGGCGGTTTTTGCTTACTGTGCGCTGTCCGTGGAGTCGCGTCATGGGCGAGACCACTGCTCTGCTCGCCGGCGTTGATGGTGCATTGGTGCTAGTCTCTCTGCGGCCTTGTTTAGATGGCTAAAATTTATAACCTTTTTCTCACTTTCTCCCATCACATCACATTAAATACAAAAAAAGCGTATGTTTGGAGTATTAAATGTAAGTAAAAAAATTAACTAAGTACACAGTTTAGATGTGCATTACGAGACGATTCTTTTTGAGTCTAGTTACTCCATGGTAGGATAATATTTACCACTAACAAACAAAACACGCTACAAATTAATGCGATGTGACATTCGATTCCAAACATTTGCCATCTAAACAAGTCCTGCGTCGTCGGGACTCGGACTTTGGCGCAGGCCACCGCAAGGCCGACCTGCCTCACTATGCTACGGTTCCTGTACACGCACATGCATTTGGTTTGGATTCCAAAGAGAGTACCGTTATACTCCCTCCGTCCCTATTTGACCGTCGCCATCGGTTTTTTGTCTTATGCAAGTTTGACTCGATTTGTACAAAATACATGCAATGTTTATATCTCTAAATAAATTTATTAAAAAATAGATGAAAAGATCTTTCCAATGATACTAATTACTTAGCATAAATATTTATATATTTTAATATATAATTGTCTGCAATAGTTTCTCGGGAAGGAGAGATCGACAAACATTTAGGGACGGAGGGTGTATCTGACAAAGCGCTTCTCTAAGAAACAAAATCACTTTTGTTGAAAACCATTTGTTTGGACATAGATTCCAAAGAGAGCAGAGGTTGAATAGACCAAACTAATCTTGACATGTGACAGTTTTACTGCTTTACTACAGGGACAATGGTAAAGCCAATATCTTCCTACAAATATTATTGCGCATTTTATAAAAATAATTCTTGATAAAATTCGACCAATTTGTGATTTCCACATGCAGCCAGTAGATCTCCGTGAAAGGAACCTAAGAAAAACTTGAAGATCCGATGGCCTTGATCAACTAAAATGGTGCACTTTAAACTTCAATTCTAACTCTATTTGAAGTCCAATCTCGTTAATTCAAATTCTTTGAGATTGTAAGCTTATTCTACAACAACTCGATCATTTTTTCTCAGAGTAGTGGAATAGAGTACTGAACGAGATGGACCCATCCAACCCACCCGACCGTTGCCCGCTGCTCGCGGCGACAGCGCCCCGCCGCCAACACGCCTCCGTTGATCTCCACTCCGGTAGCCTCCCTTCCCTTCCGGGCACAAATCCGAGTTCCTCTCCTCCTGATCTATCCAGCCATGGGGATGGTGGAGGCGTTCAGCGCCCTTGTGCGAGCCCACCTCGACGGAGCTGCACGTTCGCCGGTGGACACACAGGGGCGGCGGGCAGCACCGGCGCCTCCCCCCAAATCGTACCCCCAACCCCACGACCTCGGCGTCGGCCGCCGGCGTCACGGCACCCCCTGCTTGTCGTGTCCCCTTCCAATGGTGGTGATGTCGGGACTCTGCTCCGCCGGGCGGGTGTGGCCCGTGGCCACACCGAGGAGGCTACCGCCCGCGTCTGCCGGGCCGGCGTGGCGGGCGGCCCGCCCGGTGCCGAACTCCACCCGCGGTCGTGGAGGCCGCCCGCCTGGGGCGCCGCCCTTTGGCGCCCAGTTGCCGACATGGCGGGACCCGACCTCAACATGGTGCGGCCGGCTCGCCCCGGGCCCTTCGTGTCGCCTCTCTCCACCCCTCGCATCCCCTTCTACCGGCCAGCCGGCCGCTACGCGGTCGACAGGGTGCTCGCCGCCAACGATGTTGCCTATGATGTTGAAGATGACCCCGGCTCGGCCTTTCCTCCCTCCACCGGCAGGCCTAAGCATATCTTGGTGCGAGTCCTCGATGAGGAGGAGGGAGAGGTGCGCCACTTCCACGCCTCGCCGGCGCGCCTCTTCGCGAACCGGTCCCGCAAAGATCCCCCTCGACGCCGCCGGCCGCCGCCCCCCCTCCGTCCGGGGGAGCCGGTGTAGGTCGTCTTGGCGCCACGCAGATTGCCGAACAACGGCACACAAGAGAAGAACCCCAGGCGGCCATGGGCGGGGTGAGGGCGCGGACCCTTGCGGTGATGGCGTCTTTGGGTGCCCACCCGGTGCTTGGGGGACGCCGCGCGTCCCGCATCATCCGCCTTGGTCCCCTGTCTGAGGCTCGAGTTCGGCGAGGCAACGCCTCGGCCCACGCGTTGGGGCTTCTCCGCTTATCGATTCCGATGGTTTCACTCTTGTTGTGAACCGGCGGCGTGGCGTCGTCGTGCCTGCGTCACCCTCGCCCGGCCCGGCGGCGGCTGGCGACTTCACTCGTCGGGTTGTGTTTCAATTGCTGGCGAAAGGCCACGTCGCCGCCGGTGCACTTCACCGTCATCTTTGTCTTCTTTCGCCGGCCACGGCGCACCGGTCAAGGAGCTACGTGCTTCGCCGTCCGCCCGCACCTTTTCGCGGCCTACGCACAGGACTCACGTCCGGTTCCGTGTTTCGCGCCGGTCCCTCTCACGGTCACCATGGCGATGATGGCCCCGCGACCGCCGCACCCGGTCGCACACGGCCTCTATCGTCGTCGGGCGAGATCCCGTGTCCCGGCTCTCCTTCGACCGTCGTGGATGGTGACCTGCGGCCCCCTCGCCGCGCGCGCCCGTTGCCTCTGTCGAGACAATGCGAGGGGCTTGTGGAGGCGGCCGCGTCGACGCCCTCACGCCCGTCGACCTACGGCGGCGTCGGGCGTCTTGATCGCAGTGTGCGGCAGATTGCGCCCCCAGCTTCGCCATCGTCTCGATCGGCTACAGGTGCTGTCGCGGTGTCGAGCCTCACGCTTTCGGGCCGACCGTGCTTGATGAGCTCGCCGCCTGCCTTGCCACACGCTTGTCTACTCCGGTCGCTACCCCTCGGACCGGACGGCGCGTTAGTCGGAACCGGGCTGGTTACCGCCCGCATGACCCGGCTGCGCCCGCGGTTTCGGAGGCATCCGGGGAGGTGGCGATGTGGTGGCAGCTTGCTTTCGGGCGGATGATGGGGATGCGGCGGCGCCGCGTTCGACCGCTGCCATGGCTACGACAACTCCTACGCCCGGTTCTTTGGTACACCTGCAGGTGGCCTCCGCGACGGGGAACCGACACCCCCACCGCTACCACCTCGCCCGTAGCCACCATTGCACGACGCCGCACCGCCGACGCAGTGCTCGGTTGTCGCCTCTCGCCGTTGAGGACGCCCGCGGTCGCGTGATACGCCGTGGCGGATGTCCGCTCGGCAATCGCGACCCCACTTGTGAAGCGCCAAAGGTAAGGCGTGCCAAAACTCCCGCCACTACGGCGTAGCGGCCGTCTTTGCGGCCAAGCCCCCGGGAGCCCAACGCGACGTTGCGGGCACAAAAGGTTCTCGCTGCGAAGCTCGGAGTTCGGTGGAAGAAAACGCCGTGCCGGGCCGACATTGTGACCCAATTCAATGCGGCCTTCAAGGGGGACATGACGGTGCATAGCGAGCGCTTGAATAAGCTGCTGGGGGGAGGTTTCGATGTGGCCATGTTGGACCTCAACCTTAGTGGTTTGGAGGAGGAGCTAAGCGCCTGAGTGCTTCACTTTGTCCGCGCAGCAACCGGTCGCATGTTTGTTACAATGTAATCAGTATTTTAGATCCTGTAGTTGGTAGGTTTCGGGTGGTAACATTGGTTACCATGTAAGACTTTTGTGACTTTGTTTTTGTTTCCTCTGCTTAATGAAAAACGCGCTGAAGGGCGTGATCTCGAAAAAAAAATTCTCAGAGTAACTATCATGTGTGCATAAATATTGCTAATTGACAACGTTAATCAAGCTACTAATCTCGGCCTATCTTCGTATACTATGGCTAAAGATAAACAAAAGCCCTAACACAAGTCTAAGCGCCCCTAACACCAACAATGCACGTAGAGACTATCGTGTCCTTACTCCTTAGCCTTCAAGAATATCCTTTGTGTCGTATGCCAAATACAATCACGGGGGGAGGCAAGAAAACCGATGTGACTAACTCTTCTCATTAACTCTACCAAACAAAGTCCTTATGTTCATCAATTAACAAAAATCTAGGCCCGATGTGTTCGTAAGAGTATAAAAGAAAAATGATTCACCATACCACTAGTCATAACACACGAGAATTCTCGCTACGATGTATTTGGTAGAAAAAGTTTCTATAAAATTTTGAATGTTAAAACACTATATGAGATGTCTAAAATTCTGGTTGTAAACACACTTTGTAGACATATTTATATTAAGTAAAGCTTCGATGTATGAGCAAATCATTAGAACATGGGGGGGGGTATCCTTTTATGAATTCTGGTGCAAATTATACATGCAAATATGGCTTCATGGTTCCGCTTCTAGTGCAAGATCTAGTTAAGTAGCTAAAACTTGCATATCAAAGACTTTGCATTTGCCTTGTTGCTTATGAAGAGAGCTAAGACGTCAAATTTGCTGCATTGATGCTTGTTTATTTGTTGTTGACCTGGTTGACCACATGTGCAATTTTTGGCACAATTGCAGTCTCATTTCTCTTGGGGTCCAAACTCCATTAAACATATGGCTATATTATACTCAGGAAGACCCACGTAGATTCACTACTACACACAAGTCATGAATTGCACAAAAATGCCGTTAAGCTGCTTCTCTGTTCGCTTTTATAGCAGCGTTGTGGATGACAGAGGAAGCACTTCGTTCATCCACCACTGACATGTCCTTGTGCTATCTCTCTCAGGCACACCGGCGTGGAGGTCTATGGGCGGGAGTACTACTTCGGCGGCGGCATCCAGCAAGGCCAGCCCGGCCGGACGCCCTGCACGCCTCGTCCATGTGGAGGACCCAGGTGTGACCCACGTCCCCAGGGAGGTGTTCAAGGAGTTCTTTCGGGTCCAGTTCGGGGACATTGGCCCGCGCTACACATCGGCCACCTACAAGCTCCTCCATTACAATTGCAACAACCCGATAACGTGGTCGTGCGGTTCCTCACCGACGCCACCATCCCCAACTACGTCCTTGAGCTGCCCAACCAAGTGATGAACAGCCCGGTCGGCGTGCTCATATGTAATGGCTCTAACCCCCGAGTACTCTAGCTTTTTGCATCCTAGAATTCTGCATTAGGCCGTCCCAATTGAAGGCTCACCGCTTTTGCTCTTTGCAAAGGCTAATGATCCATGGGTTGGAGACGAGCTTGAGCCGGGGCGTGCCACGCCCGCCACACCAGGTCGGTGGCTCTCGCCGCAGCCCCGTTTAGCGCCACCAAATGTGACTCGGCGACCGACGAATGACGTGGTGCCAAGATCGACGACAACGAAAAGGGCGATAATAAACCGAGGCTTCCAAGAGAGCGGGCGATAATGGCAATGCCAATGATAGCACGGTCGCCGTTCCAGCGGCAGCAGCCCGCAAAGAAGACGGCGTGGCGCCGCGCGAGGTGGGCGGCGTGGCGCCTACGGTTTCAACCAAGTTGGCGGCGCCCAGCCTGCACCCCCGCGGCGGTAAGAGCCGTGTGTAGGAGGAGATAAAGCGCAAGTTCACGACCATCATGGCGGCGGCGCGCGACGTGCCGGGCAGGCGGTCTTGGTCATGGAGCGGCACGACTGCGGCAGCCAGCGCGCCACAAGCCGCTACCGCGCAACGAGGGTAGTATAGTGGTATAGGTGGGTGGGGTCTGTGGGCGTCCGTCCCAGAATCGTCAAATCGCCTGTTCCGTTACTTAGGGGCGTGTTTGATATGGTGGCCTGGCAGTTCGCCGGCCGAGCGCCCCCCCCGCCGGCCTTGGCCCCCATGGGCCAAACTCCATGTTTGATTGTTTTGGCCCCGGGAGCCTTGTTTTTTGCTTTTTCTCGGTTTGATTCACCCCGGCCGGCCTGGCCCAACCACCAACCGCCATCAACCACCATCCCGAGATGGTGTTTGATTCCAGCCGAGCCCAACCCATGTTTGAATAGGTTTTCAAGATCAAAGGAACACAGGTGAAATAAAATGTATAAGACATGATCATGGCCTCAGAAAAATGGCAGATTTTCATATATTTTGGCTTGGAGTATACCAACTCAAACTAAAATAGAACACATGGGCCCATGAAATCATCAAGAAACTTACAGCCTCAAGCAAAGATGAGCTGAGGCATGTAAGTTTCTCGACGATTCGATGAACAACATGAAAACAATTCTGCATTTCCTCACAAGCCAAATATGATGACCTGTTTCTTTTTGCAATAGTTGCCATTAAAATTCATCATAGGCCAAGTTACATTGAACATTCAACCGAAAATAATGAGGAAAAAGGATAACCAACTAGGCCTAGATCTCCAAAATGAAATCATTTGCCTCAGATTGCATTGCCATTCCATAACCATCTCTCCCACTTGGAGCATAAGGATCAGAGCTAGCAATCTCTCCCACCGGTAACAAAAAGTCATGAAGGCCATGAAGCCATGGCTCACATCCAGCCCAACCATCAAGTCATCTTTGGATGATAACAGTTGCATTGGGCATGGACGGGAGCCATGGCTCGATGACAGTCATGAATAAGAAGTGCATATGCCCAGTTCCTCAACAAGTAGGAGATCATAAATTTGGCATTGCTTTCATCATAGGCAAAGAGGAAAACAGAATATCATCATAGGCATATAACAAAGTACAAATGCCTAATCAACCATAGTATCTCGAACCAGTTCAATAGCAAGCCACGAGGAGCTTGCAATATTACAATACCTGGCCTGAACAGCAAGCCAACATGATTGAGCTGATGTTTGAGTTGACCAGGACCAACAACACCAACAGCAGCAGCAAGGCCACTCCAACCGCACCAACAGGCCCAACTAGCCCCAAAGGAGCCTGATAACTAGCACCAGCACGAGAAGAATAACAAGAATAAGAAGAGTTCCACAAACCAAATGTGCATAAACAGAACCAACAACCACGTGGCGGACGAGCTCCCCGCAAGGAGTGGTGCATGATAAGCAACCTGGGGAGGAGCATGGACCAAAATGGGAACACGGTCAACATGTGCAACCCGAGGAGGATTTTGGATTATCACGAGGGGCATGGTGATCAGGTGGAACCTGTTCACGAGCACACTACAACAACAGGGGATCTGGTCACCTTCACCTCCAGTGTACTCCAAGTAGGCGATTTCTGCCTCTTCCTTGGTAGGGAAGCTTTCATGCAAGTTGTTTGGGAAGCCACTGATGGAATTTGCAGCAACAAACCATGAGTTGGTTATACCAACCCTCCTTCCTCGGCACGCCACATACCAAGCCATCACTGCCATCACAACAGCAAAGAAGATGTAATGAGAAGACAGACAAAATGTACCATCACAGCCTCAGCATAGGCAGATTTGTAATTGCCTCAAAAAAATGGTAGATTGTCATATATTTTGGCTTGAAGTTCACCAACTCAAACTAAATTAGAACACATGGGGGCCATGAAATCGCTAAGAAACTTGCAAGCTCAAGAACTCATAAAAAAGCACAACACAAGATGAACTTGTGCATGCAAGTTTCAAGGTGATTCGATGAACAACATGTAAACAAATCTCTACTTCCTCACAAGCCAAATAAGACCATCTCTTCATTTTCACTAGCTGCCATTAAATTCATCATCGGCCAACAGAAGCAAAAAGATAACCAGCACCAGCAGTAATGATAAGTGGCCTCAGCTTTTTTAAGCAAAAAGGTGCCAACAAATATCCTTCGCCATGAAACACACCCTGGTAGGAGCAAAGAATCGTACTCATTTTGCAGAGCCCACTAGGCTGAGTTTCATGGCGAAAGAAAATATGAAGCCACATCAGACATGTAAAGGTTGCATCATAGGCCAAAGAACACGAGATGTATTGAATGGTGTTGCAAAATCATTTTATGAGAACTCATACTGTCATGGAACTCCCTACGGACATCATTCTTTGCCATCATCTCAAGCTACTAGAGCTTGGTGTTGCAATTGAATGGTGTCTCACAAAGAGTTGATGGCGAGGCATGAAGAAACAGTACAGGTTTGTATCCCTGTTCCCCACCATGCATCCTGGGGTGCAATTTACCTTCTCTCTCCTGACCTCAGCTATCAGTATGACATAGGAGGTTAAAGAAAATAAACAAGTGGCCTCAGCAATTTGATGGAATCATTAAATCAAACCTAGGGTGCAGTATCATCAGCCCATGTGCCATCAACCTAACAGAATGAATGAACAAATCAAGGTTCTTACAAAGATCAATAAATCAAACACATCTAGCCGCATCATTGGCCAATAGTTTCCCTCAAATTGCCGCAATCATCAAAGGAGCAAAGTAGGAGATTGAAAAACCAAATGGAAGGGGCCTCAGCATTGCATAACAGGCCAAAAAAACTAAAGCTGCAAGTAGTGAAGCCTGCTGCTAAAAAGAAGAACATTGAGCCCCTCACTTCTTCCTCTGAGCTCACGAAGTGAGGAGCTTAATGTTCTTTCACTTTAGCGACAACAGAAGCTTTGAGAAGTAGTGAGGAGATGGGGAGAGGCACAATACCTTATAACATGATTAGGAGAGGTATGCAGCCAAGAAACACAAGCAATACAAACAAAAAGGAACAATTATCTTGTGATGTCCACGGATGTCTTAAAAGAAGGGACAAGATGACAACAACCGATGAGGAGCATGAATGATAAAAATTGCTTGAAAAGAAGAGAAAGGAGAACAGGGCCTCAGAATGCTTTAAACCAGAAAGGTAGGGTAGGTTTTGTTTGTCAAATAATGTGCTCACCAGCACATATGCTGCAATCATCATTGGTGCCAAGTACAAAATTGAAAAACCATAAACAAGTGGCCTCAGCAGAATAGTATATCTCATATCAAGCATGGAGTGTTGAGAAGACCAACCACAGGATGCCATCCTATTAGGCCAGAGGCTGTAATGGTTGCAGTCCTGTGGATGGTACCACAACACTTGATGACTAACATGAATCAAGTAAGACTAATTAACATCCATGTTTTGGCACCTTAGATTAGGAAGAGTGCATCATAGGCCAAATAAAATGTAAGTCGCATAGCATCATCAGGCAACAATAAAAACAGGCCTCAGCATATTTAAACAGATTTGTACCATAAGCATCATTGGTGGCATTTTGAGAAGGTACTAATAACAATGTCATCGTATCCATGAAGAACATGGTAGCATCCATACCCACCACAAAGAAAAGTAGAAGGGCATGTGAAGCTTGGTATGGATGTTTCCCATGGTCTCGATGAACACCATGAAAAACACAACATTAACAAATGCAGGAGCCACCTCAAACATGATCATTTTGCATCATTGTCCATGAATCAGGTAAAATAAGGCAAGATGAAGCAATTAGGGCGTGTTTGATATGGGCCAAAAACGCCTGGCCGGCCTCTTAATGAGATATAATCAGCTATAATAAGGCAACATGAATCAACATTACACAGATCCGAGCAACTAGTGAACTAGCAACCAAAAGAAATGGGGAGATATCGTGGATTTCACCTCGGGTCAGCCGGAGACGGTGTTGGGGAGAAGAACCACGACGGGAAGCGGATCCACGACCACCGGCCTCACCACGCACGCAAGCGGACCGTGGGAAGAAGACCGCCTCACCCGGAGACGGAGCGTAAGAAGAAGAAGACCGCCTCACCGGGCGGAGCGGGGGAGGAAGAAGACCGATCTCTCCTGAGCCCGCGAGAGAGCGCCAGCGCCGCTGGACGCAGATCCACACGGGAGGGGGTGAAGATCTCTAGATTGGTTTTGGCTAATTAGTGACATCCTAGGACTAATCTCTATGCTAAGTGTTTGTGTTAGTTGGAGATTGGTCAAGCCATGGTTGGTGCATGATGGTCATGGTGGATGGGTCGAGGTGATCCAATTGATGATCAAGTGCATGACTTGGAGTGTTTCGAGGATCAAGATGGGCTCAAGGCAAAGGTATATCATAGGGCCATTTTGATTTTACACTCAAGATACCATAGAGGGTGTGAGTGATTATAGGATCGATAAAGCCGTACTATAAAGAGGGAAAAACTATCGTACATATCGGTCCTCATGTGCCTCTAGGTTCAAAATCATTTGCATACATTCTAACCTAAAGAGCTAACTCCGTACTTGATGAAAATTGTTTTCAAAATGCTAACACATGGTGTCGGGTGTCCTTCGACGTGTCGGCAACAAGAATCAAGTGACGGAAGTCGATTTGGAGCAAAGGCGAAGGAACGGCAACACAACGACGGTTTTCGCGGCTTTCGAGCGCGGCCGGACCCGTGGCCCGAAGCCGCAGCGGATCCGGCCGGGGCCGGTCCGGTCGGTGCTTCCGATTGGAAGTTCCAGAGAGCATGTTTTTCGGCTCTCGGTTGGAGCTTGACCGACGCACCCACCGGATCCATGGACCGGGCGCATGCGATGGGGGGGTCGGCCGTGGGCGGCGGGTTGTCGGTTGTGACGGGACTTCGCGGCCGGACCCATCGGCCGGACTCACCGGTGAGTCCGGTCGGCCCCGGCCGATCCAGGCTGTTTTGGGCGTGGATTTCACCCGAACGGCTCTAACTCGTGATGGGGGGTATATATATGTGTTTGGCCGGTGTTGTGTGGCCTCTTGGACATTTTGAAATCATTCCTAACACCTCTAGAGCTGAGCACACTCCCTCCTCCTCACTCCTCTTGCTTGTGAGCATCATTCTAGTGAGTTGAGGTGATTCAAGTGCACTTTGCTTTGATCTTTGCATCTAGTGGCACTTGGGGATCGTTGTGAGCCGGTGGCTTTCTTGTTGCTCTTGGAGAGCACCACTCCTAGCCGGCTTGGTGATTGGTGGAGGCGTTAGCAAGAGTTGGTGATTGTTCTTGGCCACCTCCGGTGATTTGTGAGAAGGACCGTGCATCCTCATTGGGACGACGAATTGCAAGTTAATACATTGCTCGTGTCGGTGAGGACCTCTCATTTGCTTTGGGTGCAAGAAGCCTAAAGGCAATTGGCTTGGAGTGAGCTCCACCTTGACCCACACGTGAGAAGGTCGACACAACCGGAGAGTAGCTTGATGGTGACTAAGTGAACTCCGGGGAACAAATCATTGTGTCTCTATTTGTCTCTTGTCATCCGTTGGTGATTGACTTCATTGTTCATATTGATATTCATCCTACGGTGATTGGTTGACTCACCTCTACATTTGTGGTATATCACTTCTACTCTCTTGCATTACATTGATATATACTTTGTGCTAGAGTAGTTAGTGTAACTTTGCTAGTTGCTTAGACTTGTTTAGTGTAATCTAGTTAGTTCACCTAGTTGGTAAAGTAGTGACTTAGCAAATTGAGTGAACTAGAGATCATAGCAACTAGAATTGTCAATAGGAGGCTTGCCGACAAGTAGAGCTAGAGCAAACGCTTTTATCGCCATTTCTTATTCTAACAAGTTTGTCTAGTGTTTTTGTAGAAATTTTATTAGGCTATTCACCCCCATCTAGCCATTTAGGACCTTTCGGGGGGCAAGAGGGAAGCCGGGGGAAGCCGACCGACGCTGCGTCGACAAATGGACATCCCTCATCGACGGTAACTCGGCGGGAGTGGTTAGGGTTTGGAGAAGAAGAACTCAAAGCGAGAGGAGGCGGGAAGAAGGCAACGACAGGTAGAAGCGCCGCGGAGAAGTTTCCCACTTTGCCCGCGAGAGCCACCGCCGACGCCCAAGATTCGCGGCCTTGGCGCCGCGAGCTGTGGGCGAGGAGGAACGCGGCGAGGGAGCGTGCGGCTCGAGCCGAGAGAGAAGGTAAATTGCATCGCTAGGGCATGGGCGGGGAACAGGGCAATCAGTTATCAAACACGACCGGCCGCATCCCACGGGCTGCCTACCGTTTTTGGCCCATATCAAACACGCCCTTAATGTTTGGTCAATGTTGGCATTCTTGGACTTCTCTTGTAGTCTGCTGATATGCTCTAATGAAACTGCTCATGGCAAGTAGGAGTAGTCCGTTCCAAAAAAAAAAAAAAAAAAAATGCAACTCTCAATTCCCGAAAGTTAAATGCTTTTAACTTCGACTAAATTCATATAAAAAATTTACTGACACTTTTAATATAAAATAAATATCAATAAATTAACAGATAATGAGGAATATATTTTTATAATAAATTTCTATTTGATATATAAATATTAATTACTATTAACTTAGGCGCTGAAATGCTTTTCATCCTTGGATCTAAAACCGGGCAAACTAACTTTCTCATCTTTTGAAATCATGCAATTACCTCTCTGGTTAGGTTTTGAAGGTGGTTTCGTCTTTTATTATTTTTTATTTATTTCGGCTAAAACTTTGAAAAATCAAAATAAATCATTGGAAAATCATAAAATAAAAAATCTAATTTTGTTGAACACTACGTGAGTAGATCTACAAAGTGAATATATAATATTTTAAGCTGTAGTACAAATTTTATATTATAGATTTAGATCTATGTGTTTTTATAATTAATTATAATAATTCATAATTGTAGTTTCTGTAGACTAGTTGTGGTGAACCATTTATGGTGGCCTAAATATTGTATGGTTTAACTGTAGTGAAAATTTTAGACTCATTGAATCATGTACAAGTTAGTTATAGATTTATTTAGGGTTGATGCTAGTTAAATATAAATAAATCTAAATAACTAAATTATAGATGATCCAATGAGTATGATATTTTAACTACAGTTCAATCATATAAAAAAATCAGGCCACCATAAAAATTTGACCACAATTAGAATATAGAAACTGCAGTGATGAATTATTACATTTAATTATAGAAATGTGCATATCATATTATATATTACATATTATATATTCATTGTGATTAGATCTACAGAGACACCATGTGAGTATAGATCTAAATTTGATTAGTACTGTATTCATTTTTTTGTTTGACCAAAACAAAGGAGAGGTGCATGCGTGCGAAACCACTCACTCTATCGCCGTTTCCAATTTAAAAGTAATATTGACTGTGGGTAAAAACAGCGGCCAGGCGTCCGCCAAATGAAATTATTTTGGCGCTGTTGGATTTAGAGATCAACGGTTCTCATGGCTCCTCACGTCGGATATATATTGGCTCCATCCTCCAACCCTAACCCTCGCTCTCTCCTCCACAGCCGCCTCTCATCCCTCTCCCTCCTCTCTCGAGCCCGATGGGGCTTCTCCGCGCAACACGCTCACCGGGCTCAGCGCCTCGGCATCACCCCCGGCGAAGGCACCGGCGAGCGGCGCCCAGCGGGCGGCGATGAGCGCCGCCATTCCCCATCGCCCATCCCGGCGCGGCGCGGCGGCTATGGCGGGGCGCCGCTTATGCGTCGGGGGCGAGAGCGCCGCGGGCCCAGCTAGGGAGCCCCCGGCGGCGGGCATGGTGAGGGCGTGGTGTGGCCCAGGCTAGGGTGGCCAAGCCGGGCGCGTGCGTGGAGCGGGGTCGCCGCAGCTCTCTGGCGTGGCGGCGGCGCGATCCGAGAAGCGGCGTCGGTGGGATCGGAAATGTCGAAACCGTTCGCTCGATTGGGCATTCTTGTGTTGCCGGTGTGTTTGTTCTTTAAAAATTACCTTAGTTTCAACCTCTCACCGGTGTACAGCCAAGGAAACATGTTTATGGTTGAGGCTGCTACCTGTTTACAAGTGCAGGCTATGGCGGCTAGATCGGCTAGATGTGATATCCGATAGGAAGCATATGTTAGTGGCTTGGACTGTACTGCCCAAATTAGATGCCTAACATAAAGAGCATTTAAGTCAACAAGATGTTTATGTGCGTGCTTTTTCTCTTTTTTTTTTTGATTGTTCATGCACGGGGCAAGATAAGATTTTAACTCCCAATGAATTTTATTCTCACCACAATTCGTGTGTATGGCTCGGTTTTGTAAACCGAAATGTGATGATGGTCTTTGCAATGTTGAAAGTAAAGGGATGGAGCATGGAGGGGAAGGAAAACTTATTTGCGAAGTGTACCAGATTTTGAGGTGAGCTTGATGGGCTCTGTCAATCTGAAAGTCAAGCATAGCCCATCTGGTAGATTGCCCCAGATGGGTAGATTGCCCCAGATCGGCATGCCACTGTATTATCAAAATCATTCCTTGTATCAAAAGGCAGCTCTGTTTAACTAATGCCAAATATGTTCCTTGTATTCCCTGACGTGTATCTGAAGATGAAATCATTGTTCCTAATTGCAGGGAGGGGGATATGTCAATTGCCACCTTTTCTTGTTAGCGGAATGAATCATAAGCTTATCCACACAGTGTATTACAACCAAGAATATCCGCAATGTTTTGCTTGTTTAATACTTTCATTTGACAAGTTACGCTTGATATAATTCGTTATGGTTGTATGATGAAACAGCCATAATGAGTTGTCGTACGCGTTCTAAACATATAAGTGGCCATCGATTATTTTACCTTGGCTCTTTTTAGGCTGCTTTGAACCATGTCACCGATTTCTAACAAGACCACAACAACCTTTATATCTAAAACATGCAAGCTAAGCATACTCAAATAGTGAAACAGTGGCGAGGTGTTTCCCCTTCATCTATTGATCCCTCGTAGCGTGTTCTTGTACTATCTCCTTATATGGTCACCTATCTTACGCTTTCCTCTACAAGATTAAGGTTCCTAGATTGAAGTTGGTTGTTCGCTTACCATCCGGGTTCTTTTTTTTTTTTGCCTAGAGGACAGCGACTCTGTATATGTCGATATCCCATTATCCTGTTTTACGAACTCCATGCTCATCTCATTTATTATTGTCGTATGCGCAAATATCATAAACCCTATTGACTTCCCCTTTATTGTGTTTAGGTTCATCCGATTGGATAGCAAGCAAAAGGTAAAAAGGATGGACAGGTTAACAACTTCTCTCTGAAATGTTTCTTCACTTTTTTTCATTTCGGTTTGGTTTACCTCGTAAGTTACACAGGATACCGGAAATCTTGTGAATTTTATACATCTCGTGTATATAGGATTAATTCTATTGCACCCGAAGCAATCGCCAAACCATGGGTTGAGAATAACAATAACGAGATCAATGCTTTTTGATTCATCATGAGATGGCCAAAGCAAGCACTAATTATTTTCACTTCAAAAGGTGAAATTAAGAAAAAAAAACTTAACCCAATAGCCAATACATTCTTTATGTTCCGAGAAACAGTTCAAATAAAATTGAAATTTAGGATTATCGATTGCTTGCCTATTTCGGTCATCTTTTTTTGTGGCCATATGTTAACCTACCTTGCATTTAGATGTGCAGCTCATGCACCCAAAGACTAATGGTAGAATGCTACTAGATTGACAATTTTGCTTTCTTGGGGCACACACTAATGGGCGGTTTGGCTAGGCATTCAAGCGGGGCGGCAAGTACAATGGTGGCGCAGGACAACCGAGTGGAAGTGTGTGTGTGTGGCACGTTGCAAAGAAAATGAGCTATGCGAGGTGATATTTGTACCCGTACATCCCCTCTTTACATCTCTCGTGCTTTTTTTTTTTTTACCGCCAACATCCGCTCTGATTTATCCATGGTTTTAGATTATCATGTATGGCCTTACTTTATACCTTACGCTCTGTTGCCAAATATATGTGGACCTATGCTCACCGCTTTGTGTTTGTTGCCTCACCGCCAAAAAATATGCTACTTATTAGATTTCCAATGAGGGAAAATCCATTACATATAACATTGGTGTCGAGTAATGTCAATTTTTTTCCCGACTACAAAAATAAAGGTTGATTGAAAATCCTCACAATCTAGCAGCTAGGCATATATTTCGTGAGAAGCGGGGAAGCTCGATGAATCTTATAAGAAGCTACTGAGAATAGATGGTTGGACAATGGGAACAAAGTCCCTTCTCTTAAGTTTGTTAAGGTAAGGGTGAGATTAGTTGGTTCGAGACTTTTCAAAACAGTTTTTTCGATAGCCCGACCTCAATCCGTTGCACTGCCAAGAGATTTGTAAAATTTTAGGTTATGTGCAAACGGTTCTTTGTCTAAGATGATGCTAAGAAATTGACCGACCGTTTGCCAAAAAAAAAAAAAAAAAACCTTTAACAAAATGGACAAATCAATCAAATGGTACTTTTGTATAGTGAAATCAAAAGAGATTTATTCCTTCATGATATTTTCGAGCCAATAATAATATGGTGTATTTTCTAGGTTGGGCTCGGCAACACTTTGTCAAACACAGGGGCACCTTCTCAAGTTCGTGAGTTATACTCTCCCTCTTGCCCTTGTTAGATTAGATTATTTCACAATACAATCAATGTTGGGTACCGATGTACCCATATATGTGTCCTTTCCTTTGTGCCCATTTCCTCTAAACCGTATAACTACCACTGAATTAGCGGAGGCACTGGCCAAACCATGGTCCAAAGTGGGATAATTCTACAAAAACAGAGTTTGCTTGGATATTTTTTTGGGCTTCATTTGTGCAGATATTCAATTAGATTCTTCGCATTTATAAATTTAGATGCACAACATCGTGGTTAAAACTTACTTATAAATCTACATTATATGTCCGACAATTGGTTACTCGCTGTTGTTTCCAATTTTCTCCTCTTGCTTATTGCTTCAATAGGCTTAAACATTTTACATGGATGTAATTTTATTGTTTGCTTATTGTCTTTGATAGATCTCTTTTCTCAAATGACCCTTCATTACAACTAACACTTCTATAGAGCCCTTGGTGCTGAATAGATTTGGCATTATCATGATGTATGAATAACTTCAATTAATTATTATACCCTTGCGGGTTTTGGTTCTGGGCGGCCGAGAAAAGGAGAGGGGTCCGAGTAATTTCAGAGATAGCAATTTTGGTCATTTTTTTTTTAACTCCTATGCTTGCTTACCAGTTTTTCAGTTTTCCATTCTCATTTGTCGTTGCTTGATTGACCAAGCTTTTGTGCTACCTAGAGCCACAACGGTGTAAATGTCTGCTATGTTTTTGGATATAGCGTAAATCCCTTCTATGGTATGTAAATTGAGTTAAAATGAACAATTGTTAGCTATCCATAATTTGTTTTAGATTAAATTTACACTTGTTCTAAAAAGAAAAAAAAATGAATAAGGCTTTTGTACCCAAAGCAAAAGAGTTCTTGTAAAATAACATTCCTCTTTTCTTCTTATTGCTTCTCTATAGCTAATAACCTAGAAGCAACCGAGTTTTTGTATTATGATCTGTCATTTACATTTTGCCTCGCCAATGATTCATCCTTGATCATCCTCGGTGGATGCTTTCGAAAACAGTCAGTCCTCTTTATAACCTGCATGCTTTGGTCCAATGAAATTGTTATGGCTGGTCACTAACCATGTTGATTTTTTTTTGGAATCTATTTGGTATTTCGTAACCAGATATATGCGCAAGCTAGCAGGGACAAAAGGCAAAATCGTGGTTTGCTTTCAGTTACAGTCGCTATGCTTGAAGTTATAATTGTTCGAGTCTACGTGTCATTATCTATGCTGCCAATCATCAAGCATGAGCACAAGAGAACAAATCATTAACCTGCCACTGTGACTTTTGCTATGTGTGGTATGCCGTGTTTCCTCAGTAGGCTATGTCTCCTTTTGTTCATACGTTTCATGAAAAAAATTATGTACTTCCTCCACAAAAATGTAAAATTATGTACTATCTAGACCGTCTCGTAAAATATAGGTGCTATTCGGACAATCTCCATGTCCCATGTGTAATATATTTAGTGTTTAAAAACATCTTGCAACTGTTTTTAAAATCAGGCTTCAATATATATTTAGTGTTCGAACATCAAGTAACTGTTTTTAAAATCAAGATATTTTGGCGCCCGCTGCCTTATTTGTTTTCATATGTAGTGTTTGAACATTAACCATGGCCATGACTGGACGCATGGGCGCCGCAAATAACTAGTATTTAAGGAAGGGAAAGCGAATCGGTTCCGTTCCGATATTCTCTGAGCAGATCAGTTAATGGAAGCGTTCCTGGCGCGATTCACGTGAGGAACGGAACGGATCATCCGTTTGTTTCTTTCCATCCAAACGGAACGGCCTCACTCATCTCGCCAATTGCCAGCTATAAAATCCTGGACGGCGTCGAACTTCAGCCATGTGCCTCCAACCAAAGAGCAGAAAGTAAAACCTAAACCGCCGCAGCTCCGCAGCAACTCGCAACTCGGCACCGCAGATCGGGTTTTCTGGTAAGCGATCGATCCTACATTACCCTGATTGATTACTACGTTCTCAATCGAACACAAACATTTCTGTATTGCACTACCAGCTTTGGATTAGCGCGCGGCGTCTTGGTGCTCTATGTGCGAAACCCAATCCGTTCATCCGTCCATTTTATTTTTGACGGGAATCCACTGGTCGATCGTAGTTGATGGCACACACACCTGTTCCTTTCAGTTACTTTTCCTAAAACTGAAGGTTTTTTTTTGGGATTTTTGTGGGGTTTTCTTTCCTATATAATAAACCAGGCCACTGTAATAAACTGAAGTTTTGGGGTTTGTGGGTTCGCATCTTCATGCATTTCTCATAGAAGATGAAAACGGATTTTACGCATTTTAGTTAGATTATTTGGGGAATTTTTTTTCCCCGTAGATTACATGGAACCGCAAATGACTGGCTTTTATTAATTAATTTATAATATTGGAGTACGGAGACTGTCTAGTTGTTTTTATATTCTTCTGAAGGAAGTGCCTCTATTCCAATCCGTTCATCAGTCCATTTTTTTTTTTCACACGTGTTGCTTGGCTTATACGAATTTTCCTATGAACTAAACCTTTTGGGTGTCCGCACGTTCCTCAATTGCTCAAAGGAGCTGAAAACGATGCATTTTATAATTTGTGGAAATTTACTGAAATTTAGATTTAGAAATCCAAGGCAAGCTGTTTCTTCTTTCTTATTACTGGTATGATGTCTCGATCTACCTATTCAGTCATGAAGTTTATTATCTACCTATACTCACCGCCTGTGTTAGTATTGCCATTTGCTGTATGTATATATTGCTCTTATGCTGCAGGAAGCCAGATCTAGTTCCTCCATGCATATCTCAGCAGCGAATTTCAATCATACTGTAGCTGCTGATGCATAACCTAACTCAACACAATGCATAAGTTAAATCATGTTTGGGCTAGTTACTTGCCACCTTAACCACAATACTTGCATCTTTCAGTCTCTTCAGTTTACCTGCAACTATCTTATCGAAAATATTGTTACGATTATGATCTGTATCACAAACAGTATTAGCTCAGTATGCTTATATGGTGAATACTACTTTTTCGTGCGATAATGTGAACCAGATTTTGGTTTCAGGCTTTATTTTGGCTGATTTCTACTTTTCCTTAACTTTTTGAGGCTAGTCCTGGTAATTTTTCCTATCCTCTGGGGAATTCTTATTTCATCTATATTGGTACAGATAGAAACCAATTATAACTCAAGGCTAAAGTAATATATCTTAGCTACATGTTTTATGCACTTGCATGATTCAGATTCATGTCTTGTGATGCTTCTCAGTTCCCAACATATATGATATTTATTTTCATGCATAAGCTGATACTGGATTTTGCACTTATGTGCCTGTTCAGATGGCGGGTATTCTTAAGTTTGATGGTGCTTCAAAAGGTAACCCTGGAAAAGCAGGTGCTGGAGCTGTGCTTATGAAAGAAGATGGTACAGTGGTATGATCAAATAATTACTGCACTTGAAGAATTTATTGTTTGCTGTGGTCCATCTATCACTGGTTTCACTGATGTTATCACGTAACTGTGAAGGTCTCTCGGATTAGTGAGGGCCTTGGTGACGCTACTAACAATGTTGCTGAGTATCGGGGCCTGACCTTAGGACTGAAACATGCAGCTGAGCATGGATTCAAGAGAATTGAAGTACATGGTGACTCTCAACTTGTCTGCAAACAGGTATGGCTTTTTTTTTCACTATATAAGAAATCAAAGCTTCATCCATTACTTGGTTGTGTTGCTTCTCTGTTTTGTCATGATAGGCATGTCATTTGCTAAAGGAAAGAGGTTCTTTACATACAATTCCACCTAAAGTAAAAATACTGTTGCTCGTTTCACTATACAGAAATACAGTAACGAGCAAAGATAAATAACTTTGTCAAGTTGCCTTTCATTGTTCCCTATGAATTTTTATAAATTCTCTTGATTTAGATTTTTTAATATTTATGCCTTGAGAACTACATTCATTATTTTGTTGTGCAACTGAAAGAAATATTTGACCAGAGAATTATGGTATCGAGAAAATGTTGTTGCTCTTGCTGCTTAAGTTCTTCTCTATCTATCCTGTATAGGTGAATGGTGAGTGGCAAACGAGGAACCCGAACATGAGGGATCTGTGCAATGAAGTGCAAGAGCTGAAACAGAACTTTGACTCCTTCGAGATGAAACATGTTCCTCGGGTATGCAATGCATTTACACTTTTATATAAGCTTGCAGGCTCTTTGGTTTTGCATCATAGACATTTGGAATATTCTTCCACCATCATCAATGTTATTTGCATGTGCTGTATACGCTTTAGTTAAGCAAGCAATAACAGCAATATTTGTTTTTATTTTTAAAAATAATAATAAAAAGCATTAGTTTCTATTGTACTGCTAAGTGCACTGCTGATTTTACCCCTTTACTGCTTCTGAATGAAGGGTGCAAATGCTGAGGCTGATCGCCAGGCGAACATCGGTACCACGCTTCCACGTAAAGAAATATACATCATCCCTCAATTTCAGTTTTTATTTTCTTGTTTCCATAAAAATCACAAGCTACACTACTTTGCAGGTGGCACCGTGTCTAAGGGGCGTGGTTACTACTGATTCATCATTTATCTACGTTGCAAGTTGGCCTGCTCTACAGCAGGAGCCAGGTGATGGCCTGCCATCAAGTAGCCACTGTATCCAAGTACTTTAGCACTATCTGGACCTATTTCACCGTCAAGCTGCTGCGGAAGTCTGATTTCTGTATCCAGTTGATAGGTGATGCATGTTTAGGATCGGTTAGACCTTTTTATTCAGTGATGGGGTAAGCTTCAGTCCATGGACCGTCTCGTGGGGCTCTTTTTATTATCGTGTAATAAGCTAGCACTATGGCACCTAAGTTTGATGTGAAAGTGTTTGGAAGCGTTACCTAAATTTAATGTTGCTTCGACAAGTTTCTGTTAATGGAGAATTTTCGTTGGTCAGCAAGATTTTATATGGCTTAGATTTTGGATTTGATGCGTGCAAATATGCCTAATCGTATGGGAAGTTTGAGAATTTATTTCCCTCTTCAACAAATCAACCTTCAGGCAGGCCGCATTTGTGATGCCTGTGGGAAATGTTAGCATGGAGGGCTAAATTGTTGATGACTGTGAAGCATGGAGGCAGCATTTGTGAATGCAAGCACATACCAAAATTTAAGAACGTTTTTCTCTGAAGAGAATGAGTATATGCAGGGCTCTCTACCGTGCTTCACAGGCACACAGTTGCTCCCGGCGATTCCAAGAAGCACCTTGGATTCCAAGTGAGCGGCCGGGCCAGCTGCCGGTGTCTCTGGGCCGGAGACAAGACGTAGCAGGAGGAAAGGGTGGACAAGACTCCACAGCACAGACGCAGGAGATGCTGGCCCCGTGAGTAGACTCCACAAGCAGACTCCACTCAAGGCTGGCTGCGGACGCGGTGGGTCATGGGCTCATGGCATCTGGGTGGCCGGCCACGCTGACTTGGGGTGGGATGGTAGCGCTGCCTCTGCATGGAAGGCTCCGCCGCGGACAACGCAGACAACGGACACAGAAATGGCGCCTCGCCGGACAGGTGCTGACTGCTGAGGTGCGCACAACTGCACAAGCCAAGTGCAAGCCCAAGCCCCGCCGGCCTCGTTCCCAGTTCGCCAGAGGTCACCTGCCCCCTCCGGTTGCCTTCTCTCATCACGGGGTTCCCTCGGCGTCCGCTCCCCACCCCCTTCCCCTTTCCCCATCCCAAAGCTAGTGCCGTCCGCTTCCCCACTCCAAAATCCGCCCTCAACACTGGCCCGACGCCCTCCTTCCCAGCCCCGAGCTCCGCCCGGGGCCCGCCCACTACCAGCTTCCTGACGCCCTCTCTGTCCCGCCCTGCGCGCGCCCGACACCGCCCGATGGTGAGGAAGATTGGCGGGAATGTTAGGCGGCCCGACCGGTCGGCGCCTAACTTCACGCCCGACCACCCGCCCAAGGGAGAAGGCGGTCGGCGCCGCCCGCTCCGGCGAGCCCTAGGCGTCGGCCGGCGGCGGAGGCGAGGCGGCGGGGCGTCGGGATCGGGGCGGGAGCGGACGGAAGGCGAAGCCGACCCGAGCGCGGCCTTTGGCCGTTACGTGGCTCGCCTTTTCGGCGTCTAACACGCCCCATACGACCGTCGCGCGGCGGCCGCGCTTTGGCCGCCCGCTCGCCCCTGATGGTAGGGTCCACGACCTCCCACCACGCCCGCCACGTCGCTTCGGTGAAGGGAGAGTTTTAGTCATCGGTGCTTCTACATGATACAGTGCGAAATTTGTTTGATCTCGTGCATCGCTCACAATGTAGACACTTAGGTGCTCAAACCCTCTCTCTCTTTCAGCAGCGACAAAAACTATACATTGTGGCTAGTGTGACCGCGGCGCCTGCGAATGTCACACCGACGGAGAGAGAAGCCAAAAATAAATTCGCCGCCGAGGGCGGCACGGTGGTTTGTAGCCCCGCTAATGGGGCGGGTTTTTAATACGGGTACTATTAGATGGGTGGAAACGGATGACACAAAGGAAACGGGTTGGGGTGGGTTGGATTGACGACACAAACGGGTTGGGGCTCTATGGTCATATATCGGCGCATAAGTCATATATCATCTTCCGTCGTGACTTCGGGTTGGGGCGGGTTGGGGCATTGGGCCGACGGGTTGGGGCGGGGCGGTGGTAGTTAGGGTTTTTAAAATATGGGTTGGGGCGGGTTTAAACCCGTTAGCGTGCCTAGTGGTCCGGGAAGTGGGAACCAAGTGTCATGTTGGACGACCCACTCCCTTCGTCCAAAAAAAAGTGTTGCTATATGAAGCATGATGATGGAACTTTCATAACTTTGACTATAATATTTATATCTCTAAATAATTTTATTATAAAAATATATTCAAAGATCTACCTAATGACACTAATTATGTAAAATAAATATTAGGGAGTTGCTATATCTCTTTCACAAGAAAAGGAACCAACATTTCTTGCAACATATTAGACCCTTAGATCTTCATCAAAGGGTGGGATGCACTTCATGTACACTTACCTAGCAAAATGGTTAACGGGTCTGAGTAACAGTAATAGTTAGATAGCAAGAGGGTTAACGGGCCCGAGTAATAGTAACGGTTGAAGATCCAAAACCCGTTAACCATAAGTCTGTGCTCATTTGAGCCACGATGCACCCATCGGACAAATTAAATGAATACACACAGTAATTACAGCTTTGCCACTGCACCCTCCAGAAGAAAAAAACTCCCCTCCCCCGATCAAACATGGACCTAGAAGAGATTGAGAGTGGAGAAAAGGGCAAAAATTAGAGAAAAAAACACAATAAGATCAACAAGAAGAAGGGAAAAGTGGATCAAGCACTGAAAGGTATGTGCCCTTCGCTTTGCTTTCTTCTTTACGTCCTTCCTTGTCCTATGTTGTCTTTCTTTGGAGATCGGGGCCATCTTCAAGACAAATTCAAGTATAGGGTCTTCATCTTCAAAATTTCATATACTCATCACTAAAATTGCAGTTAACTATATTTGCAATTTAGAGTATTACAAATTGCAATCAAATACTACACAATTTAGACAACACAATTTGTACTTGTTGGACATGAATTTGTCCTCTGTACTATACACACACACAATTTGTCCTCGGTACTACACAATTTGTCCTCTGTAATACACAATTTGTCCGAGACCACGCACAACACACACATGATACACAATTTGTCCTCTGTACTTGCCGGAGACCATAATACAAGAATCATATATAACTCATAATACAAGAAAAAAATGAACACATATTTTGGGTGTGGACTGTCACAAAACACAAGAGACTATCAAAAAGCACTCATCGATGGCCTCGGTGAGTGCCTCATCCAAGGGGTGTGCTTGCCATGTACGAGATCGGTTGTGTTTGTTGGGTGGCTTGTTCATGATAGTACAACAGCACATCTCAAAAACAATTTCACCGAATCGACATGTACCGGCAACACCAAGTCAAGGATCTAGCAAAAATAAGCAGCGGTGGAAAGCATTCATCCGCATGGCGGCGCGCAAAGACCGAGAAACCACCATGCGTCTGGTCTCAAATTGTCAATGTCTTGCGATGGAGTGCACACATGGCCTTGCAAGTGGAGCAGGAGGTGCGGCGGGCATCTCCTCACCTGGAGCCATTCTCCTCTCGTTGCTACATCGGGGCGGATGTACAAATGGTGTTGGTTTAGACACTTCGGATCAAGATTCGGATGGAGCAAGAGTGTGCAAGCTAAAAACATCACTCACCTTAGATTTAGGTAGCGAGAGTGAGATGGGCATAAACCTCATCGTTGTGCGGCTTAGCCCGCCCGACAAATCAGCATCAATCAAGCACACATATTGGTTGAAATGCATAATTTCTTCCATGGGAGATTGTAAAGTTGCATGTGCTTCTCAGCCACCCGGTTGGTCGATGCCTCTACCTAAAATCCACAAGAACAATTTAACCGGCAAATTACTCCACCAAATCAACGTAACTCGAAGCTAGAGCAAAATGATAACAAGTGATAACTAAGGAATTACCATTCCGTTGCATTGCACATATGGAGTGAGATCCATACGTAACCTCTCAGTACTTCAGGACGCATGCATGAAAATTAGAAACAAATCCAGTAATCAATAGTTCCTCCGTGCACTTAAATTCTTTGAAACACACATACACACTCAAAATGACCTAAAACTGAAACTCAAACAGACCTGCGTGGAACTTGGTGAAAACACAAGTTAGTCCTACTTGTCATCTGTCCAATCTATCATCATCTTTATCATCTTCGAGTGCTCAAATACCCGGCAATTTCGTCGATAGTCGATATATTCTAGTAAAGTAAAAACAGATTCAAGAAAACTTTGGTGGCATGGAAATTACCTCCAACGGCTTAGCCATCTTGTAGCTCTTCTCCGTGGATTTGAGTCACCATGGATTGGCATGAGAAGCATCGAAATAACACGTACTGAGGATGCAAAGGACCGTGATTAGTATTTTTTTCTTGAATAGTAGCATTACCGCTGCATGTAAATACAATCTCTCTTCAGCCAAAATGACCGCCGAAAGGGGCAAGCAAATGGCTAAAAGAGACTTCCTAAAAATCCTAGGTGCACATAAAAAACTGAAAACCAACATCAAAATGATGCCGGGCAATGGAAATGGGTGGCCAAGAACAATCTTTGGCCGAGACACGTCCAATCGTGTCACAACGTCGCCGACCGAGGCACAAGAGGCGCCGAGTGGGTCGTGATAAGGAGAAGAACCCTAGCTATCCAACTCTGTTGCTCGGCTTCTCTTGGAGAAACAAGCAGCACGCCAGAGACCACACATGGCAAAACCAAAGGCCACAAGGAAGCAAATGACATGGCCCGGTGAGATTGAAGTTTTGGTATATGGGGAGGGGACTCTAATAACTCTACTAAACAATATACATTACCTATTTATATACAATAGCGTGGCTAATAACTCTACCACTCCATTTGAACGATCATTGGATTTTAAATTTCACAGAAAGGAAGATTAAAATGCAATAGCATCAGATTGTTTCCAGAGCTACTAGCATATAACCTGACAACAATGAAGGTAATATGATGTCTCCTTGAGGTGAAACAAAGTAAGGCTAACAACAATTAAGACAATGTGACTTCTACATTGAAGCTCTTGGTGACAGATCCAAGGTCCAATCGGTTTCACCGGTTCCTTTTTTTACAAATGCTTTGAGAGTTGATTAAATACGATCTCATGATAGCAAAGCATAAGATTTTAACATAGTAGAATAATTTTACCACAAATGACAAGAGACAAGGACAAAAATAAGGGACAAGATAAAAGAATGACAAGGAAAAGGCTCCTATGAGTAAGTAACAGTGGGACTTACTAGTCACAAGGTCCATTTCAAGACCCACAAGCTTAATGCCATCCATGTCTAGCATGTCCTAGCACAAATAAGAGGGTGGTGACCTAGCACAAAGGGCAAGATAAAGATTTTAACAATTTTAACAAAGCAAACAAGAGACAAGATAAAGACAAGGATAAGGGACAATACAAGAAACAATACAATACAATACAACCTTCCTTGGCCTTACGTTTGTGGAATTCAAAAAAACAACAGTTCCACCACCAAAGACAGATGCAAACCTCATGCAAAAGAGTACGTTCAGCACATAGCAAAAAAAATATATTAAAAGAGAGCCATTCAGTCTCATCAAAAGTTCAAAGACATAAGAAAATGTAGCATTGTACAATCAACAATAGTTACTAGCACAAAGGACAAAATACAAGATAAAGACAAAGGGTAGATACAAGGGGCATGACAAGGGACTATACAACACAATCAACAAAAAATACAATATAAAGTACAAGACAATGGACAATCCAAACATAATTCGGAGGTTCCTGTGGACGACTTGTCGTCTCGGCCTCGAGGGGCCTAACGCCCACTCGGCCTCGAAGCGAAAGTGTTACTTTCAAAAAGGCGCCTTCAACAAGCAAGGTTTATATAGGGAATCAAGCGATGTCATTTTGTACTATGTGGTCTTGTATCGCAGGGTCCCTCGTTTGTTTTAAACAATTTGTTTTAATTACAAGGGACAATACAGGGGACAAAACATCAAACATAAACAAGGTTACAGAGTTGACAATGTCATTTTGTACTTTGTTGTCTTGTATCGCCCTTAAGAGGGTCCCTGCTTGTTTTTAAATAATTTATTTTTATTACAAGGGACAATATAGGGAGAAAACATCGGACATAAACAAGGTTACAGAGTTAACAATTTTTCTTTTTGCGTGGTCCACATCGAAGGAGTTCATGAAATGGAAGAACCAGATTTTTTAATGCAGATTGGTCTTGGAGGTGATGATAATGCCATCAAACTTACTCAATTGTCTGAGTTAACAGCTACCATAGATTGTGACCAGGTTTGAAAAAAATGAAACTAGTTTCCATTTGACAAATTATATGTTATTGCCATTGAATGTTCAAAGAAACTAGTTAGGTCTTTGGTAATCAATGTAACTTTTTATATGCAGACTTGGCAAGAGATTTTGAACTCAATCCTCGGTTACTACAATTTTGATTCAAATATTGTGAACCCCAATTATACTCATGAGGTAAATTAAAATTCTAGTTATTGCACATTGAGATATAACAAAAATGTGCAAATTTAGACTATCCCTAATTGCAACTACTGGTATATGTTTTGTTCATTTGTAATGAGCGGGATACTTCAACAACACTTGTGGACTATAACTGCTGGAATGGACTCATTGCCCTACAACTTTTGTTGAACAACAAATATATCATATGCTCAAGAATCGAAATTACAATGGCCGACACTTGCAACTTACATTATAGCATACTACAATTATGCAAGACTATTTGAAGTTTTAGTTTACTATTTCCCAAACTGCATAATTCAAGATTAGAATTTGTTAACTTAGTTTTGAGTTGAAACTTATAAGACTTATGTTTTGCAAAACAAGTAACCTCACTAAATGTATTATAGTGAAGCTAGTACCCTCACTAAATATACTATAGTTAAGTTTTCACAAAATACACTATGGTTTACAGTCACAAAGCTGCACATAGATTCAATAATTACTTACAGTCACAAAACTGATTGTAGTAGCCAAGCACATTGTACAGAAAAGCAAGTTTCATTGCAGCCGTGCATATTTCTATATAGCCAAGCACATTTCTATAGTGAACTAACTTAACAAGGCAAATGATACAGATCAAGTTATTATGTCACCTTGAATAATCACCCATCCTTGCAGCCATGCCACTGCACCAAGCACAAAGGCAATGGTGCTGAAGATAGCACTGACAAGGACTGCACATGTTACCCTTGTTGTAGTCACATGGCTGATTCTTGGTACTGACACTCTCAATAGAACCAAGGAAGAGGAAGATCAGTACAACAAAAATGCCCATGAATAGTCCCACATACTTGTATTTAGCGAAAAGGAAAAGAAGTTGCTCCAGTTTAAAACAAAGCAAGGCTAGTTAGAACCAAAGAATAACTACTAGTAAGACAAGCCCTATAAATACTGAACATTGTTTAAAACAAAGCAAGGCTACCCAACAGAGGACAAACCGTATTTTTCCAGTTTCATCTCCTTTTATAACACTATTATTTTGGTTTTTAATAGTAAGCTAAAAGTGAAGTAGACACATATTCAACCACGACACATTTGAACAAACACCCCAAAGAGTTTAAAAGATTACAATTGTGCTTGTGACAAAACCACACAAGGCGAGCACTAAAGAGCTAGACACTCTAACTACTAGGTAGGAGGGCAGTCAAGGGTGCAAGCCCTCGAGCCTCGGGCATAGACCACAAGCAAAACTCCTCACCTGCTATGATGAAGTCGATTCCTCCTCGGTCCATTGCTCTACTCTAACACCATCCCTGTAACTTCTGTGCAATATACTCTAATACCATTTCTCTATCATCCCTAATCCAAAAAAGAAATAGGTTTTAATTCTCAGCCACCAAAAATTACACATTACACCTACAGAAAATGCAGGTAATGAAACCTGCAATTTTAGCTACAATAGACTAGATACAAGCCATGACAGAATGAGGTGATTGATATAGGTGAATGAAGCATTGAACCTTGTTCAGGTAACTGAATGAAGCGAAGGTGCACATTAGCTACAACAAGATAATTAGAGAACATTCGGGTAGACAATCTAACTCCTGGTTAATTTCTAAAGCATACAATCTGGTTACCAAACCAAAGCATAGTATTGACATTTATAATACATTTCTGGTACACACTAATTGTACAGAGGAAAACAAAATAGCGATAAAGTTATACATAAAGACTAGATATTGCACAAGTTTCAAGACACTAATTGCAGTATTCAAAGTGTGAAATTTACTACTAAAAAATGTGCAATTTACCACTAATTTACCCAAATACCTACAATTGAAAACTAATTATCAAACAAACAAATAAGCGGCGAAAAAAAAACCAAGATACGCTTTTGCTCTTGAAGCTTAGAAGAGATTAACAACAGACATTTAAACTTCGAAATGTTACAAGGACAAATAAAAAACGGTGTCGATAAACTATAAATTGGTTCATGGATCCAACCCAATCAATCAATCAACTACATAGCAAAACACAGATAATAGAAATATTGTCCGTAATAGGTGAAGCAACACCTCCATTCATTTTGAGTAGTACATCTGGACTCTAAAACACAAAGCCACATAGGAGAAGCAAGCCAAACCCACAAGCCTGATCCCTCCTCACAAGCAAAGTGAGGATTCCCTAAATACTAGTGAAAAATTAGTCGACAATGATATGCTAAAAAAATAGAAAAATAGAATAAGCAATGTAGTAGTTCTACAGATAAAGGCACAAATTATCACAAAAGTTAGTTCTATAGATATCTCAGAAAAGTTAGTTCTACATATATCTCGGAAAGTTAGTTATACGAGAAAGTTAGTTCTACAAACTAGAAAATTGCAGCCTCCATGCCTCCACAAATATCTCGAAAAGTTAGCTCTACAGATTCCAACTACAAAAAAACAGTCTGAAGTCTTTTACATATTTACACAAGCTTTAATAAAAGAATGTAGTCCTTATTCGAATAATGAAAGTCACACTACAACCTACAAAATTGTCCAAGCAAATGAGAGAATATCAAGGCATTTTTTGGTGGATATTTCAATGAACTGAACTGCTAGTGAATCCTGAAGTTGTAGAGCTAGTGATCGCTGGAGATTCAAGTAGCAACAGAGAAATTTCACCGAACTGAAACCTGAAGTCATACCGCTAGTGAACAGTGGAGATTCAGTAGAAAAACAAGAACCAAACACCAACAAGATGCACTCACGAAAACAAGCTAAAGTAAATAAACAAGATGCACTTCAATAGATTTTTCATGAGAGAACAATTAGCCCTCTCTACAGCCTACACAGGCCTTTGTTCAGATTGCAAACAACTCAATCTCCACTCGGGTCCAAACCCAATCACCTTGTTCCTTTGCAAGCTACGCTCTAGAACAAAAAAGATCCTAGTTGCTATAGGAATGGAAGATGCTAGGAAATAGCCTACAACTACAATTTAATCTTCGCATGTCTGGACAGTGAGACAAAGGGCAAGTTGGTGCAGGATCCTATATAATGAGGCTTACGCAATTCTGCACGAACAATGCCGTTGAATAGCTTTGGGGCATTGGCCTACAAAATAATTGTAGAGCAGTAGCATTAGCATGTCAAATGCTACTCTTTGCAACAGCGTTAGAAGTACACTAGTGAAGTTTCAATTTAGCTGTAATATTTGTACTTCTAGAATTTTTTTCCTTAAACTAGAACATCACAAATTTGACAAGGAGTTAGGATATACGCCATTCCTTTGTTCCTGGTGATTGCTCTGCAGCAGCCCTAGCAGCGACCTCGCCTCCCTTTGTTTCCACATCCTAAAAATGATAAAGCAAAATTAGCCACATCTAGGATAAAGCAAGATTAGCCACATTTTTTCTCAGATCCTAATAAAAACGAAGAAGGTAGTACTAATATTAACCAGCCAAATTTCAGCATGATGGGTCCTCATCCAACAGATTTGAGAAGGAAAATATCAGTCACTCTCAGTCATAAAACTGAGCATTGGCCCATGCTTGCTTGCTTGCTTTTACAGTGGAGTCGTAGTATATATAATCTACGCTTGATTGTTGTTTCATCTAATCAACATATATATAATAATCCAAGAGCATGTGTTTAGTTCAGGAAAACAGCAGCATCAGTCAACACAAGACAACAGAATTTTTAAAAATAATGCTGCAGTTTCGACCAGGGCATCTACTGCATATGACTTGGTGCCTACAGCTAGCTTGCAGCAGCCTCCCTACCCCCCCCCCACACACACACACACACACACACACACACCCACACAGCTAGCTGGCGACAGTCAACAGCCAGCAGGGGGAGGACGCACACCGGGAGGCCGGGACCGAGGGGAAGCAGGGGGGGCAGCCGGGCAGGGGCGGGGAAGCCGTCGTGCCGTGCAGAGAAGCAAGCACGACTGCGCGGAGACGAGCCACCGGAGCACCGGGATTGAGGCGACACGCCGCTATCGCAGCACGACGAAAAACCGAGAATCGCGAAGCCGCGAGCTAGGAAACAGAGGGACAACAACGCACAGAACAACGCCAACTCCACCACGCACGAACAAGGAAAACTGCCATGTGCTACATATAGAAGCATCCGTCCATGTGAAATGAAAGCAAGCACACTCAATCCTCGACGAAATCGAACCCTAGACCTACTGAACAAAGCTCAGATCGAGACCAATTCAAACAACAGCATGCCCATAAGAAAGTACCTGGCGACATCTAGCAATGGCGGCCGCGACCAAAAGCTCTGAATCGGCGAAGAGAGGCTACGGCTCGCCGGGGACGGGAGGAGCAAGGATGGGGAAGAAGAATCGCCGCCGCCGCGACGAGCTCCCCTAACACCGAAAGTGGTCCGAGTCCTATCCGTGTCCCGATTGGGCTCAGTCCGTATGGTCTGTAGCGGGTGCGCTCTCCATTCCCCGGACCCGATAAAGGAAGGGTGGACCCAACAACCGCAACAACAAAGCGACGGAGGCGTCGACTATTAGCTGATGCTCGACAACTGCTCGCGTAGCCTCTCGGGCGTGGCGCGTGTCGCAAGAAAACAAAAACAGTTTTCTTTCAAAGACAGATAGGAAAAGTGTAAATATTAATATTTGTTAAATATATTTGATCAAAGTTAAAAGTACCACACGGCTGTTTACTTTTTGGAAGCAAAGAATGAATTTTTTATTTTTTTTGACAGAGGGAGTAATCTGCCATGCGCCATACCGGTAGGGACTAGGGAGTCGTATTACCAGAGGCTTTGGCCAAAATGGGCATAGTGTACATTATTTATTTATTTATCAATATGTTCTCTTGAACTAATTAGGTCCGGCTTATAAGTCATGGTTTAATATTTTCTCTCACAACAAAACAAACATCAACCAAACAAACATCAGCCGTGGATACACGATAACTATTGCCTAGCAGGGTCACGATAGAACTTTTACGACTTGATCCCCAAGAAATCATGTTCATATTTCAATCAAGTCGTAAAAATTGGAGGCGCATGTGGGACACGCACACGGGGACGGGGGACTTCGCTCACGTGGCACGGATGGCGAGCTCCTGCGATAGCCAAATATGGCGACCGATAACGACGGGACAGACGGCTTAGAAATTAGAAAACGACAATTTGTAGGACGCGATATATATATATATATATTTTTTTGGACTCACGCAAACTGGACATCACGAGGCATGCAGTCCTCCTGAGATGAGTAGCAGGCAAAAAAAGGCCGCAAGACGACACCTACAGCAGCAGCAAAAAAGGCCGCAAGACGACACCTACAGCAGCAGCAATAGTATGCCTGTGAATGATGGAATCCAAAGGAGCTTCTTGGGACTTGGTGTTGGGTCCGTCCGTCCGTGTAAGCAACTGTATGCCTGTGAAGCACGGGCACGGCTGAAGAGGGCGCCGCTGAGCTGCATAGGAGTACTCCGTATGCTCTACATCCTCCGGCTCATAGTCATAAACAGGTCCAGCAGCCCAGTCTGGCTTGGCGAAGGATCAGCGCGTCGCCTGCAGTGCAGTAAATAAAAGGTAAAAACCATCCGACGCCAAATTCTTTCAGAGTGTACTCATCCAGGAAAACAAAGACGCTATGCACAAATAGCACAGCCTCGGAGAAGAGATTAGCAGGTACCAGCAGCACTAGGTAAACTTACGTTTTCCCATTACGAACCTTGTTCCTGCCCTCCATCAACTCATCTTGCTGTATCTGTGTTCATCATATTTTTTTATGCATATTTTTTCAGCCTAGCTTCCAAGTTGTTTAAGGCTGTGCATTGCTGTTTGCTGCTTCATCCACAAGGGAGTAAGTAGATAAACCCAGTTGCAGCCTGCAGGTAATTTTTCTCATGGTTTTCAGAACAAACGTTCTTAAACTGCATGCGCGTGCATAGTTGATGGAGCCCCAATACCATGACCCACTGCCCCATGATCATGACCTGCATGAACACCGAAACAAAAGAATTAATTTGGCCCTCCAAGCTATCATCTCCCACATGCATCCCCAATCAGGTTTTCAAATGCAGTTTTCCCAAAACTGTCCTAATGTAAGCATTGGCCGGGAGCTCTCCGTCCAGAAAACAGTACGCTTCAAAGTACAAATAATCTTCCTATTAACCAAATTCTTATAAAAAGTATACTATAAATATTGCTAGATTCATTATGAAAAAATAAGTAGCATTAGTTTTGCCACCGAATATATTTTTTCATGCATAATATTTGGAATTATAGCTGCTGCTACTGTTTCTATATAAACATAATCGAACTTAAAATAGTTTAACTTGGACTAGGTCTAGAAGTGCATCTTTTTATCATGGAAAGAGTAGGTTTTAATCGTTCTTTCTTACTTTTAGCAGCATCAACTAATCTAGTAATAATTAGAATGTGGAGTCTTGAAACAATAAGAGAGGGTTATGACATTCCATTGAATTGCATGGCACTTATTATGTGCAGAAAAGCCAATGGCCAATGTGACCGTAAGGCACAGAACCAGAAAGAAGAAGATTGAGAAATACAAGCGCGCTTGAAGAAAAATGAACGACTTTTAACTGAAGAGAAGTAGAAAGAGCAAGAAAATCAGTACAAGTAAGCCATCATCAGTGGGTGGAAGATTGGAAGAAAGGGTACAACAAACAATGCAATCAAAGCGGCTAGTAGAATTAACAAGGATAAGTGGGATGACGACGAAAGAGCACCTCAAGAGAGGCACAAAGCGTCCTAGACATTATGAAGACGGAAACAAATTATCAATTGAAACCAGTGCACTGATTGGCAACAAAATGATGAACCTGGGACGGTCAAAACAACTAGCGAAATCAGCAAGAATGAAAAGGAAAGAAATTGTTCAACTCAAGAGGAGCAGAAGACGTACTAGAATCCATAGCCATAAGAGTGAAAGAAGAAGCGAGGATAATGATTCCGTTGCTAGTAAGATATGGAACTTTGGGGGGCCAACATGCATCTGCCAACACTGCCATGCGATCATGTGGCATGGAGAGAAATCTAGTAGTGGTTTTGGACAATGCTGCAAGAAAGGGAAGGTTACCTTGCCACCACTCAAGGAACCTCCAAGTTACCTTGCAAGTTTATTGGCAATAGATGGGGGACAAACTTCAGCAAACTACCAACAGAATATCAGATCTTACAACTCCATGTTTGCACTCACATCAATGGGAGGGGCTGTAGACAAGAACATAAACAAGAGCCGTGGACCTTATGTTTTCCGACTGAAAGGCCATAACTACCACCACGTAGGCACTTTGCTACCTCAAGAAGGAGACAAGCCTCGCTTTCAACAACTATACATTTATGATACAGAGAATGAGATCCATAATAGGCTCCAAGTGTCAAGATCTGGTGAATGTAGTGCCCCTCTAGATGAAAGCATTATCACGGGCCTCATAACCATGCTCAACGAGAACAACACACTGGTGCAGTCATTCCGAACGGCACGGGATAGGTTTGAGGGTCACGAATACCACAACCTAACTCTTAGATTAATTGACAACAGAGATCAAGATGGGAGGGAATGCAACATGCCATCAGCATCAGAAATTGCTGCCTTGATAGTCAAAGATCCCACCAAAGGTAGACACGGACGTGACATCGTTCTCGAAAGTACAAAGATATGAGGCCTAAAAAGGATTTCAGAATTCCACCCAAAATTTATGGCCATGCAATACCCGTTGCTTTTCCCGTATGGAGAAGATGGTTTTAGACGAGGCATAAGATACAGAGCAAATGGTGCAAGGAATGGCAACAAATACATCACCATGCTGGAATACTATGCATATCGCCTCCAACAACGCTCTGATCAATCGATGCTGATGCTGATGTGCGGAAATCTGTCAATGCAGTTCCTAGTTGATGCCTATGCATGCATCGAACAATCCAGGCTTGACTGGATAAGAACAAATCAAGGAGCTCTAAGAACAGAACTTTTTTCTGGGCTAAGAGATGCAATCGTAAAAGGAGATACAAAAACAGAACAAGTTGGGAGGAGGATAGTACTTCCAGCAAGTTTCATAGGAAGTCCCAGATGCAAAGAGCAAAACTACCAAGATGCAATGGCAATATGCCGTTGGGCTGGACACCCCGACTTGTTTGTAACATTCGTATGCAATCCTAAGTGGCCAGAGATCCAATGCATGCTTGATGAAGCTGGGAACCAGCAGAAACCAGCAGCACGACCTGATATTGTAGTTCGAAAGTGTTCATGCTAAAACTGAAAAAAATTAATGATGGACATTAAACAGAGGCAGCATTTCGGAGTGACGAAAGCAAGTACGCACGACGGAAAAACTCACCAAATAATTAATAGATTGAAGTATAATATGCTTTTTATTTATAGACTTGTTATGTGCTGACACTGGAGATTTTTATTTTGCAGTTATATACACGATAGAATTCCAAAAGAAGGGTCTCCCACATGCCCATATTCTAATATTCCTTGAAAAAAAAGGGATAAGTGCCTCAGTCCTTCACAAATTGATGAAATGATATGTGCTGAGATCCCGGAGAATGAAAAGGATCCAGAAACATATGAAGCTGTTAAGAAATTTATGATGCATGGACTATGTGGAGAGGAAAATCCAAAGTTGCCATGCATGGTGAACCACAGATGCACTTATCAGTTCCCAAAAAGTCTATGTAACGAGACTATCATTGATGAAAATGGCAACCCAATATACAGAAGACGAGATGACGGTCAGGAAATAGAAATAAGAGGAGGCAATATGAACAATCGACATGTTGTGCCATACAACAAATCTCTCTGGTCAAGTTCCAAGCACATATCAATGTGGAGTGGTTCACCCGTTCTAGATCAATCAAGTACCTATATAAATATATCAGCACAGAAGAAGACCAAACAACAGCAGTGATTGGAGAAGCAAGTCTGTCAAAGACACATGATGAGATTAAAATGTATCTGGGATGCAGATATCTCACAGCATATGAAGCTTGTTGGAGAATATTCAGGTTTAAACTCAACTACAGAGAACCATCTGTTCAGAGGCTACGGTTCCACTTGGAGAATGAACAAGAAGTAATTTTCCCTGACTCGACAAACCTTGAGGATATAGTAAAACTGCCAGGTTCAGCAGTAACCATGTTTACAGAGTGGATGGAGACAAACAAAAAGCATGAGGATGCCAGGGAATTAACATACTCAGAATTCCCGACCAAATGGACATGGCATGCCAAAGAAAAGCAATGGGCAAGACGAAAAAGCAGAGAGAAAATTGGCAGGATCTACAATGCTCACCCAGCGAGTGGAGAAAAGTATTATCTCAGAGTGCTTCTCAACACTGCAAAGGGCTGCACATCATTTGAAGACATCAGGACTGTCAATGGAGTTGTGCACTCTTCATACAAGTCAGCGTGTCATGCACTAGGATTTTTAAATGATGACAAGGAATGGATCGACTGCATCAAGGAAGCATCTAGCTGGGCGCCTGGGATGCAACTACGGCAATTATTTGTAACCATTCTGCAGCATTGTGAGATTACTGATCCAAATAGACTGTGGGAATCAAACTGGGAAGCACTCTCTGAAGACATACAGCAAACAGAAAACTCGACCAGCCACCTTGCACCTTCCCATAAAAGAAACTGTGCTCTGATGAAAATTGAGAAGCTAATGGAACAAGATGGAAAATCACTAAGGGAGTACCTTGGAATGGAGATAGCTGATATGGCCGAAAGTTAAACGATACCGAAAACAGACTCATGAACGGAGAAATGATCCATGACAGAGACAAATTGAAGGATGAGCACCTGCAAATACTAAAAAGCCTAAATACAGATCAGAAAAAGGGCCTTTTATGCAATAATTGAATCAGCAGACCAATCACTAGGAAGCTAATATTTGTGGATGGATATGGTGGGACAGGTAAGACATACCTTTGGAAAGCAATCATAACCAGGCTATTATCAGAGGGAAAGATAGTAGTGGCAGTTGCGTCCCAGTGGCATTGCAGCACTTCTGTTTCAAGGAGGCAAAACAGCACATTCAGCATTCAATATTCCAATGATCCTTACAGATGAATCAACATGCTACATCAAGCAAGGTTCACATGTGGCTGACCTACTTACAAAGACATCACTGATACTGTGGGACGAAGCTCCAATGACACACAGAAATTGCTTTGAGGCACTCGACAAGAGCTTACGAGACGTGTTGAGGTTCACTAATGAGAACAGCCTTGACAAGCCATTTGGCGGGATGACAGTTGTTCTAGGAGGCGACTTCAGGCAAATCCTCCCTGTTGTGCCAAAAAGGAAGAAGAAGACAACACACTATAAATGCGTCAATCAAACGATCATATCTGTGGCAACATTTTGAGGTATTCAAGTTGACAAAAAATATGAGGTTAAATTCTGTGCCCACTAATCGAGCACAGCTGCAGAGGACTGCGGAATTTGCAAAGTGGATACTAGAAATTGGTAATGGAGACACAGTTTCATTAGATGAGGAATGGGTTACTATCCCCAGTGACCTGTTGCTACAGAAAGGAGATGATCCAAAAGCAAAAATCATTGAAAGCATCTACCCGGGCCTGCACGACAACTGCTGCGATAAGAAGTTCCTACAAGAAAATGCAATATTATGTACAACAAATGAGGATGCCAAAGAAATCAACGAGTATGTTATGGAACAAATCCAGGGTGACACAGTGAGTTATCTGAGCAGTGACAGCGTGTCCAAATCGATGTACTACAGCAATGAAATGGAGCATCAATATCCAACTGTGTTCCTCAACACCTTAAAGCACTCAGGAATTCCAAACCACCAGCTCAAGCTCAAAGTTGGCCTGCCGGTGATGCTTCTTCGTAACATCAACCAAACAGCGGGGTTGTGCAACGGTACTCGAATGATAATCACACGACTTGGGGAAAAGATCACTGAAGCACAGATCATAACTGGAGCATGCATAGGGGATAAGGTATGCATCCCTCAGATCATCATGACACAGTATGAACCCAGGTGGCCGTTCGTGCTAAAAAGAAAGCAGTTCCCTTTCTCTGTGTGCTTCGCAATGACAATCAACAAAAGCCAAGGGCAATCTCTGGAAAAGGTCGGGCTCTATTTACCGAGACAGGTTTTCACCCATGGGCAGCTCTATGTAGCAGTTTCCAGAGTCACAAAGAGGGATGGGCTGAAGATCCTCATCACTGACCAAGAGTGCCCGGGTGAAGGGATGGCGAGAAACATCGTCTACAAGGAGATCTTCTAAAATGCGTGCACATAATGTTTCAATAGAAGCTGTGTTTCCCAGTGGCGTAGAAAATCCTCTCTGTAACTGTAATGTAGTGGTAGTAGTACTGTCGGTGTTTCATGCAGTAAGTTTATGCTAAGCTTGGCGTGCAGAGTCACAAACAAGGATGACAGAAGATCCTGATCGCTGACTCAGAAGCATGCCAGGGCAAAGGAATCATGCAAAACAAGAGGTCTTGTAAAATGCCTATGTATAGTACTATAGTATCTGAATAAGCGCTGGGTTCCCCAGTGGTGTAAAATAGCATGTCTGTAAATCAGTAACAGGACTGTTAGTGGTATTATAGCATGCTAGCAGCTGCAGCTCCATGTAGAACTGTGTGATCAATATTTTCCAATGTCACAAGGAAGAACTGATGATGCGGTCTATGAGCCAATGGAGTTTGTCCTGCATCAGTGTTTGAACTGGTCTCCTAGTATTTTAAATCTCTTGAGGAGCAGTCGAGCACCGGATCAAATTACCGTGATATCACGTCGAATTGCAAAATACTCCCTCCGATTCCAAATTACAATTCAGTCTAGCTTTTTGTTTGCTAAGTCAAATTTCTCTAAATTTGACTAAATTTATAGGAGAAAAAAAACTGAAAATAACTAGAATACCAAATTGGTTTGATTAGATTCTTCATACAGTATTTTTTTATAGAGCATTTATTTGAATTTCTAGAGATCAACATATATTTTTCTGAAATTGCAAATGGCCCAAAGTTATAGCTAGAATGAAAATTTGGATCGGATGGAGCACATGTAAATAAAGAGGGAGGTGAATCTTCGCACTCCACGCTGCTGGAGTTGATCCGCCCGATGCGGCCGCTCACCGAATTCACTAGAGTCAAGGGTGACGGATTGCAGGAGGAGGCGGCGGATTTCGGCTAGGGTCACTCCTCTCCGACGTGCTGGAGGCCGGATCCGGTCGCCCAGTGCTCACTCCCTCCGTTTCGCTCCATCATGGCCATCTTGTCCACCTTTCCTCCATCGAGCTCTGTCTTCGCTCTCAGTCCTCCCCCCTCAAAAAGTTAATAATAATCACTGTTGAACACCCACTTCGTGCGCCACTGTACCGGCTCTAGGTTGAAGGAGAAGCTGACGTGTGGGGTCCACACGACGTGTGTGGAGGAAGAAAGACACAGCAGGGGTATTTTGGGACGTAAAAATAATACAGTTGCCTTCAGTCACATACAAAAATGTAATGGCCTCTATAAAAAAAAATATAAAAAAACCCAACAAACAAATGCACGAGGAAGAAGATGCCAAAGATGATGCCCGCATCTTAAATCTTAATGGCAACGTATCATGTGCAACCAAGCTTCGTGTGCAACCTATGCAACCATAAATTAAGGCCACAAGATCTGGATCCAACGTCTGCGGTGTTTTTCACTTAAACTCCTCCACCTGTGGGGTTTGAGTGAAAAAAACCTAGACGTTGGATCTAGATCCTGTGGTTTTAATTGGTGGTTACATATGTTTCACACGAAAACTTGGTGCACACTGATATGTTCCCAATCTTAATTGCCCAAAGCAAGCATTAGAGGAAGAAGAGGCATCGTGGCTCAGTCCATGGTCGAAAAGCTAGTTCATAGAGACATGCATGGTGTCAATTTGAGAGTTGTTGTCAACTATCTAGTGGATTATCATGCGTACAATGATAAGTTTTCGGATAAGGTTTCGTATGTTGATAGAGAGCTCTTCTTAGAGCAACTCCAGTAGCCCCAAAAAAATGAGCCCCTACTTTTTATTTGGGTGCTCCCCCTACTTTTGGGGTCTCTGTTTTCTAGATCAACTCCAAAGAATAGCCCCCAAAACAGGCCCCCCTACTTCTTAATTCCCTCTATTTTCTCATACACCATATACATATGTATTAGAGAATATCATATTGTACAATATAGCACCAGTTTGGTTAGGACATTGTTGGAAAGTGTACTGTGAATATTTCTAGCAGAAGCAGAGCTAAATTATTTTGCTGAACAGACAAAGAGCCCAACTGCAAACTGAAGCAGCATAACTAGATTACTAATGCCAATGGTCACCACGGTGATTTAGGAGACAGACAAATCGGAAATAGGATTAAAAAAATCTATTTCAATAGGAACCATATGGACAACATCTGCAGCAAGCCAGATTAATTTCACACTAGTTGTATCCAAATCGGAAATAGGCATACATGGAATCGGAAATAGCCATACATGAATCGGAAATAGCCAGATTAAAAAAATCTATTTTTCAATTGGAATCGGAGCCTACGAGTGTGCTCCCTGCTGCAATACACATCTACGCGCGCCATACATGGCTACGAATCTACGATTGAGCACCCTGCTGCACCCGCCACTATTCTTACCTCCGATTGGAGAGTCGCCGGGGCTGGAAGTCGCGCCTAGCAAGGGATTCACAGGAGCCGGTGGTCGCATCTTGCCGGAGCTGTCGCCGGACCGGATGCGCGTGGTGCTGCGGCCACGCCTCTCTGATTCGCAGGGCCAGAGGTCACAGCTCGTCGACGGAGTCACCGTACGCACGCGCAAGGAGTGGAGTGGAGGATTCTGCTGGGAGCGGCGCGCCGAAACCTAGCGGGCGGGGAGTGACGCGCGGGAAGAAATCGCGCGCGGGGAAATGCGACCTGGGAGCGGGCGGGGAAAAATCACGCGCGCGAGGAAAACAGGCGAACCAGACTTTTCGGGGCTTGGCCCTTGACCCAACAGAAATTGGGTCTGGAGGGTGGAGTTTTTTTTTTTGGCTTAAGACCCCATATTTAGCTGTTGGGGCTCAACTAGGGGGTCTGCTGGAGTTGCTCTTACACATTGTGGCTAGTGCGAAAGATCATTCATGATGCTTATTTCAGGCAAAGCCCCAATGCAATAGTGCTATTTTGGTGCAACTGCATTGCATAAAGCGGTAGGATCTTTTTTTGATCCCGCAAAACGACTTTACTTGCCTTGCATTAACTGAAGGTGCTCACCCAAATCGCGAGCCATCCAAACGATTACAAACTCCGGAGGGGTCAGCCCAAACATGAAACCCGACCCGGTCCCAACTCCTCGACCCAATTGAGCAAGTTCATGGGCACAATTATTACAAGATCTTGGGATTTTAGACACACTTAGGCTAATAAAGCTATCTACCATCAGGTTACGAATTTCCTGATAAAGACCGCCACCAATGGCTAGATCATGATCCGATGAGCATACCGCCTCCTTCAACTCAACCGAATCAGTTTCAATAATTATTTTTGAGATCCCGAAATGAGCAGCAGCTTCGAGCGCTTGTTTGAAGGCGAGAGATTCAGCCAACAGAGCATTATGAGTAGGCCCGATCTTCCCTGCTCCTGCTATAACACCGGACCCATTGTGATCACGGATAACAAACCCCCAAGCCCCGTCCATAGACTCAGACTGGAAGGCTCCATCTATGTTGATCTTCAAGACATCTTCCGGTGGTGGAGACCAGGAATGAACAACCGAGCTCTCACGGTTCTTATATTTCCCCCAACCTCTTAGTATGTCATGTGTAATGTGCAAGATCGAGTTCACAGTCACCTGACTCGTCGGCATTAACTCACCCACATTAACCTTGTTTCTCACACTCCACCAGCGCCACAGCAGTACTATTACCATCACACGAATATCATGTCTCATCTTCATGATCGACTGAACAAACTCCTTGGCCGACGTTGCTCTCAAAAGATCCACACGACAGGATTCCAACCCAAGTTCCCTCCAGCATTTGCGTACCTCTTTGCACTTCAAGAAACAATGAGCTCCATCTTCATCGAAACGGGTACAAACTGGGCAACTAGTATCCAGTCTGATCCCCTTTCTTCTTATATTCAGCTTCAAGGCAAGACTATTATGGGCAACACGCCAACAGAATTGCTTAATCTTTGGGGTGACATTCAGCCGCCAGATATCACGCCACATTTTCTTGTCACAATTAGTGCATGAACCAGATGATTGACCCGTCTGCCTTGTACGTTTCAGTTCAGCGTCTTCCTCAAGCACATGGTAGGCTGACTTGACTGAAAATCTTCCTTTCTTATCAAAGTGCCAAGCCACCCAGTCCTCCCGATCTGTGTGCACTGGAGTAGCTAGTATGTTTGGTACATCTTCCTCCCAGAAAAGCTCCTTAACAAGTTCAACATCCCAAGAACCCGTAGAGGGATCAATCAATTCAGAGACTTTTCATAATACTGTTTGGTATCGTGGTGTTCTTGGTCTTCTACTCATACCAGCTGGGATCCAGGGATCTTCCCAAATCCTAACAGTTGTGCCATCCCCTATTCTCCAGATAATGCCATTTTGCAATGCTTTAATTCCACGCAGCAAACTCCTCCAGGTATACGAGATACCCGGGCCTTCCTTTGCACTGAATATATCTCCATCCGGCCAATACTTGGCTCTTAGCAGCCGGGCACAGAGAGAGTTTGGCTGCTGCAAGAGTCTCCATCCTTGACGGGCGAGCATGGCGAGATTAAATAGGTGTAAATCACGATAGCCCAGCCCGCCTTTATCCTTCCGGCTTGACAGCGTATGCCAGGCAATCCAATGCATCTTTTTTTCATTCTCTTGTTGAGCCCACCAGAACCGGCATATCATAGAGCTGATATCATCACACAGAGATTTTGTGAGATCAAAACATGACATAGCATAACTCGGCATAGCCTGCGCCACAGCTTTGATCAATATTTCCTTGCCTGCTCTAGACAGCAATTTTTCTTTCCACCCCTGTATACGCTTCCAGATACGATCCTTCAAATAAGCAAACACCTTTGACTTGGATCGACCCATATAAACTGGCAGCCCCAGATACTTTTCACACTTTGCTTCATGTGACAAGTTGAGTGCCGACGTAAACTGAATTCTTTTACTCTGAGCACAATTCCTGCTAAACAGAATAGATGACTTGTCCTTGTTAATCATTTGCCCCGAGCACTCCTCATATAGATGCAGCACATGTTGCAGGTGATTTGCATTCCCATCATTGACTTTTAGGAGTAGCAAAGAGTCATCTGCAAACAAAAGGTGATTAATACTCGGTGCATTCGAACATATAGTTATTCCTTCCAAATCCCCTCTTCTCTCAGCTTCATTCAGTAAGCTAGAAAACCCTTCTGCGCATAGCAAAAACAAATACGGGGAGAGGGGGTCCCCTTGCCTAAGACCTCTTGAAGGGATGATCTCATCTGTCAAAATACCATTGACTTTGATCCGGTAAGAGACACTGCTAACACACTGCATAATCAGGTCAACCCAGCGTGCATCAAAGCCTAGCTGCTACATCATGCTCTGTAAGAAATGCCATTCAATTCTATCATATGCTTTGCTCATATCTAACTTTATGGCAGCATAACAATCATTTCCACTCCTCTTATTATGGAGAAAATGAGTGAGTTCATAAGCCACTAAAACATTGTCGGTTATGAGTCTGCCTGGAACAAAAGCGCTCTGGTTTGGTGCTATGATCTCATCTAGCAGTGGTTTCAGCCGGTTTGCCAAGACTTTGGATGCAATCTTATATAACACATTACACAAACTGATAGGCCGAAGATCCTTCAAGCTGGCAGGGTTCGGCACTTTTGGGATAAGCACGACCACTGTTTCATTCCATTCCTTTGGTAAATTACCCCCATTCAAAAAAGCTAGCACCTCTCTAGTAACATCATCCCCCACAATATCCCAAAATTTCTTATAAAAAAGAGAGCTCATACCATCAGCCCCTGGCGCTTTTAGATCCCCAATTGCATCAAGCCCGGCCTTGATTTCTTCAACTGTAAACGGCCGAAGGAGAGAGTCATTCATCTCCTCCGATACTCTTCCCGGGACCTGACATAGAAGCTCTTGCATTCTGGAACCTGATGAGGCAGTGAATAGATTTTCATAGAAGTTAGAAATATGACTCCTGACACCCTCTTCATCCTCCACTACTACCCCATCCTCCTTAACTAGCCTATTTATGCGACTACGTCGCTTGCACTCCGACGCATATCGGTGAAAGAAATTGGTATTTCGATCACCATCATTCAACCAATGGGCCTTCGCCTCTCTGTCTCCAATACAAATCTTTTCTCTCCAATAATCTCTCCGGTTTAAACCTCAAAATTTCCTCCCTCCCTACAGAGCGGCATCCACCGATCCCCTTCTACACTCCTCTAACGCCTTCCTAGTTCTCTTAATATTTTTCTCCAGACCTCCTAGAACATTTTTTCCCCAATCGCCTAAATCTCTTGCAACATTCCTAACTGCTCCCTCAACACCATCACTCCTCACCTCCATCGCCGTTCTCCACGCATTCTCCACAATGGCCGCACAATCTTCCTCATCCACCCAACCAGCCTCAAAACGGAAGGCATGCTGCCCCCTACCTCCCGCTCCTCGTAGGGGTGGATTAGTATCCACGATTACCGGGCGGTGATCGGAATGTCGTGGTTCCCCATTTATTACTTGGTACAGAGGGAACTTCGACGTCCAGTCTTTATTTGCCACTGCTCGGTCTAGTCTCTCTCTGATGTAGAGAGCACTAGTGTGGCTATTATTTCGCCAGGTGAACGGGTCGCCAATAAACCCCAAATCCGCCAAGTCACAATCCTCCAGCGCCTCCCTGAACCGATCCATGCAACTCTGTTGCCTTGGCTGCCCCCCTTCCTTCTCCCCGGACAGCAAGATCTCATTAAAGTCGCCCAAGCATAGCCATGGGCGCTGCCTCAAGCATTAAGGACTCGTGGCGCCTTCAAGACAAGAGCTTCTCCTCGGGCTCTCCATAGAAACCTGTCAATCTCCACACAAAGCCATCCTCCTCGATCACGTCCGCATCAATGTACAGGCAGGACCGCCCCGCGCCACATGTACGTTGATTCCCGCCTCCGAGAAAATTGCCAAGCCACCACCATGAGTCTCAGAACAATCTTTAGCCACCATGTTCGTTAACCCCAGCTTCCACCGAAAACCTTCAACCTGCTCTCGACCATTCTTGTCTCGGACAAGAACAAGATGTCGAGGTCCTCCATATACGGGGCGTCGGGAAGGCCCCGGTACTGGGCGTTTCCCAACCCTTGGCGCGTTCAAACAACTATCTTCATTCTTGTCGCGAGGCTGTCATGCAAAGCGGCCCGCAACAATCGTGGACACCGGCACCACCTCCTCAAAGCGTCATCGGTTCTCTCGCTTTCTTGCTCCCTCCTTGAACATCAAGCTCCATAGCCTCGCCATCACCCTTCCTCTTCCTCTCACACACAGCACCAATTTCATTTCTGGGCTGCCCCTCAGCCACCCTCGCCAGCCTACGGAATTTGCCCCCCTTCTTACCCTTCTCAACGCCAAGCCCTAAGTCAGACTCGCTTACGTGCATGGCATTATTCACGTGAGAGACCTCCTCAGCCCCCCCAGTCTCTCCTTAGTAGCTGCCACGAACCCCCCTCCTTCTCCTTCTCACGAAACAAAGACCTTTGCTCTTGCACTACCACCGGCCGGCACCACCTCATGGGATTTTTGAGAGGACTCATCACTTCCTGCTCCTCCGTGCACTCTTCTTCCCCATAGTCGAGCCCCGGGGAGTTCTCACCCTCCCCACTCTTCCTCCATGTCGAACCATCGACCTCGTCCTCTCTTCATTCGAGCGAGGAGGCACCAGAACCGACCCCCCGCCGCCCCCCGGCCGGCACTTAGCTCCGGCGCTTGAGGCCAAATGGTTTACGGGGTGGTACATATCTCAGCTCTCGGCTGAACTAAAGCGCTTTTCGTTCTTCCCGGTTCACGAGAGCGGGGCCGGTCGGTGTGTCCAATGATACCACACACATAGCGGGAACTCGGGCAAGCGCCGCGTGCGATGCTCGGGCACCAACGTTCACCTTTTTCTCCCCTAGATCTGCCATCACTCCCCTCCGTAGTGGCTTGCGTATGTCCATGCGGATCTTGATGCGCGAAGGCGCCCCCCACCGCCGAACCATCCCCCTCCACATCGGCTTCCATGAACACACCGACATCGTCACCTATGGCCTGAGCCGCCACCATTCATGAGGCCAAAGCGGGGCGCTCCACCCTCATCCGGATTGGAACATTGGTGAAGTCGTGTTCCTCCACGATCTTGGACTCATCAAACTCCGTCACTATCGGGGATCTCGCCGAGATCGTCCATGGTCCGATCCTCCAACGCCTTCCGTAGCCCCACGGCGCTGGTAGAAAGTGATCATGAACACGTTGTCGTCAAGATCCTTGCACGAGACCCCTTGGCGGGGCACCAGATCCATCAACCGCATTGCTCGATCACATCCGCCCGGATCTTCCTATCCGACAAAAGCTTAGCCACCGCCTTGAGAGGCCGATCCTCTCCACCCTTGGCGCCTACGCGATCTTGGCGCTCCGCTTCTCATCGGCGAGCTGCGGCTTCTCGTAAGGCGGCGACCCCTCCATCAGCCTCAAACTCCAAAAAAGACCGGGCGACGGGATTGTGGTGGACACCAGTGCAAGGCTAGCAAGAGTTAGGGTTTAGGGATGAAGACAATTTTGTGATCTGCAACAGTGGACACCGGGTGAACAAACAATCGATCGCTCTATCGAAGAGGATCGCGGAATCAGGATGGAGATCTGGAGAGAAGGTTGGAGGAGAAAGGATGAGATCCGTAATCGCCGGCAAAGCCGCTCGAGTCGCCTAGGAGAGCCCTAGGCGCCGAGAAAAAATTTCATAAAGCGGTAGGATCACTTCATATGATTGTATTGTATATGGCGTGCCAGCTAATTCAATAGATTAGGTAGTGAGGATTTTGATGCACCAGGACTTTGGCCTTTCTAGCACTTCTGAAACCGATGGTAGATATCCTTACATGAGACTACCAAATGTTGATGACAGTAGGATGTTGTCGGCTTCAACTGAGAAGAGGGAATGGCGGGGGGCAAACAAAGACCTACAGTCCAACGCCAGATAGTGAGAATCCAGGAATTACAAGATGATAGTGATGATTGATTGAACTGCTTATTAAACCAAAGGTTAAGTTGGTGTACTCAGCAGACAAGCACAAACTAGAGAACGCGGATAATCCAGGATTTCCAGGTTTCAAGACATTACTAGTACACAGTACTCAATACTCTAAACCAGAAGCGCTGGACACAAGTAGTACAGGTTAAGGAAAGGAAAATGAGAATAAGTGCATAACGAACATCTTGCCACGACTATATTCCATAATAATGTGATGGTTCAATTGCATCTCATGCGTTCTACCATGTGGACCACAATAGCCAATTCAATTGTCCTTTCTGCCTTCTACTCCAATACTCTCGCATACGCAATGTATACTACTACCTGGACGTCAGCATTTACATAAAGAACCAAAAGAATCTGTCAATGCCACAGAGACAGGCTCATCTCGATTTACCATCTCTGTTTAGAGTCTCCCAACTAATCTCCTGGCCACACTCTTTACAGGTTGTTGTGCACCCTGCTTTCATGCCAAGACTTCTTAGAGTCAGCAAGTGGTTTAAGTTGCTGCACTTCTTTTGATTATTTGAGTTAACCTTAGGCTGCTGCAGTTGCCGACTTCTTGAAGCAGGCTTAAGTGGCCGCACAAGATTATTAGGATATGTTGGAACTGCGCCCATGTTTGATTTTCTCTGGGGATCAGGTGCAGCATTCCTCAGTGACTCCCACTCCGACAAAGCCATATCTTGCTCCTCCTTGGTAAGCTTTTCTTCTTCATTTTCTTGGAGGAGAGCTTCATGTTCATGGTAACCAGAAATCCACCTGTAAATTCCAAACAGATGTTAACCAACAAGCAGCTACTTAGGTACAGTTGTGACATATAGGCTGCCAGGCAATGAAGCAAGGAAATAAACAGGTGTGACATGTCTGACTAGATATATAAATTAAATCCTGTTTGGACCTTGGACGCATAGTATTTTTGGAGTACTTTGGTTTTGGAACATGTGTCTGGATGCAACAAACATTATGGCTTTAAAAACCATAGTAGTGCGAGTTTCAAAAACTCCACTAGACCTCTTTTTTCTAAACCATAGTTTTGCACATCTAAAGGGTTCTAAAACTACAGTTTCTTAGTACCACCATCTTTTTAAGTACAACAGCATCCAAACAAGGCCTAAGTATTGATAAGTAAATAGGATGAGAATTACCGAGTTTGCTCACTGAGTAAGCTCAGCATGAGACTGTCGACAGGTACAGGCTCAGAGGTTTTAATAGTGTCGACAGGTACAGGCTCAGAGGTTTTAATAGTGTCAGAAGTGGATGGCTTCTCACTTATGGTAGAATCATTCTCATTCTGTTCCATTAATTCCTCTTCACCAAATTCAAAAAGATGCAGCATCTCTTCTTTGGAGATTGTTCTTGAAACTTGCTGTCTATCCACCACCCTTGCTGCAAGGCCTTCTTTTGTCACCTATTAATACTCAACAAATTGATTTCAAACAAGGATGGAGCTTTATCTACCAGGTACAAGAGAATAATTTCGATAACTAAAACTCAGAACTCAAAACCAGAAGAAGAAAAATGCAAAATTACCTGGCGCTTATATATTTTCTCTTCCATTGTTCGATGTGCCATTAGGCGGTAGGCATATACAGGTTTGGTCTGGCCATACCTGGAAAGAACATCCCCACACAAAAATAAATAAATAAATAAATAAATAGCAATTAATGAGCAGCTCAGGTGACAAGCTCTTGCCTCCAAACCCGATAAATGGCTTGCAGATCATGTGTTGGATTCCATGATCCATCCAGAAGAACAACACGATTTGCAGCATGAAGGTTGATACCCAGGGATCCAGCACGAGTTGATATCAACGTGCATTTCACTCTTGTGTTTTCAGGGTCATTAAACATCTCCACAAGATTTTGACGTTCAGAAGATGGAGTGCTCCCATCAAGCCTGTTCAGCATAATACTAATATGTAATTATTTGCAAAATCAGTCATAATGATGATAAACAACTCTGGTCAAAACACTATCCCAAGAAAAACAATAGCCACTGCAGAGATAGATGCAGCAATGGTGCTATATTCCAATCCAAAAAAATTTTGTTGTGCAAAATATAATTATGATTCATAAAGATTTTATTGTCAAGCTAGCACTATTAAGCCTTCCAAACAGAGACAGACAAAGCCTGAAGTCATAAAAGGTTACTCCTTGACCAGCACACCTGAATATCCAAGAAGAGTTGAGATAGAAACATTGGAGTCTTGTTGTGGAGTATGATGTGATATTGAGATTGAAGATTTCCTAGTTCCTACTTGAAGCACCCTTTGCAGTCATTCATATTTTTCCATTATTCATGATGGTAGATAAATAATTCCCAACACTCCAGAGCAAAACATAGCAGACGGCAGTACGGCACTAAAGTGATACCAGCATCCAGGAACTACCAAAACGCAGATGTTCTTAGGTTTCACAATGGCTTCATTCCCAAATGAATTGGGAAGAAATACCACTTTACAGGTTCACAGCCCAGCCTAGTTTTTCAGTTTACAGGAATAGTCATCATACTATGGGAAGGCCGTGGAACACATGCATACAAAGCAATAGGTCCAGGATCTTGTTGAGGCAGTAGGTTATAGACAGTTTATCTCATGAGCATGTAGATCACGAAGTATAAGAAACCAAAAGAAAACAGATACTTGTGGAAGTGGAACTACCACACTATTAGGTATAAAGTTTTTGTGAACAAAGGGAAACTTTTAAATGTGGAAGCATACCTGTACCAATCCTTCCCTCGCTTCCAATGTTTGCCTTCTTTTACATTGATTTGCAATTTTGCCAGATAAAACTCCACTAAATCCAGAGTCGTCAAACTCTGGCTAAACACTAATACCTTGTCGCCTAATTCAGAACACTTAGACAGGATATCAAGGAGCAAGGTCATTTTGCCACTGTAATCCGCTTCCATATAAGTATTCTCATCTAAAAGTTCCTCCCACCAGTTAGTTTCCTACAATAATAAATGTGAAAAAGAGACACAAAAAGGGTAATCAGAACTAAATGCTTAGTTTGTCTTGTCATGAAATGTATTCCACCCATTAGCATAGGTATTTTTCAATTTATTCAAGGCAATGTTTTTTGAGGCCGTGGCGGCGCGGCGCCCAACCCCCTTCATAACGCCTAGGCGTCGTTAAGGCGACACCTTACCAGTCTAAGAAATAGGAAATAGCATCAGGGAATAGGCTGGAAAAAAGAGAAAAAGGGAAAAGAAAAATCAAAAGGGCAAATGTAAAGAGAATGGTTGGCCCAGCCCACGGGTGTGCCCTTATCCCTTCTCAGGCATCGCTCCTTCACGCATCGCGTCTCTTCCCTTCACGCACGCAGCGCCGCCGCGTCTCTTCCCTGCTTCACGCACGCAGATGCCGCACCGCCACATCTCCCTCGTTCACGCAGGCGCGCCGCCGCCGCATCTATTGCCGCTGTGTCTCCTCCCTCATGGCTCACGTGGGTACAGCGCCGCCCGCCCTCCCTCGAGCTGCTCTTGGCTGCGTGCACTCTTCCTGCCCTCCTCTCCTTCCTACCTCTTGCTGCTGCTCCTCAGATCCGCCAAGAAATGACCCAGGCGGTGCCTGATCTGAGGTGGGGATGAGCGAGGAGGTAGCTGCGTGGCCTCCCTATCGATTTCCTCTGTTTTTGGCTGGGCATTGGGGACGCCTTGCTCCCTGCGAGCGCCTTTGTCGCCTAGGGCGGCGCCTAGTCGTTGCCTAGGCAACGCCTTAAAAAACATTGATTCAAGGCAAAAGAAGCTAGGCAGTCTCTAGGATTCCCTCAAAAAGGCAGTCTCTAGGCAGTGACCCTCCACCTAGACCCGCACGCCTAGGCGAGCCTAGGTGTTACCAAGGCGTTTTTCTAGGTGTTAGCATATCCACACACATATATGTTTAAAAAAGAAAAAGAAAACAGAAGATAAGTGAACCTCACTCAAGAGAAAGGCCCTCAAACAGGAAATGGCCCAAAGCACAAGTACCCTACACCTTATTCCTTCTTTCAAATGGGGACACAAATAAATGACCCAAAATTGGTACATTCAAAAGAACTGCTCAATCCTCTGCTCGGTCTCTCATGCATGGCCACACCCACATATCAGCCGCCACCGCTGGACCCTTGTCTCCTCTCTAATTAAAACCACCTGCACACGCATGCGCCCGCCGCTCCTCCCCCACCGGGCGACCTCCACTCGCTGCTCCCTTCCTCCTCCCCCGCCGCCCAATGTCCACGCCGCCCCCTCACTCGTCCCTCGCCTTAGGTGGATCTCGGTACCTTTCGGGCGCCGACGGGCTACCGTCGCCTAGGGTACCGCCTACCACCCCTAGGCAATGCGGTACCCCTCTGCCCTAGCACAGAGGCGCGCCTCGGAGAGCGCGGAAGAGCGCCTTTTGAACACTAGATTTATTGGCCGAGTAAGTTTGGATTAAATTATTAATCATCTATTATCAAACATATGTAGAAACCAGAAAGATACCTAAGGCTCCGTTTGGATGTCCATATTGAAGACCTTGGTATTGAATTCGGTCTAATGCCAATTCAGCTGGAGTATTGAAATTGGTTCAATATCAAAGCTATTGTTTGGATGTAGATAGAATTGCTAGGTAGAATTCATAAGAAAGGCAAATGAAATTGGCAATTGACTCTCAGCATCTTCTCTGCACTGCTACTCACCCACCATTGTCTCCTCTTCTTCTCCCCTGCGGAGGAGCAGCTTGGGCTCAGGTGAGGAGGGTGGAGCACAGTGGAAGAGGGCAGCAGTGGAAGGCTCGATTCTCGAACGAGGAGGAAGGGGTGAGACGGAGGAGAGGCTCAGCGTGGTGGAGGGCGTGGCGGCGGGAAGGAGGGAGCAGCGCCGTGAAGGAAAAAAAAAAAAAAAAAAAAAAAGGCGCCGCCGCTTTGAAGGAATAAGATGGGGCGCCACCGGGCTCGGGAAGAAGAGGCGTAGCGGCCGCGTGTGGGGAGTGCGGCCATGGTGGCCTCCAGCCGCGGGGCCGCCACCGGCGGCAGCTGTACATCCGCCCTGCCACGCTCGAGCCGCCCGCCGCCGCAGGCCTGTTCCCTCCGCCCACGCCCGAAGCCGCCCGCCGTAGGCTGTTCCTCCGCCCGGTCACGCCCGAGCCACCGCCGCCGTAGGCTGTTCCTCCCGCCAGTCACGCCTGAGCCGCCGCCGCCGCCTCAGGCCGTTCCTCCGCCCGGTCAACAGAGCCGCCCCGTTGAGTTCGCTAGATCTTGAGGGGCGGGAAGTTGTTCGAGGAGGAGCGGACGAAGAGAGGGTAACCATGCGGTGCGAATGCCGCGCAATACGGAGGCTGCGGGCTCTGAATCGCGAGGAGGACCGCCCAGGTGAAACCCAATGCCGCATGTATTCGACTCCAATTCCACTGTCAATTCCGTTGACATCCAAACGCTAGCATTGATGGCTGCCAATTCCAATTCTTAATTCCACACTTCAATGCCAACATCCAAACGCAGCCTAAGTAGTAAGTACACAGCTATAGAATGGAAAGTTTCATTTATGGAAACTTAGTTACTATGTGAGTGTGTTGGTGTGTTTGACCGCATTGCATTATCTACATTTTCTTCTTCTTAATGCAATAATATGCATCTCTCCTGCGTACTCAACAGAAAAAAAAAATCATTGTAGGTAAGGATAAGAACCTCATTCACAATGTTTTTCTTGGACTGCTGATCAGCTCTATCCTTCTGCTTCTCTGTAGAATAAATTATATCATAGGAACTTCAGATAATAACACAAAGTGCACTGTGCAGGTTTGCCAAACCCTGATGAGTGTTATCGACAGTGGGATATAATAAATTACCTCCATTAGGCAAGTAATTTTCAACATTATCATCACTTGAACTCTCATCCATCATAAAATTCTCAACAGCGTCTTCACGACGCAAATGTCCTCTCTGTTCTTTAGCCATCTGGAGGAGCCCCGGATGATTCCATACCTACACTTCAACAGTGTTACTCCCTCGTCCCTCCATTCCAAATCATAGGCCACTTTAGCTTTGTCACCTTCTTTAACTTTGACTAGGTTTTAAGAAAAATAGATTAACAATGAAAAGTCCAAATACATGCACTATCAAGACATTTTTCATAAAGACATATGAAACTAATTTAATGTTTTAAATGTTGGCTCATTATTCTATAAGAAGTTTGACTTGGGAGTTAGGACAAAAGCTAAATTGACCTATAATTTGAAATGAAGGAAGTAGACAGAAATTCCTAGTTTTTATCAAAGAAACAGCACAAAGATGCAAGGTCAACGCATACCTGGGCTAATGTTTGGTACTTGGCAAAGAAGGAACTGTGAGACTTTTCTGAATAACCACTACTTGAGAAACCATGAACATCTAAGAACCTTTTGTATAGCTTCCTCTGCAGCTGAGAGAGCTTTACAGTAATAACAAAAACCTTCTTTGGTGGTAGATCATTCTTGACAACATTCATGCTCTTCCGCTGGACAAAACCCTTCAGTTGTTCAAACAAGATGTGCGATCGTTGGTTCATGATCTTGACATCATCTGATGTTGAATTCATGTGTTGCCCATTTTCAATGGGGTTCTGGAACCTGATAAAGCAGAATTCATTATTTCAACTTTAAATAAAACTATGGTGCATGTATGGCAGCGTTCACCTACCTGTTTCGGAATTCATGAGCACTCCCAAGAAAACCTTCCCTGACAAAATCAACCATCTGCTCACAAGATTAAAACAAATGGCAAACTACTAGTATTAACATCAGGTAATTTCAATAATTGGATGATTAAGCAAACAAAACAGTAGGGATGCAAGGCTCCTTACACAATAATATTCCATCAAATTATTCTGCAATGGAGATCCAGTTAACGCAATTCTTCTCTGTGTTCTTACTTGTTTCAGAGCCTGCGTAATGTCGGCCCTCCTATTCTTTATCATGTGGGCTTCATCACATACAAGAATATCTGGCCCACACTGACAGTACAACGAGAACTGTATCAAAAACCCATAGCTAACAACATGTAACAAAGTTGGAGCATACTATATCTCTATATGTCATAATGTGCCACATGTGACATGCCCACATTACCATGAAGACAGAATATTATTGAAACCTCAGTACATAGCCACAAGAAGGTATCTAACGAGTTTACTATAAGAGCTTGAAAAGGGACATGGTATGTCACCTGCAAAGCATAAGTAATTTCATTTGCAGAATTTTTGTCCTTCACATGCTTTCCAAGTGATAAGCTCCTAAATGTTGAATAACCAATGAGAAGCACTCCACCCTTCACTCGCCATTTGGTTAGTAAATCTGGCCTTTTCACCCTGCCAAAGTAAAAAAGGTCAGATGGAGCATTCCATCCTAGTCTTAGTAGGTAAAGATTTACTAAAGGGGAAAAAACACAAACACGCCATAAAGTAGATAATTCATAATTCAATGCAATGAAAAAAATCCCTAAATAATGCAACATAGAGAAGGCCAATAAACCAATGAGGTGAAAGTAAAGGCTTGTCCCATAATCAAGCGAATATTTGTAGAAACATTTGATCTAATTGTTGGACACCGACACAACACAGGTTGGGGAAGGGAATTCTCTCATTCTATTGCACTGCCTCTCAAGGGATGGGGTATGTTACGGATATAAGCCAAGTGGTCTTGCTTAGGAACAAAGCTACCTTCTAAAGTGATAAAGCAGAGTAACAACTAAAGTAAGAGATAAGTCTGCTAAGGCACTACTGACAAGCCTGATAAGGCAGTAATCTACTACTATTGATTACAGATGGGCCTAAAAGTGTACAATTTATAATTATGTGTACAACTTATATGAAATTCCAAGACTAAGTTCTCAATGTACCAAAAAAAGAGTTAAAACAGATGGGTCTAATCCAGAAATTTGAAATAACTAGAATATAAGTCATTTTGTCAGATAAGACTACAGCAGGATGCCTACGCCCAATTACAGGATTGAAGCAGCTTTCATAGAAATGTTTGTAGTTGAGTTGCAACCCCCACCCCGACCCACCAGTAGCTGTTTTGACAATATGTGTTGTCTAGGACTTGCAGTGTTTTTCCTCTTTCCCAACTCTGTAATTCATAAACATATGTACTACATATGTGGTCTTGGGGAAGGTGCAGGAAATTCTTTAAAATTTGGCTTCTTAAGGAAAATACATGCGGAAAAAGTAAAACCAATAGGCTAGTACTTTAAATTTCATCTAGCAGACCACACCATCTCTAATTAATTCAAGTATTCAGCATACACTTGTATAAAGATGGATTTTGAATATATGTACATACATTCACAAGGACTCTACCCAACTTTTCACATCCAGAATGAACATCTTGTAGTCATATACGCAAAAAACATTGGCACATAAAGGCTCTAAGTCACATCTATTGGTGACGAAAAAAAAACTAGCTACGTCTACGTGAATAACAAGAATGCAACAAAACAAGAAATTTATCTGCACCTTGCAACATCTTCCAACATAAAAACGCGTAGAGGCTTCAGCTCTGCTGGGCGCCACTTGCTAAACTCTTTCCTCAGTTATGAAGAACATTGACAGGAGTGACAACAAGTGCTGTGCGTAATCCAAATTGAGCACATCTCATAACAGTATAGAGGAATGTAATAACCTGCAAGGTGTGAAAGAACAAAGATAAGAACATAACTCCCATTATGTCATGTAATGGAACATGATAACTGCATAAGTATATGAAAAATAAATGTCAACCTAACAATAACTTCCGCAAAAATATGAGAATACAAATACAAAAATTGAAGTTGATTGAATGACATGCAATGTAATGGAACATAATAACTGCATAAGTATGAAAATTAAATGTCAATCTAACAATAACTTCATCATAAATATCATCATAAATATGAGAATACAAGTACAAAAATTGAAGTTGATTGACATGCATGGTCTAGTAATTGATTGCCATGGGAAAAGTAGTTCCAGCATACGCCCGAATGAATAACTCTTGAAGAAATGTATATCCAAGCTACAAGCCAACACAGACCTGAAAGGTTTTCCCAAGGCCCATGTTATGCGCCAAAATGCACCCAAGACCATTATCTCGGATTTGACCTTTTTAACAGATTGAATAACGTTTTCCCACATAAACCTTATTCCTTCTACCTGCAATATCATAAAATCCAGTCAGAATCAGATCTGGGTTCCCTGTACTGGTTTTAATTACTGGTGCAAGAGTAACAGCATAGCACTTGCAAACACTTAAATCCCATCATTAATTCATCATTAATTCAGGATTAATTATGGAGATGAATAAGAGAGGAAATCTTGACAAGGCAGACCTGATGAGGCTTCAGTTTAGAAGACATGCTGCTTGGAATCCTAACAGGTTCCTCATCCTCCTCCCTGGCAAGGTTGACTATATGTCCATCACCAGCATCCTGTAAACAGATTTCCGATGGAGCTTCAGAAGGAGTTCCAACATCCTCGCTCCTTAACTTGGTGGCAGATTGCTCTTGCATGGACTTCAAATGGTCTTGCCTTGCCTACAAAATAATGTTACAGCCTAGATAAAACAGCTTCAAACAAGACTATACATCAATTAGAGATACAAGGCAGAAAAACCACAAACCTTCTCCATTGCAATTTTACGCTTTGTTTCCTCACGAGTTCTGTATCATCCATAATTCTTCTAATACTCTTCTTCATTCTTAAACTTTGCTGATAACATGTTCAAGGTATAACCATGAGCTGAGCTTTCTCATGCTAAATGAAATAGGGGAAAAGATCATACCTAACAGGACCACTATTCTCTGATCCAGAAAGCTCTGCGTTGCTACTCTCTGAATCAGAAGATTCCATACCACAGAGGGCCTTGTCACATTCAGAAATTAAAAGTTCCAGTTGACTGGGTATGCAGCAACAACACTGCCAACCAGTGGCTTTAGCTTCTGATAAGCATTCTTCACCTAAATTCTTTGACAGGCATTTTGTACAGAAAAGAAGCTTACAAGAACTACAACTTTGAAGCAGTTCACTTTGTGCACACCAAGTGCAATAACCACCAGATACAGGATCCTGCCCAAATGTAAACAGCATGTCTAACAAATCATTAATGCCTAGTTGATGATATCAATAGTCAGACCTAATTCTACTATACTAAAGGAGGAAAGCATTCACCTCAAGACGATTCTTCTCTATCACAAGAAATCTGCATGATCCACAAACAACAACATCCAAGACAGGGTGGCGATGCACATCAGAGACATTCAACATTTCAGAGCAAATCGTACATTTGAAAGTTTTAGGGAAACTTTTATTAGGGAGCTTAGGGCTTTGTGATGGGAAAAGATCAAGATCAATGGTATCAACCACTTTTTCGACTTCTGCTGAACTACCTTCACCATCCTTTTGTAAAGCTCGTTTGTTATCTATCTGCATATCATCGTCACTTTCTATTATCACAGTTTCCAATCTCTTCTCCTTATCCTCATCTTCACATGTATGCTTCAATGTCTCAATAGCAACTTTGTTTTCATCAGTTTTGAGTTTTTTAGATGAAGGAAGGTCACTATTAGCACCTAAAACACCATTTTCTGGTAGAGGAGGTTTCTCATCACATGATGAGACCAAACCAACGTTCTCCTGAAAACAGGAAAGGCTGGATTAAATGAAAGAAATTCACCCAATAAATCACAAATTAACAATGCATATTTATAACACATTTATTTAACACAAAACAGAGCTTAAACCATTTAACTTTAGGTAATTACCTTACACCAGCCTCTCGTCCTTTTTCCTTTACGCTGCAGGCACTTCATTATTTTTGCATCATCCTCTTCCGTTACCTACATAAATGGTATGATTCAGTTTCCCATTAACTAAGGAAGTGCACGAAGGAATTCCTATCAAGAAACCCTTATCTTTTGCTACTAGGAAGTTCGAACCCAGCAGCTAAACAGAAGCAGTGATAGTAGATTCTCATTCTACAGTTTGGCTACTTAGGTTGCAGTGGTGTACTGGTGTTACCACTAACAGCAGTAACACCCAAATTTGCCAGTGCAACCAGCAAGACACGATAATTATCTACAGCCTATCCACTAAGAGAGAAAGGGGAAGAACAAAGTCCAAACTAATATCATGGCTGTCAATGGTGTCACATGATCAAAGAGTATTTGGTTAGTGCTTTTATAGATTAACTTTTGTCTGGTTCAATTGGAATTGGAACTACATAAAACCTCAACATCTCCATGCTGCTCCCAATCTAAGATCTTCAAGCAAGTTCTCAGAGATGAAAGTTCGGTACTGGGTTTGAATAGAGGATGACCCACATACTCAGTTGATCAGGCTCAGGCTTTAGTAAAGCAAAGACAGACCAGTACATCCATGAGCAGCACCTTCCTATATGCAGGCACTAAGGCTGGTTTGATAGACAAACATAATTTGTGTACCTCCTCCCACAATGGGCACATGATCTCTCACTCAGTGAATTGGTAAAGACTAGAGTAGGCAATAAGGCTAAGGAGAAGATGAAGAGCTCAAGGAGATGCTTCATGCTTGATTACAGTTTCTTCCCACAAAAGACACTAGGAGTATATTATTTTCTATAGCTATTTTTTCGTCTCCTACTTCCTAGAGTTCAAATTAAGCACATATGTGCCTCCTAGAATGTTGTGTCATCTAAAACCAGGGTGGTTTAGGGCGAAGAGGCTATTTTCTCTGGTTTTGAGAACCAAGGAGTCCAAACAAGATAGCTTGCCACTGATGATTTGAATAGACAGATGTATCAGTACAGGATTAACGAATCTTGTGTCTCCTTTCTACACTATTCACTGATGCCTCATAGAGGATTCAGATTGGGTCTCTAAATAATGTGCAGATGCTGCTGCAATGTGGCAAAAACCTTAGACATGGCTGCCAACTGTACAAAAACGAGGTATGAAACAACGAAGAAACTATTAGACTACAAACTATGATACCTAGGCATTCATATACTGGGAATCTGTATATCTACATATATTCTTATAAAGCTAAACCCACTAGATGTTCAATCTCTTCATGCAAGTTGTCCACATCATTTCCCACTAAGTGCCCCACTAACTTGCACTCCTTTCATGCAAACTACCATGTCATCCCTTATTAATTACAAATATTGTCCACGTAATCTCTGTTATGTGCAATACTTTAATCTATCAACATAAAAGTCACCTACATATGTTATTTGTTTCATTATTCTATCCTTCTATAATGTGATCTAACATTCAATTGAATTTTCTTCCACTACTTTACCAATTTTTACCAGATCCAATACAATAAGATAACATACAAGTTAAGCTCATGTAGATACACATAACATCCAGGGTACCATATAGTAATGCTAGAGAGAGAGAGAGAGAAAAACTAAATATTAAGAAAATCCTGCAGCATAACTTGTATGGATATAAGGCACACTCAAGCTCTAAAGCAGAAACAAAAGGTGCATGTTCTGCAATTAAGCATTGGACCACAAGACCAAAACCAGTGGCATGTTTGCAGTTTTAACTAATTAACAGAGCTAAAATAAGTAGTCTCAGCTGACCTTTCTGTATTTCCTTCTCTGTTCCTCAGAAAGCTCTACTTCATCTACACCTTTTATATCATCAAAAATACCATCAACTTCAGATATCTCCTCTACCTACAGAATCGTAACAATGATAGCAAAAAGATTTACAAGGAAGAATCATGGGTGGCCAACAAATACAAATAAAGTCATACCATGCTAGTTATCTAAGAGTACAACATGAATAAAGATGCACTCCCTCCATTCCAAATTATAAGACGTTTTGGCTTTTCTAGATACATTGCTTTTGCTATGTATCTAGACTAGACATAGTGTATATCTAAGTGCATAGCAAAAAACTATGCATCTAGAAAAGTCAAAACATCTTATAGTTTGGAATGGAGGGAGTAGCTGAAAAGCATACTCTATTTATCTGTTTAATTAATAAAGATAAAGAATGTAAACAAGAAAAAAGTTCCACGGTAGTGACTATTGAAAAGTACATCTCTTTCTAAAAAAAAATCTAAAAAATAATAATACAGCTTCAAAATCAAAAGCAGTACATCGTACAGCACTGCAATAAATAGCAATAACTTCCAAATTCATCAGGGTCTATCTTGTAGTGCTATTATTATTTTAACTAGAACAATCTACACTTGCTGTGCATACCACTGTGAAGAGATGAAAAGCAGGACCGCACGAACATCTTAGGGACATTCTTTTAAAAAAGAAGCAAGATGAAAACTAAAAAAAACGGTCAATTTAACCATGGTCAATCACCTAGGCATTGTGCACATGAGAGTTGGCAATACAATAGACAGACTCATTACAAAAATAAAGTTATTGTGCACTGTCCTAGTCTTGTCCAATACCTTTGTCCTAACACTGCATGAAAACAACACTTCAACACAGGGTGGGGCTTAGGGTTTTCCCCTCTGTTATTCTTCAAAAATATCAGATAAAAGTAAACTAAAAACACAATTCTAAAATTAAGAGAAGAAGGGTAGGATAAGATTTCAAGAAATCCATGAATGTGACTATTAAATAGTCTAATGGTTGCATCACAAAATATGAGAAAGTAATGGGTTGATGTGGCACCTCATCAACTCCAGGAAACTGGAGACCCTAATGCAGCCGCTTCCTGGGGGTGCTTGCAAGATAAACTGATGCCCAGTTACTGCTACCAAATGTATTCTCAGCACTCTCCTTAGATTTAATAAGTTCATTGAAAGAGCTCCAACTTTTCTCATGACACTTAACAGAATCATCATCCCCAACAGGAACTTTTCCAGCAAGAAAGCCACTAGCACCTTCCTCCAGCAACCTCCCATGTTTTCTGATTGAAGAAGGCAAAGTTGAGTCTCATAAAATATACACAAAAACAGCAAAACTGTAGCCCAAAATTACCTCCGTACAGGTCTGCAAGACTGGAGGTATTCATCAGCATTTTTAATGGATCGGTTAGCTTCTTCAGGCACTTGAGAACCAGCCCAATGTGTCCTGCTCTTCCATGCTTCAGTTTCACAAACATTTGGAACTTGACTTTCAATTGACTTATAGAGTCTGGGAAGTTCAATTCCAGCAGCATCAAGTTGTTCCTGTATCATAAAAAAAATGCAAATTTATCTTCAGACATGCAAATTTGTCTTCAACCTGATGAGTAACATGGGGCTTCTCAAAATATTCTTTTCCTATATAACAGAAATAGATAAAAGGGCATACCAAGCAACATGGGACTAAACAATATGTATCAGTTTAACATAGCCAGACTTAAAGTCTAACACAGAACCAGTACAGAGAAATTTAATGTGACCGTTTTCTTTGTGCTTAGCAAAGCCAAGTCCTCCAACAGAATTATACATAAGAACTCCAAAGATACAAGAAATGTAAGTGCCATTATCCATAAGACAGGTTGGTTTGGTTCAGCACTAAATCTTCATATGCAAATTATATAGCACAGGAATTTAGGAAACCTATCTGAGACGACATGTGCAAATGGCAGTTATTAAATGTCACATGGACACAAAAAAGAGATACTTTACAAGGGAAAACATTACCAACAGAATAGAACTACGGGTCTCTTAGATCATCAAGTTCATTTTCCCATTGCATCTGGAATTGCTCCATCTCAGTCAACACAGCTGATTCTAACTATTCAAATTAAAGCAATATATCAGTGCACAGAGACAAACAATTGAGGATTACATTTTACAAATTAAAAATCAATATGAACATGTTTAAAAACCTCGTCTCCTTGAAACCTCTCAGATAACTCCAATCTTACTTCAGTTTCAACTTTGTCCAGTGACTCCTTTTCAAGTGACTCTTGCGGCTTGAGCTGCCTAAAAGTCGCCAGAAACATGATCAGTCAAACGGCGAAAAAAAAGGTGTGCATAAAACAGAAAAGATTATATAAAGTTACTTTGCTCTCGACTTCGAGGAATTCAGCAACCAATTCTTCAACTTCTTCCTCAGTCAGAGGTACCTGTTAGACAATTGTCAAATACTATTTTAATTTGAAATAGAATGCCCATCAAGATTTTTAAACTTCTAAGAAGAAACTACAATGCAGTTCATATTTAAGTGTAAATAACACAAAAGGTACATCCGTTCCAAATTACAGGTCGTTTTTGGCTTTTCTAGGTACACAAAGATTTTGCTAGGCACCTAGATATATGATATGTTTGGACACAGAACAAAAACTATGTATCCAGATTTTCCAGAAAAGCCAAAATAACCTATAATTTGGAAGAGATGTAGCATCAATGATATAGAGCAGCATGTCAATCAACGATAAAATAAATAAAGATGGCCATCAATAAGAGTTCCCAAGATTCCGCACCAAGTTGTCATACTTTCTCTATGGGTGCTTATGGTACATAATAATATTGTTACCAAATATATGATTAACTAATATCAGCAGAACTTCACAAACCTTAAGTAGGCAACAAAAGATAGCGAAATAGTTTATAGAATTCACACACCTCAGTGCCTTCCTCAGATGCTGAAGCTTGTTCATTATCTGATTCTCGGAGAGAGAATTCATATGAATCGCCTCTGAATCGTCATCAGTAATGGATGTCTCTTCATTCGCATTATTGCCCATTGTTGTGCAAGGAGGCTCCTTACGCTCCTTCAAGGAACTGTCGCTTATGCTAGTTTCCACATCAATTTTGTTTTCATCACTTTGAGAGTCAATGATTATTATATCTACTGGCTGTCCATTTGGTTGAGCAGATTCCATCTTTAACAACTTATTATCATCAGACAATATCCCATCCTTCTTCATATCCAATCATCTAGTATGTACTATATCATTTACTTCTCCAGAAAAATAAATCTGGTTCCACCTTTGCATACATTAATGATTTTACTGCAAAACAAATTAACCACAAAAACAAAAACAAAAGGAATAAGACAAGAATGCAGATTTGCGCAGGTAACAAAACAACAAAAAACATTAAAAGGGTATTTTGACAGCAGAAATAAACACAACTGCAGGTTTCACTTTAGGGTTGAATGAAACAGGAACCTGTCTACTGCTGGATTTAAAATACTAAAACACAAGTACATGTTGCCTAGACCAATTCAATCATATTCCTATTTGATCAACTTCAATACCAAATATAAAGGCAACCTAGAAATATTGACCTAAACTGCAGATCGGCAGTAGTATATTTTGATTAAATGGCATGACTTCATGAAGTAATTGTGTCTATACCCAGGATATTAGCATAATTATAAAGAATAATGATTGGATGCCCATTAGCAAGTTCATAACATGTAGCTGTAATTATACATACACCGTGCAAGTTCAGTAAATGTTTGGCTACTACTAATAGTGCAGCATTAATCCACACGTACAGAGCAAAAATTGGCATTACTGCAGGAGCGCAGGTCCATGTTTTTTTTTCTTATTTTTCCACGCGTACGGAGCAAACACATTAGATTAAAACATACTAGTGCAACCATCTCCCCCGTCGAAAGTCTAATTGACACAGTAGGAACAACATTGGAGGACTGAAGGACTGGTTGTTCGTCGACGCATTTCCTGCCCACCAGGGGCGGTCCCAGTAACGGGACATGGATGTACACATATACACCCGATAACTTTTGCAAAAAGTTCGAGGTTGGTAGGCATCATCAAATAGCCAAATAGCTTTCCGTTAGGGTTTGGGTGCTCGGTTTCGCACATCAGAAAGGGGAGCGAAGAGGTGGGAATACCTGGTGGGTGCTCGTGGCCGGCGATGAGACCAGCGAAGGACTCGGCACCTGGCCTATGACGGCGGCGGCGGTAGCCCGCCCACCCTGTTCGTCGCAGAAAGTGGAGAGACAGAGCGCACGCCGTACGCGGGATGAAGCGTGCTTTGGAAAACCAAAGTGCTCCCGACCCCTCAACTTACCTTTACCCTCGTCCAATTCACCTGCTCACAGTCATCTACAAAGTTAATATTAATAAATAATAATCACCCTCTCAACTTTTAAAACAATTTCTTTTCCTGACCAGTTTTGTTGATTATCGCTGACATGGCGCCATGTGAGTCAGGAGGACGAAAATCGGAACACAATCATTTAAAAAGAAAAAATATCAAAATCATAAAGAATAGTTTTAGAAAATATTTAGATGTGAAAAATAATTGTATTTAAAAATCTTAAAATTTAGTTTAATCTTAGATAATTCATATGAATTTTTTTTTTTTTGCTCAAAAAAAATATAGAACTTGTTTCTAGTTTTGTTTGAAATCGTATGAATCTTTGGTGCTTATCACTTTATCTATTATCTATTATATAATTACTAGAAGCATAGAATACAAAATACCCGAGCCACATAAGTTTCATGGGGATGCAACTCCTCTCTCATCTGATTATACTCTCTCGTTCATTGACAACAATTTTATTGGTGTCACAGCCTATTTAATGTGCATGACACTCCCATGCACCGACGGCCGTAAAATAATTTAGGGTGGGCTAAAGCACTATCTAATCAAGCTTAGCCCTCCTAATATATGAAATTATCCATAAAATTTAAGATGATGGGGCTTTAGGAGGGGCTCCACATAGTTTGGAGGTGGTGGTGGGCCGGAGCCCCACTTGCCCCCCCTTAGCTTAGTCCCATGCTCCCATGAAACTTACCCCAGACTAGCCTTAGAAGCGCTAGTGACGCCGCCTTGTATAAACTAGCTACCAGCCGTCGTGACGCGTTGCTATGGGGGTAACTAAATTTTATATAAAAACACATGGATAACATATAAAATAATAGTACAATGAAATTAAACAATAATATTAAAGTAACATTTAATCAAACACACAAGTTTTATATAAAAACACACGGATTATAGGTGCACATGTACACATAATAATTTTTAAAAGGGATCAAAGTTAGCTAGATAATATACGCATTACTGATATAATCGGATCAAATATGAATAGAAATAGCCGGTTATAGTTGGCACGTCTTTAAGAAATAAAAGGGGTTGGCAAATCCACCGTGAAAAACAATATGCACCTGCATAAGGCTTAGGTCGCACTGACGGAGTGGCAACACGACGGCGGGCGGCGCAGGCGAGGCATAGAGGGGAGGAGAAAACGCATGGGGAGGGCTGAATGACACTACTACAGGATTTCGATCAAGTCTTTGTGGTTTTTTTAGTTGGTCTTCTTGATTGTGTTTTTTTTATTTGGAAATTGATTAGTAGACTTTCTTTTGTTGTGCGCTATTTCCTTACATGCGTGCATACCGACGGTAGGGGAGAGTAATCTGTCTCCTTGATTGTGTTCTTTATTTGACAAGCGATTAATAGATTTCATTTGTTTTTCGTGATTTCCTTACATGCGTGCATGCCAAGATGGTAGGGGAGTAATCTGTCCCCTTAATTGCGTTTTTATTTGATAATTGATTAGTAGACTTCCTTTGTTGTCCGCAATTTTCTTGCATGCGTAATTTTTTTAGATTTGACTCCAATCTTACGTATCAAGTAGATATAGCTTCTTTTTTTTCTCCTCAAATCACGACATTTCCTTCCTATTGAAGGGTGCCCCATTATTATTTTTTTATTGATGCTCCTACTAGCAAATAAGCACAAAAACAAATCATCAAGATTCGTACAGAAATCAAACTAACCACCGTAAAATAGAGCATAATTTTAGAAAAAAGAAATTGGCACTAGTTTCATAAGTTTTTTCAAACTAAAACATAGTTTCTTCGGATTTTCTAAACTAGATTTAAGGATTTATTTATTGCATTGTTTTTCATGTAACTTTTATAGATTTTTTATATAGTTGGTTAGGCGTGGAACCTGTATATCTAGGTCCAAGTCTCAATTTGACATGGGTGGTCGTATTTTATTGTTGGTGTTGTTTCAGTGGTAGGTGACATGCTCACCGACAACAAAGGAGTGAGTATTGCTGGTTGATTTTCATCAGATCTCAAAAATCTGTCAGTTCAATATCAATCTCAATCTCTTAGAGGTGCTCATAGAATAGTTTTGTGTGCATGCGTACATATGTGGGGTGAGTATGTACATGTACGCAGTGACTGCATATGTACTACGATTCATCATATGAAAAAAAAAGTCTTAATACATGAATTATGAAGCGTTGTGCATCAAGAAAAGAATGAAAATAGAGAATAATTTTAATTATTAGTTTCATGTTTTAACTAAATCAAAATGTCTATGAAGAGGTTAAAGGGATATTACAGTTTTTCTAAATATATATTTTCAGTCGATTAATTTCCCTCGTGGTTGACGTAGCACCACGTAGGATATCCACATGACACTGCAAAAAGTAAACAATTTTAAACTTGAGAAAGGTAAAAAATTAGACGACTATAAAAAAACTAGGGCTCCAAAAAGAGTCACATGGAGATTTATTGGTTTGTCGTGTTATTGAGAAATGCATTCTATTATTATTTGAAAAAAGTCTACATACCCCCCCCAAAACCTATTGCGTATGGACTGCTTCACACTCCAACCTACAAAACCAGATATCTAACTCCCTCACATTTGCAAAAACAGTTCAAATAACCCCCTTTAGTGGTTTTGTCATGTTGGTGCTTGAGATGGACTTTGATGCTTACAAGTAGGAATGAAAGTGGTATGTATAATCCTCCGCACCCGATCGGGCTCAATCCGAATTTTAAGGATATGGAGAAGTGTTTTTAATATCTGTGCGGATGCGGATAATTCGAATCCGACTATATGCGGATGCGGTGTAGGATATGGTATTGGCAAAAATCCATTGGATAAGGATTATCCAATTAAACATGGATTATCCGACTCTTATAATAGGATAACCCAATATTTTAAGCAACCAAAACTTGAAAAATATTTTAAGTACCTTTATGTTGTATATAGAATGGTAATCCTAAGATTGCCTATTTGTCTAATGTGATTGCCTATTTTCCTATTTTAAGCATACACGAAATAGTAGATAGCAAAGAGTGAATGCGAGGTTTTGCTTAATTGAGAATATTTACTTCTTTTATATGCTTCTTTTAAATTGTTAAATCCAGCTTTAGAACTTGTATTAATTTTGTGAGCATATATTATCGACTTTTAAAAGTCCGCTTCCGCTCCGACACGGTCTAAACCCGTTACCATTTCGACGTCCCAAAAAACTGTATTCGCATCCGAATCCGCATAATATCGATCCGCTCCGAAACCGATTAGAAAAAGACGGATTAGAATATGTGAGAGCCATTATCTGCTCCGATCCGATCCGTTTTCATCTCTACTTAAATGGATGGATGACAGCGGGCTGCTTGAAGGGGGCTTCTGCTTTAAGTTGCCCAGACCTGGTGAGAGTGTGAGAGCAAAGGGAAAGGACGGGATCTGGTGGACGCCTAGAGCAGGCCAGAGACTTTTTTTATATAAGAAACAAACTTTATAGATTAGCAACAAGAAACGCTATGTGGGTTAAAATAGCCCACGATATATCGATCAAAGGGCAACTTCGAGATATGAGTAGCATTTTGACAAATGATTTCTAGCTAGCATGAGAAGCTAAGATGTGAGCTGTGCTACTAAGGTTTATTGGAATCTTGTAGACCTTGTTCTTTTGTCCTTCAGCTGTATTGGAAAAAAGTCTGCGTATAGAATTTAGCATCCCATCTGGGGATGTGCGTGGTGGCAGTGGAGTTGACGTAGGTGACCAGTCGCTAACCGTCCGACGAAATGTTGCCTCGGCAATGTGTAACCTGTTGACTATGATACCTGCAAAAGCAAGGGTTGCTGCTTCTGTCGTGAAGACAAAGGAAGCCCTGAGGACGCTAAACTTTAGCCACCTGACTAAGAATCCAAACACCCCTTGGTATGGCGGGGATTTATTTATTTATTTATTTTATTACCGTGTAGAGGGAGCGAGCGCCGGGTGACCTTCACGGGGAGCAAACGAGTAGTCGGGTTGTTTCGCATGCCGGGCGGGCCCCATGGGCAAGGAGGTTTCCTTTTGCGGGCGGCGCGAGCGAGCGAGGCTGGTTTCGCACGCCCAAGCGACGATTTCGCTTTGCGTTGTTTTCGCACGCCCAAATCTTATAGTTGAATAAAACGGCAACGAGTCTATTTCTTGATTGGCAGGCAGAAAAATAGATGAATCAGAAATTTTCTCTCTTTATTACTAACTAGCAATATGCCCGTGCGTTGCAACGGGGAGCTTATTGCATGAGCACTTAGCTATTGAGCGCACGTTCGAGCCGAATAAATCAACTGTTGCGCCAAACGAAAAAAACAAATTATCTTCTTTACCATGTGGAATAATCTCAAATGGGTCAGTACGTACTTGAGAGTAATTTTGCCTTGTGTGATGTCTTGCAAAAGTAGGAGATGCATTGCACAATTGCGCTGCACTGAGGTAGCAAATGGAAACAATTGAAGCAGATGCTGGTCCTTGTGTAGTAGGAGTAGTACAGGTAGGACCGTATATTTAGGATTAGGAATGATATAAGTGTTTTTTCCCCATCACACGATGATTCTTTTTTTTTTACAGTACACTGTACACGTTGATGATTTTTTCCTTGTGGGTTGCATGCAGAGTGATCCACCGCCATTGGAAAGATCAAACTTTACGGCCCATGTCGAATGAGGCCAGCATTCCTGGTCGTGGACCGTCATAGAGCCATACGGACCGGACGGGGGTGCAACCATGGCCCATAATTAACCTTTTTTTTTTGTACAACAGCCCATAATTAACCGTTGAAGTGGGCGGCCATGTTGCGTTGCTTGAATCGGACCGGGAGCTGCAATTTCTTCGTGAGCCGAACTGTTTGTCACGTCTCCTCCGTGATTGAAATACGTATACTCCATAGGTAGGCTCACGACACGAGACCACATCAGACCGAGACAGATACGGAGAGCGGACGACGGAAAGCCGGAAATTTTCTCTCTAGGATAGGTATCTATACCTACTAATAAAGAGAGAAAATTTCCGCCAAAATTTTCTTCCACCTTTTTTCCTTTCACCTTTTTCCTTCCCCTTTTTCCTTTCACCTTATCAGGCCACTGCCGTGTTGACCGAGTTCTCTCCTACCATCGTCAGCGTATCGAAGAATCCGTGCAAGAAAAGAAAACAATTGACAAATCAATCATCACAGAAAGATTGGCCCATACTTATATACGAGTTAGGACTCACTTCTAGCGAAGATAAATATGGAGTCCGATTCTAGGTTGGGTTGCGCAGTATGTATCTCGTAGTACGTGAACCAAACTCACAACCTATACATACATACGAGCAGATCCTGCAGTTGCAACGCACGTGGCGAGTCGCTCAAATATATATTTGGTCAAGAGACATTGTTCATGTAATTGTATGAGCCTCTCTTAGAGCATAATGATCCACGTAATTGCAACAGGAAGTCAGTCGTCGTTTCTTGAAGCTATTTTTTCCATGCACACGCTTCTTTTCTGACACGCCATGGCAATGGCGGCGGCCTCCCCGATGGCGCCGATGCCAATGCTATTCTTCCCGAGCAAGAAGGCGTTGCGCTTCACGGGCGACCCTCGGTGGCTAAAAGGGACTCGCAGCTCGCTGCCCTGAAGCACGCGCAAAACCACGTCGTGCTCGCCATGGAGACAGCCGCCGCGCTACGCGCGTACCTCCGCGTCGTCTATGTGTCGGAGCTGATGGCGGGTCTAAGAAGCAGAAGCTCCGCTCGACGCCGGGACGAGACCGGGGTCGCGAAGATGGACAAGGAGGCGTCGGCGGCGTAGGTCCAGGAGCACATGTCGCTGGAGGCCGGAGAGCGACTCCTCTCACCAGTACACAAGTGATTTGGGAGCTCCGTTCGTGAGAAGATGTGAGAGAGAAAGTGAAAGGAGGCGAACGTGTGCAACAAGCAAAAGGACCGAAAGGATAAGGCCAAGGCTTTGGAGGCCTCACCGAACGTCGTCCCGATCTGACGCACGGGCGTGTTTTCTTAGTAAATTAAATATGTAACTCCATATAGCGTCTAGGATTCGCGATCGCTCAGCCATCCTGAATACTGTTCACGTACGGTCCACCAGTCCGGATCCTCCACGTATTCACGGCCACGACCACTGCATCGCGAGCCCGCATGCTCCTGCTCCGCAGAGCGGCAATGCCCATCGTCCATCGTCCGCGGCCGGAGATCGTGCGTGTGCACGCCTCCCTGTCTCGCCTGGAGATCGTTCGTTCAGCCTTGGAGTCGTCGTCGCATCGTTGGGAGGCACACCTATCCACGCGACGCGGCGCTGCGTCGGGCCTCGCGCTCGCACCAGCCCCCTCACATCCGTCGCCTATCTTCGCTCCTCATTTCTTCCTGCTTCCACAGCTCCGCCTGCTCCCTCCACGGCGACGCCATTGCCGTCCACACGTTGCTGCATTGGTGTGCGCCTCCGTCGCGTCCATGGATGTGGCCCGTGCAACTCGCGTACAGGCTTCATCCTCTTCCTCGCCGCCTCCGCCTGCCGAAGGTTTGGCTGCCTCCGCCTCCCTCTTGGATCGTGGTCTTCCTCTCCCCGGCCACCGTGCCAACAGTCTCGCGGTCGCCGCCTCCGCGTGTTCGATCCGCGCCGATGCCGCTCCTGCCCGCCTCCACCTCCTCTTCGATCGTCCTCTTCCTCTCCACTTGGCCGGTGGCCGCAGCAGGCGCCGATGGCGCGCCCGACCGCCTCGCTATCTGGCGCCGCTGCTGCAGCAGCAGACCGCACCTCTCTCTCCTCCCTAGACGGAGTCACGGAGGAGCAGTCGCGTCGATGCGGTTCAACCACGAAATCAGTTTGCCCCTTTTTTTAGATTACGCAGGTGCGCGACCTTCATCAGGGGAGGACAAACATTGGGGAAGAAGAAAGAAGTCTGTTGTGTTTGCTTGCTCGCAGAAATCAGAGGTACGAGTGGAAGTGCTATGCGTTGTACTTTCTCTAATTTGGTGGGAGAGTTAGAGGACGAACTAGCCTGCAAATCTAGAGCAGGCCGCGCCACCTCTGCCGATGGTCGTGCCGCCGTCGCCGATTGATCTGGTGTCCACCTTCCTTATCCACTCACCTCAATAAGAAACCATCAAGGCGGTGTGCTTTTGTTGTACCCGTCTTTGCTCCCTGCAGACACCGTCTAATCTGTAAATAGGCGAAGTGTCAATTTTGTACGCATGAAAATTAATTTGTTTTTCTTTGCGTGCTCTATGACCAAGATGAGTGCATTGATATGAGCTGCTGAATCAAGACTTGTAAATATATAGAAGATAAGATATATGGAGTATGTACGTAATAATCTACCTACGTGAGTCACGTACGTCCTGATAAATACGCAGTCTACGTACGTGCTGGTAAATAGCTAGTAACTTGGAAGTATATACCATGCCCATTGATCGTTTCTTCATAGGTCTGTTTATTACACGATGGATCATAACTTCAGCGATATGATCTTGAGCACGAGCGCAAGGAGCGGCAGCCGTGGGTGAGTCAGGGTGACGGCGACGACGGCGGGACCGTCTTGCTAGCTGCTACCGGAGCGCCAGTTGTTCGTCCAAGGAGGCAGCATCACGTACGGTGCTGGAGAGGCTGCCAGGCTGGTGCTCGGCAAGATCGACGCCGGCAACGGCGATCCGGGTGCTGCAACCTGCAGGGCATCTACCAAGGCGTAGGCCTCGACCGTGCGCCGCCTCGTCGTCACCAGGTCTAGCCAACTTACAACTAGAGCCCACTTCAAGTAGGCCCACTTGTCATCCATCCATGTAATAAGCATCAAAGTCCACCTCCACCTCAGCACCAATGTGGCAAAACCAGCCTACAAAACCACCATAGGATTCCCCTAAAAAAACCACCATAGGAGGTTATTTGAATTGTTTTGCAAAGGTGAGGGAGTTAGATATGTGGTTTTATAGGTTGAGGTGTGAAATAGTACACGTGCAATAGGTGAGTGAGTTATATAGACTTTATTGTCAGATTTGATTAATACAATTGATACATGAGATACGATATTTGTGTTATTCAGTCAATTACGTCTGTTAGTGTTTATCTTATGAAATGTTTGTTAGTTCACTGTTTATCTTATGAAATTATGTTTATTCTACCTACTACGCTTGTTCGCTTCAGCTACTTCAACAGCGCTAGTCCGTAGAAAAGTGGTTGTTGCACGGCTGCAGCCATCGCTTCTGAGCAGGCTTGGGTGCTCCACGTTTTTTAGCCCTCCACACGCTCCGCTCGAGAAAAAGAGTTATCAAAACAGCTTCGCAGACTCCAGTTTCTTTTTTTTTTTAGCCGCTCCACGGTAAAGCACTTGAAGCAGTCCCAGACAGATACGAGAGAGAGAGTCTTGGCCAAGGCAAAGGCAGGCCAAACTGATGGTGTGTAACTGTGTGTTCTCTCGATTTTGAAATTATAAGCGGGTGCACGTACGATCCTTACAGCAGATTTTCTAAATCCCCAGCAGGGCAACAAATACAAAATCATTTTATTCGCCAATTCGCCTTCTATAGCGATCTGGAAACAATGCTACCAGTTCCGGCAATTTTGGTGGGTGTAGTTACATTGCGTCCTTTGAAAGCCAGTTAAGCGTCGGGATTCCCCGAGCATTGGTGAGCTCATCGACGCCGTCTCCCCGCTCGAATACAGCAGCAGCACCCATCCCAGAACCTGTTCATCATCAGTACATATGTGAAGGTGAGAAGGTCTCCGTTACAATTTCCGCTTTAGAGCATCCATTTGATGCAGGTAAATGGAATACATCGGTAAATTATGTACCTATGCACATAGAAATCACTCCGAACCGGCAATCCTTGCCACGACGCTTCATCTCATTGAGAAGAGTACTGACGGACCGTGCACCTGCCAAGTAGACACCAATGCTACTGTCATCATCACTCAAAATATTGTAATCGAGCTCACGGATCTCAATGTTTTTGCGAAGTTGGTCTAAGGAGTAAAATGAAATGAATCTGCGGAACATTATAATCTGGAATAGCAAAAGGCAACTACCTGTAGCACCCAATGGATGCCCAAGAGCCATTGCACCGCCGTTAACATTGACTTTAGCAGGATCAAGTTCCAACTTCTTGCAGCAGTAGACATACTGAGATGCAAAAGCCTATGGAGAAGAGAAAGTAAATATTATATGGCAATTCTAGTGTTATGATGTTGTCTAATGAAAGAACTCAAGAGACAGATCAAAATATACCTCATTGATTTCAAAAAGATCAATGTCATCCAACTGAAGTCCAGCAGCTTTCACTGCTGCAGGGATTGCAACGGCAGGACCAATACCCATTACGGCTGGATCAACTCCGACAGCGACAAAGGTCCTACATTTGCACATTCAGACATATTGATCAGTCTCTTAACAGAAATTCACAATAATTAATGGTATCATAGGCTAACAATGATAGTATCGATACCTAAAGACACCAAGAATTGGAAGACCCTTTTTCATAGCAACATCCCGTCTCATTAGCAAGACGGCCCCAGCGCCATCGCTCAATTGGCTTGCATTCCCTATAATTAAACAACAATGAACTTTTGTGTGGATACTACTAATGGAACAACCACAAAGCAGTTAGAATTCACTTTTAATTACCAGCAGTAGTGGTGCCATCCTTTGAAAATGCTGGTTTGAGCTTTGACAGAACTGCAAAGCGAAGTATCCGCTCGATTCCATCATCTGCTGAGACTACAATCTTCTTTTCCTCGCCAGTTTTTGGATCAACAATCTTTATAAGGTAACATTGTGTCAGCATATACCACAGATGAAAATTTCACCTTGTTAATATGTCAGAAATATTCAATAGATAGCATAGTTACTTTACAAAGGTAAATTAAACTACATTACCTTTGTATGAACTGGCACAATTTCCTCTTTGAATTTACCAGCTGCTACTGCAGCAGCAGCCTTTCTGTGTGACTCAACCTACACAACAGAATAAAGATTAAGACTTTATAGGAAAAAAGCAAATTGTGAGATAGCAACCCGTAGTCTCATATACTGATATACATACAAAAAAAAAAAATACAGAACAGGAATCAGGCAACTTACAGCAGCTTGGTCTTGCTCCAGTCGTGTAATGCCAAAACGGTGTGCAACATTCTCGGATGTGAGGCCCATTGGGAGAAGGCAATCACGTGCTTGAGAAAATAGCTCAACCTAAAACAGTAGACAGATTCCAGACAAAAAATTATTCAGATCAAAAGATGTTTGCACATGTGTCTAAATATGCAGTTTTGCTGAATTGGCCAACTTGTTACACTTACTTTGGGATTCACTTGCCCATCAACACTAACTCTGTTCAGTGTCATGGACTCCAAACCAGCAGCAATACCTTGAATGGAGAAAATAAAACCCAATTCATCAACCAATCCAAAACAGAACAAAGTAAGCTAAAATCAAAAGGCAACAAATCCTACCAATGTCATAGAGCCCTGCTTTAATAGCAGTAGCAACATCTGCAACTGCCTGAAGGCCAGAAGAGCATTGCCTGTTTACAGTCTTAAGAGGAACAGTGTCTGCATCCAACCAACAAATTGGTCAGGGCGGGGATGATGGCTGTTCGATACCACAGGAAGATGCAACAGAGGAAATGTCATTACCAGGGAAAACCAGCATACAGTGCAGCCATTCTGCATTCGATTGCCCTCTGGGAACCAGGAGCTAAGACAGTACCGACAACAATGTCGCCAACTTCACTTGGGTCCAGCTTCGTCTTGTCTACCAAAGCCTATAGTTGAGAAACAAAATTTATGTAAAGTCCCAATAGTAATGACAAGAAATTCACTGGTTTAACATTAAACCACACAAAGTGGAATAACACGATAAGCGCATACCTTGAAGACAGGAACCAAGAGGTCCTCAGCGAAGGTGTCCTTGAAACCCCCTCTCTTGGCCTTGCAAATCGCTGTCCTGTAAGCACTGGAGGCAGAAGGGTATGCAGTGAATTATTCCATGCTTAATAAGAGAAACAAAAGTAACAAAAAAATAAGAAGAAAAAACAATTCTATCTACAGAATTATTCCAAACTATCAGGTGCCGAAGTCGAATAAGAAAGGGGTTTGACCAGTCAACAGAATTCTATCTATAGAATCATATTTCAAAAAAAAAAAAAAAAAAACAAAAAAAAAAACAATTCTAATGGTAAGATCCTATAATATCTACTAGGTCATTCGTCTGAACCACTGCAGTGAACAGATGAATCTAGCAATGCTCCCTATTTTTTTTTTATCTGAATGAAACAAAAGGGGTCTGACCCTCTACCGATTACATACAGTTCGACTAACAGGCAGAGCCTAAAATTCACCGGAATGCATGCATCACTGCAGTCGATGCCACGGGGACGATTGACAATAATCCGACCCAGTCCTGTCGCTGATTCTCCTAGGAATCATCACCAGAAACGGCGAAACAAAACATCCGAAGACAAGACAAAGGACCAGTCGCAATCAAAACATAAAAAAAGGTCCACGCGCGACGAATCAAATAAATAAATCAAATCAAATCAAATCAAATAAAAAGCACAAAAAGGGCAGTGAGCCGAATTCCACTTACGCGACGATGACGACGTCGTCGGCGAAGGCCGGCGTCCGGTGGTACGCCGCGCTGTCCCCCGCCGCGCACGCGCTCGCCTGCCACGCACGCACGCACACAGCATTCTCGTCGGTCAGTAACAGATCTAACGCCGCCGAAGCGGTCGGGACCAGCACGCCCGATTTGGCCGGAGCGAACGAGTCAGAGAGAGAGAGGGAAAGGGACGGGATTCTCACGGAGATTTCGGCGGGCGGGGCGGGGCTCGCCGCCGAGCCAGGGTTGAGGTGTCGCAGCAGGACGCGCTGCCTTTCGATGGCCTTCGTCTCCATTGCCATCCTCTCCTGGCTGCGGCACTGCACGCTGACGCTCCTGTTCGGTGGTGGTCACTACTTGCTGCAGCAGGGTACTCCCGTGCAGACTGGGGGTTCTCTATTTGTAGGAGGGAGGGAGGCGACTGCCCTGCCGCGGTGGGTGAGGTTGGGGAAGGGGAAATCGCCGAGGTTTTACCACGAAGTTTTGGGGCCAGGCCAACCAGCCCAGCCGGGAAAAGGAGGAGAGGCGCGGCCGACGGAAAGCCGGAGAGGAAGGAGACCTGGTGGTGCGGGAGGCGGTGAGTCCAGCTCCAGCAGATGGTCCCGCGCGCCAGGAAATTCGCTCCGGATTGCTGCGTAGTGGGCTGGCAGATTAGTTGGTTCTTGGTTGTGTAATTATAGGTGGGCCGTGGGCCCGTGGCCAGGTATGAAGCCACATGGCTGTGCCCGTGACCGTGAGGACGGAGTGGGCGGACGGTGGAGTGGAGTCGCGGTCGCGGTCGTCTTGGGTCACGCAGCGCAGGACTTGGCCGTAGACTACGACAGTCGCCAGGAGCGTTTTCCACGCGGTGCCCGTGACGGGGCCCAGCCGAAAAAAAATATGACCCAGTTACATATGGATTTCTATCAGAATCTTTTCGCGGCACAGGAGAGAATCTGCAACCTGAGTTGATCTGTCGTCATGTATACAGTATGTGGTCAAGATGTATTGTGCCCGCTACTTACACGGCAAATAGCTCCCAATTACAGCACACTCGTAGTTTGTATATGTCTAAATTATGTTAAGACCAGTTAAATGGTTCATTTGTTCTTCGAAACTTGTCATAACATATTCATGCCTTTTTTTTTTTCTGTTTGCCGTTGTTTCCATTCGTTCATCACGTACTTAAAAGCACGAAAGTTGTCCTTCTCTGTTTGTATATAGCTTATACTGTAAGTAATATTTCATTAGTTGGGCCTAAAAATTGGCTATTACTTATAAGTAAATATTTTCACTAGTTAATGCAAACTAACTAGCAGATTTATTTTGCTCAAAAAAAAAAAAACTAGCAGATTTATTGAAATAAAAAAAAACTAGCAGAATTATTTCGGTCCACCTAACAATTGGCTATTAGTTGGATTGTTTTTTTTTATCAAAGGAGCTAATTGTAACTAGTAGAAAACTATTAGATATATGGATCCAGACAGAGCCTTTATTCATTTTTTATGTTCTATACTTTTATCTTTATACCTCAATCCGACCCTAGCATTTGTGAAAGAGCTTATAAAGGCTAGAAATTTTAGGGCCTAAAAATCCATACGGAGTATGCATAGAAACCCCAAGTAGAACCAACTGGTTGTTCCTTTTCAGTTTAAATAAAAAAAAAGAAACATGAAAAAAAAATTATGTTCTACTCCTTTTTTATGGTCGTTGGAGTCTTGATTTTATTCTTGAACTCCAAAACCAGGCAACTGAATCAGAGTGTTTAGAGTTGAATTTTTTGCAATATGGAACTATCATAAATGTTTTATTGAAAAGCACATCTAGAGTGTAGAAGCATGCTCTTGCAAGTGCACATCTAAAACCAAATCAATGGGATGGATTTACCCAGTACCATCACTGTCATGTGTCATCTACCGAAAACTTTTAGTATTTTATAAGATTTGGCGTGTCATCTACTAAAAACTTTTAGTACAATACTACGAGAATTGATTTTTGCGTGGTGTTTGGATTTCATTTTCCGAGGCGGGCTTTTGAGAAATGGCCACGAAAATACCCCGATTAACCGTGGACGGTCATTTTTATTAACCGTGGCGGTTTTTAATAACCGCCACGGTAAATCCATTAACCGTGGCGGTCTTTATAAAAAACCGCCACCATAAATGAGGCCCAAACATTCCGTCCCGAGAGCCCAATAACAGCCCAATAACATCCTAACTATATATCACGGGGGGGACTTAAAAGATTTTTCTCAATTCTCTCAGCCACCGGACTCCACTCCCGACCTCTCCCTTCCTCGTTGAGCGCGGTCCCTCCTCCTTCCTCCACCGCCGGTCCCTCCCTTCCCTTTCTTCGTCCACCGCCTTGGGACTCCTCAGGCCGGCCGTGTGGCGGGGGGGCTGCCGGCGGCCTTGAGGCTCCTCCGCCGGCGGCGGGGCTCCTCAACCCCGGCGGGGCTTCTCCCTTGAGCGCCCGCTGGCGGACGACCGGGCGCGGATCCTACTGCCGTCGTGGCGGTCCGGCGGCGGCGGATCCGCCGGCGGCGGCGTCCGCCGGGCGGCGGATCCGGCAGGTGGTGGAAACACGGCGCCGGGCTGCGGTACTTGGCGGGGGACCACGAAACCCTAATCGGGCCCGGCGGCCCGGATCTGGGCCGGTTTCGGATGGATTTTTCTTTTTTTATTCATTAACGGTGGCGGGCACCAAAAACCGCCCGCGGACCTTCCATTGGTGGCGGACCTAAAACCGCCACGGAAAATCCAAAAAGTCCGCCACGGAAAATCAGTTATGTAGTAGTGGTATTTTACAAGATTTGTTACCATCAATCGAAATCCTACGGTATAGATCACAAACTTGTCCTGGTCACCTACTCTGCTAGCTATTGTGCATGCAAGACTTTGATGAAGTCGTGATGCATGGTTACTAATATCACATCGAGTGATGCTACATGAAAGATATTGGATTGCCCTAACCCACCCTCTTCTCCCCGGTGCACCTTGCCCGGTCCTTCAGTACGCTGATGACATACTCATCTTCCTAAAATGCTCCCTCAACGCTATCCTTCAAGCAAGCATGTCATTGGAATCTTTAAGGAAGCCACCAGCCTTTCTATCGACTACCACAAAACAACATTCTTGCTTGTGGGGGTCCCTAAAGACACGGCCCACGACCTTGCTGTTGCCTTTGGTACCAGTGTATCCACCTTCCCTCAACCTTACCTTGGCCTCCCTCTCTCCCCTCACAAGCTCAGCGTTGCAGACTGCAAACCCCTAATTTCGTCGGTTGACAAACAATTGTCAGGCCGGATTGCTTCCCTACTGAACAAGTCTGGCAGGCTTGTCCTCTCCTCTACATTGCTCACATCCATCCCGCTTCACTACATGGCTGCCATGCTCATTTCGAAAACTGCCATCCATGCCATTCATCGTTGAAGGAGAGCTTTTTTCTTGACAGGGGAAGACAAATGCCATGACTCCAATTGCTTGGTTGCGTGGGACACCCTTCAGTTGAGCAAACACCATGGTGGGCTCGGTGTCAAAGATCTAGAACTCCAGAACTGTTGTTTGCTAATGAAGTTCATCGACAAAATGTTTGTGGGCACTGATGCTCCTTGGAAAAGATGGGTTCTCCATGAGAACACTATCACCGATCCACCTCCGACAAGTGGTAGCAACTTCATTTGGAAAATCCTCACTCATGAGCTGACAACATATAGAACTCTCACCACTGTGCGTGTACACGATGGTGCTTCCACCTCCTTCTAGATTGATCACTGGCTACCAGATGGCCCCCCTCTATCTAATTCATTCTGCCCTCTTCTCCCATACCGTGAGGCCTAATGTCTCGGTCCAGCAGGTCTTCCAAACGATTTTTGAATTGTGCCTACGCCCCCGGCTCACTAATGTCGCTAGTTCCTAGCTAGCTGCTCTCGTTGTTTGTTTGCAGGGGATCCAACTGGATAGCTGCCTAGACCAATGTTTGATGAAGCTGATGGGCAAACGTTACACTACCAGATACGCCTACTGTGCTCCGAATAATGTGGGCGAGGAGGCAGACCTGCACGGTGAATGTATCCGGTGATCGCGCGTTCCCCACAAAGTAAAGATCTTCGCTTGGTTGTACTTCAAGGGCCGCCTAAGCACATAGACAAACCTCTGCGCTAAACACATCCTTGATCAAAGCCAGTGTGAGCGGTGTCGCCCGGAGAACGAGGACAGACACCATGTGTTCTTCCACTGCCCTAAAAGTGTTGCAGCCTGGTCCAAGATTGGATTACAGGTCATTTCAATGTTGCACGACGTCGACGTCTGGAGTGCCGAGCTGTCGGCGGCCATAGGCTCGACGATCTGGCCCTTCGTTCTACAATCCATCCTCTAGCGGTTGTGGGATGCCAGGAACGGTGAGATCTTCAGACAAGAACACCTGACGGCTCGCTCCATTGTTTCCAGAATTTGTGATGATTTTGTAACTTGGCGTGGCCGACTTGTGGCCCGAGATGCCACCAAGGTGGATGTATGCCGCATTTACTTTCTCTCCTGTAATGAAACAAACTAGCTTTGCCAAAAAGAAGAAAAGATACTGGATTGCATTGCATTGAGTACTTTCACGAAAATTGACATTGTGTAAATCTCAAATTAACTTAACCATAATGTTGTGTCTCATTTGCAATACGTGGATAAGCCATGCCAAGCTAATAAGGTAATGGGGGTTTGAGGAGAGAAGGAGGAGCGAGGAGAGGCGGACGGGGACGGTCAATGGAAAGCCGGAGGGAGGGGAGACGTGGTGTCGTGCGTTGAGAGGTCCCGCGCGCCACGGAAGTTCGCTCGGGATTGCTGCTGCCTTACTGCGTAGTAGACTGGCAGATTAGTTGGTTCTTGGTTGTGTCATAGGTGAACCGTGGCCAGGTCACTAGTACCCAAAATCACTTTTGTGGCGGGCAAAAAGCTTGTTAGTGGCGGGGCACGGTTGCCGTCACTAACGAAAGTCACGGATAATCGTGGCCTTTGTGGCGTGGCGTCGCCATGCGTAAAAGCCTTTTACGGCGGGCGGCGTAACTTCGCCCGCCACGCAAAAAAAACTTAACCGTGGCGGGCGCTTACCGCCCGCCACGGCAAGATCCTTTTTTGCGTGGCGGGCGAAGTTATGTTGCCCGCCACGCCTTCAATTTTTTTAAAAAAAAATAAAATACCAATATATATATATATATATATATATATATATATATATATATATATATACACATGTATCAATCCATACACACATATATATAACACAGACATGTACTCTAATATACATATATATACATCGATTCATATATACAAGTTTCACCGATCGATCGATCGATCCATTAGTTCATATCCAACATGTACTAGTTTCAATTACAACATATCCGTTACAAACATTGCGAGCTATATGTTGATTTGGATGAAGATAGTCCGTAAGACCTAGCTCTTCCCATCTCCTTAGCGGCCCAAACTCTAAAGACAGCCCCAACTCACCGTCCCGATTGAAGTACTTGTTTTTAAGTGAACTACCATGTCTAGAACGAACTTGCGGATATGCGCTCTTTGGCGCTTTGAACCGCATCTCGTCGGTTGCCCTTTGTATCACCCCCGTGAACGTGTTCCTTGCGTCCCTTGAGCTGTCGGTAGCTGGATTTGTACCTTCATACGCAGGCCCGAGGTACTCCGCGGGCATCGAAGAATCCACACAAGTTTGATCCGTCTGCGGTTGTTTGAGGCACTTGCACACAATAAACCAGTGTTATTAGTAATATCGGCTATAGCAAGGTAGTCGTACTAAGAAAAACTATGTTTCATTTACGTCCTAAAATATCGCTTGATTTTTGAGTCTATCTCCATTGCGCTCCTTACACTTCTCGGATCGACGATCCCAAAGAGTTCGGATCCTTCAAGTATTTCTTGTAAGCGCGTATGCATTAAATGCACTATATTATCAACGATATATGATATTCGACTCTAGTATATAATTGCATAAGGAGTTCATCGATCACTTACAATCTCAAGATTTTTTCGAATTGTTGGTAGCCGAGCGGGTTCGGTGCCTCGTAGTGAGTCAAAGATAACGGCCCTCCGTCCCGAGGAAAGATCATGAAACAGATCCAATGTCCTACCATCCCGATTCCATATTGGTAAGGCGCCGTATACATCGAGGCCCATTTTTCTTGACCTTTTTCATCACCGATATGACGTGATTCTGCTACCTCCAACTACTTAGCTCTTTCATTCTTATCCCGGATCTTATCTTTTTTTCCTCGTCGAGTCAAGTTGACCAGGTCGGGATGGTCCGCTCTTAGCTTATAACCGACGATCTGTCTCTCCGCGGATGTGCCATGGAGAGAGGTAAAGAACACCAGTGTTTAACTTCGGGCTGCATCGGGCGCACAACCTACAAGGACATGTGGCCGTGGCATAGGTACCTTTGAAAGAAAGAATCTATATCACGGATGCAAGGGACATGTGCAAGTAAAATTGCGCTACATCGTAAACAAGGTGACTTGGGCGACGTCAATGTCCCAGCGACGAAGTAGTCTCGACATGTCATCGAATGTAATCGTGACTGGAGCTCGACGGGGTAGTGGAAGCACTCCTTAGGAAGAAGGACACCGAAGCTATACAATCCACGCTTTGCGCACTCCATGTACCGTTGACGCTTGTTAACGTTAATATTAAATAATCAACTAAGCATAGAAAATGGCATAAATGAATATCAACATAGACTTAGGGGTTTGCTACTAATGAGTTCCACAAGTTTTGGTGTTTTGTTTATTTTAGAGAGTGATTACGAGAACAACGCATTACAATTGGGCCAAATCTACAAGATAAATGGGCCTTGACATCTAGTCCTACAAGCACCAAATAAAGAGAAGCCAAATGCCATCACACAAGACGATGTCAAATGATGGATTTGAGTACACCATCGCGACGGGCTCGTCAAGACGATCAAACGGATATATCATTTGCTATATTTGGAGTTCGAGAATGAAAGATATGAATTTACAAATAATGGAATATTCTAGAAACAAGAGTCGCGGGATTAATTGGGCCTAAACCAGAATTTGGCCCATAAAGGCTATGTGCATTATAATTAGATATGGTGGAAGGTTTAGTACCATATTGCTTGCTAAAGGTGGAGGGAGGCCAGGAGACCCCTATATATGTAACCCTAAACCCCTAGGAGCGGTGCCGATTAACTTGAGAGTTGTCCCATGAATGGATGGCCTCTCGTTAATATTAGAGAATTAGGATTAGATATTACAATGTAGTAGAATAGATCTACTAGAGAGTTAGGGAGAGCGGAGCTGCGTTCTGCTTACGGAGAAGTCTTCAGCGTTTGGTATGTCTTTGTATATTTTCATTGTAAGACTTATGCTTTAACTAGTTAAATACCCGTGCGTTGCTACGGGGTAACTAAATTTTAGATAAAAACATGGATCGCACCGATAACCACCACAATATGTCGTGGCGGACATTGTAAACAATACCAAGTGTAGCGAGGGATGTTGATTATTTAACATCAAACGTTCAGGATATACACCATGCACAAGTAGCTGCATATACTGATCGAGAATGTAAAATGTACAAATGATTTGTACATATAACACCTCCGTGTAGAGTTTGATAAACAATTTGGGAGTACCTAGAATATCAACAAATATGGCGTTAGTTAAATAATATTTATATAATATAAATTGAATTAAAAATACATTGTAAGTATTAGTGTATTACCTCGCCTATTGCGTTAGAACCTCCTTCCATACAATATTCTTCGTGAAAATTCCATCAATCACTGGCGAGGTCGCCTTATCCTTACCTTTTTTTCCTTGTTGCATTTCTTTTATTTTTTTCAACGCCATTCTTTCTAGCATTTTTTCTTCTCCATCTTTTTTGGCCTCCTCCTCCCATGCGCCCGCATCCGGCTGGGGGGCGAGGATCTTGATATTCGCTCTTGACGTGGCTCTAGACATCGCAACATACAACCGACCGTGAGAGAACACCTAAGTCTTGGGCGGTACACACCCACGTTCGGGATGGTTTGGCCCCGTGACTTGTTGATAGTCATGGCGAAGCTCAACCTCGATAGGAAACCGCTTCCTCTTAAACTCGAACGGGAACATCTCATCGAGGCAAGTACGGGGTATTCGAGGAAGGAATACCCGCTTCCCAAAGATCTTTGCCCAATCACGATTTCAGCGTCAATTGTATTTCTTGAGAACCCCCGCACCAACAGACCTTGTACCGTTGCACAACCCATTGGCGGGATCAATATTCGAAGCAAAGATGACAGACACCCGAGCTTGAGCTTCAAGACGTGTGGAGGCAAGCGGGGGGTTGAGGCTGTTAAGGAACTCTACCGGATAGTAGTTATGTGGATCATCTACGGCAGTCAAAACCGTGATACACCATCTCGCCACCCCGAACATATCAATCATTTTCATATTGATTGTGTCCACCCAATCGTTACGTGTAGATAAAAATCGCCCGTGGTGATGTAGTCTTTATTCGCCATGTTTGCGTTTAGGTCTGGAAAGATGATGTCGATCAATAATGCGAAGATCCTTCTCAAAGACGCTGATGTAATGGACACGATCTCTTCGGAATCCGGTACATCGTCATCACCGTAAACCTCCTCCGTTCCATTACCAATGCGCGCATAATCAACTGCAAACCACTTGGTCACTCACGAGCCCTCATGTTATGGACGAGCTTTAGGTGGTGCATGGATTCCCAAAGATGAGAGCTTCAGAGAGAAGTTCGACTATTTGAGCCCCGGATCCTTTCGCACAACAGGAGGAGGACCTGCCTCGAAATCCCGCCAAAGACAATCTGTCTTCCCACCAAAATGAAGGTCCGGCCGTCTCATTGTATCTCGTAGGCTCTTATCTAGTGCTTCCACGTTTTGCCTCCTTGTCATAGATGCCTCGTCCCATATTATGAGAGTCGCTTGTCGTAGCAACTTGGACGTACCATCCGTTTTTGTGAATTTGCATCCATCGCCATCTTTAGCATTGAGAGGTATCCGCGAAGCGCGAATGACTCGTCCTCCCGCCTGGCAATATGGATGCCGCGACTCAGATGTGGTCGTAGCCACGACAATCTTGCCCCTAGCTACGTAGTTTCCCGATAAGTGCCCTATACAAGAAGGTCTTTCTGTGCCGCCAGTCCATCCACAAAGAACATCCCGCCCTTTTTTGGTCTGGGACAGCGGCCATTATCTCATCGTAGGCGCACCTCGCTTTCCATTTGTTGAGTGAGTCGCACAAAAACTCATCTTTGGGGTCCAGCTCGACTCTACTCTCCTCAAGTATCTCTCGAGGAATACGGTACCGGCATTGTCGTATGTGTCATCAATTTTTGGAAGAGGCAATTTATGAAATTCCTTCCCCATAGACAGACACCATGTTTCTAATATCTATCAAAACCATCTGCGCACCCGATTCAGGACATGGGTTATTACGGCCGTAGTCCTCGACATTGCATCGTAGTGCTTTTCCCACAAACCGAACACATCATGTGGCTCACGTAATACTATTATTGTTGCAAATAGCCTTCCGTAGAGAGGAAGGCATCTCGAATAAAGTAGCTTCGGTTAGGCACTCATCCGATTGTATTGTCCTCTTTGATTAGACCCCTCCTTTTGCGCAGCTTCACGGAATGAAGGTAGCGGCTCTCCATCGGCGGTCCTAAGGTGTTCGTATGAGGTAGCACCGGCAACATTATTTAGGAGGACACGAAGAAAGTAGCGTTCTCCCTCTGCGGGATGAGCCGATATGACTCTACCAACTTGGAAAACGAGAGTTCTTTCTAGGCCGCGGAATTTGCCATTAGAATGCCAAGTGAAATGCTCCGAAAGTCCCGATACAAGATTCCACGGGATGCCTCATGCTTTGTCTATTATAATCAAAATATGCGATCAACATTGAATCTTCTGCGCCCGGCTTATTAACAATCCTGTCAACCTTTTCCTTTTTATGGAATGACACCATGTGCATGCTCGAAGATGAAGCCGCAATTTCCAGCATTGGTGGATAGTTCTTTGCTCAAGTCAAAGCCATATATCCGCCATAGCGCCTCGAGGCGTCACCCAACGGGCCTCTCTATATTGCCTGATCTCATCAACGCCGCCCCTTATCGGCTTTGTCGGCCTCCCTCATCACCACCGATGCCCCTGTCATGTCCCTTGTATATGTACTTGAAGATGTACTTTTTATCGATTTGATGCTACCACATGCTTCAACATTTATATGGCGGTTGAAGGTACGCAAAGAGAGAGGGTTGTAAGGCACGACCCATCGGTTGTCCAAGAAATGGCCTCGTATTTTTTTTTCCGCCCATCATTGCGTCGCCCGATAGACGGGGTATGAATCCTTTCCTTGTGACGTTGACTCACGTAATGCTTTAGGGTAATGGTTCTTGCATTCGCCTTTAACCACCGTGCACGGACAAAATGGATTACGCTTCCCACGGGGACCATGCATCATATGCTTTGTTACCATCTTGTAGAGCTCGGGGTATTTCTTCTTGTTTGGTAGCTCGCACCGATAATCATGTCATATTGCTCGGGACATGTGAGCTTGTACTTCCGTTCCATTATTAGTAACCGGTGTGCATGCGGCAAACCCCTCTTCCGGAACTCCACCACATATCGTAGGCCTTCACCTTCCCAAGGATGTCTTTCTCCATCAACATTTTCTTCATTGCATCTAACTTTGCTCTAAAGACTTCGTGTGACGAGATCTGGGCCGGTCTTGCGATGTCCGGCTGGATAAAGTTCATTCTTGATCTCGTCCCCGTTAGGGTTGCACGTCATCGTGAGGAAGATATCAGGTTTACCATACTTTCGCATGCGAGAGCCATTGCATCCATGTATCGGCGCCTCATATCACGGGGTCCTCCTATGAATGAAGAAGACAACACCATGCGCCTTCCGGCATTCTCGGCCTCCCTTCACCCGCATGCATCTTTGCCCACCGGGCCCCGATATAGGTCGGCTCTTAAAGAGTCCCGATTGTTCCGTATGTAGTCCAAACGCGAGCTCTCAATCTTGATGTGCGTGTCGACAAAGAAATGTTGGAAAAGTCGGCCGCCATAGAGTATTGGATTAAATACATTTGGCCGCATCCGGAACTTGTAGCAATAGTAGTCGCGCCGCGGATACACATACATTTCCAAGAGGTTACGCAAGGAGACAATGGTCGAGTTAGTATTATGATATAACGAGAACTAAGTTTATATTGAATTAATGAAAAGGGTTCAAGGTACCTCCATCGTCATCGCCATCGGTAGCACCCTCTTTCTCAAAGACGCCTTTTGCGGATCTCACGAGCTCTCTCAACTTCTTCCATAGTAACATTTTTTTTTCGAATGCAATTGTGCCACCCGAGCTCACCCTTTGGGGCTTAAAGGGTATGAAAGCGGATCATAGCACGCCATATATGAGCGTATGCCATGTATGGACCGGTCCTTCCTTGCGGGACCACGCTATCTTTGGAATTGGCCTAGACGCCACTCCCCTCAACCTGCATCGGCGGCCACCTCTTTTTGCGATAGGGCGTTATATGTTCTCACGGTCAAGCCGCCGGTCAAGGTTGAACTCGATATGATAATCCTCGACATTCTCAACGTGTCCCATACGCCCGTAGTTCTTTGAGTAGGGATTCCCATTAAGAATCCCAACCAATTGCTCAATAACTTCCCTGTCTTTTTTCGCCTTTGCTACGACACTTTGCTCATCCGATGCTCGAGGGGACGGATCATCGTCGTAAAAATAAAGCTCAAGGTGTCTCTTTTCAACACCATCCTCTTTACCAAAAGACCGTATGTTATGGTAAATCGTCCATGAGCACGAACGTGTAGATACCACTGTGTTCTCATGTTTGTGGTCACACGATCTAGGTGGCGGTATAGAGAAGTGAAAGAGAAGTGGCCATTAAAATATCTAATGTTTGCACGAAAGTGCCTAGCATCGGCATCCGAGCTTGACCACAATCTCTTGAGCTCATCCGGTGTATCGGGAGTTTGAAGACTAATCATCCCACCCGGCCGCCAGAAACCGTGGTTCACCCTCGATCCTCTTTGCGGTCGCGATGCTTTGCGGTCGAGGCACCGACTTTAGCATGTGCGACTCGATGGGAGATTAGCATAAACCCGGTCGTATGGATCCGGGACATCGGGCTCACTATTATCCCCGGACATCCGCGTCGTCATTGTGCTCGTCTCCATCCTCGTCGTGATACGCCAAAACATTGATGTTTAAGACGTGTTTTGCAATTCGCGAAAACTGTTTTCTTTATTAAGCGTGGTACCTTGTCCGGCGAAAAAAGTACGCCTCCTCCTCTTCAATGTCTTCCTCAAATATGACATCTGCGTCATAGTGCGTACCGCGAAGACAAGCACATATATGCATGGCTCACGGAACATGATGGCATATAAGGTAAGCAAAATTGCAAAAATTTAGTAAAGAAAATACCATCCTCGACGACATCGTCTGGCATATCAGGTTGTGCACCGTTTTGAGGCATTGGAGCGGTACCATCAACTACGACGATCGTAATACGTATGCCATTACAATTATTAGGTTGTGGAGGCATCAGATAGGTTTCATCAACTACAGACGGTTGTGTTTGCGTGCACGTGAAATTATTAGGCGGTGGAACTCCATATTCATGTGTGACACCATCTGCAGGACACAAATGGTATTAGTTACTGGAATAGAGGCGTGAATTTGTAAATGACGACATATAAATAATATATGTACCGTTATGAACCACACTCGATTGTGTATGGTCGTTCACATCACCGCTATTTCCATTTGCACAACCCCTAGTCATTCTTGCAACATTTGATTCAAAAGCCTTATTGCGACGTGACATAAGGGCATTTCTCTCTCCATTGTTCACCCGATGCCTATGTATGGTATGTGCCGCATCAAATTCGGGGGTCTCAACTTCTAGATCTTCAACTACAGCCGGTGCGATGTAAACAGGCGTGCCCCCAAATTCAGGTATCACCATATCAAGTGAAGATGCTTTTGGCGATTCAGTGGAAGAATGGAAAACAGGATGAGGATTGCAGTGAGGGCTCTCCATGGCGATGGAGTCTGGATGCAAATTGTTGGCTCGGTGTTCTCTCACCATCCTATTATAGTTTTTCTTCATCTCTTTTCGTTTCACCTCCTTCTCTTGTGGAGTCATCTGCAATTTTCTTGCACCTTTTTTCTCAGCATACAAGTCACGCCCTCTTGTTTAATAGTGCCTTTTGTTCAGAGACATTGCAGCCTTTTCGTGCTCTCTCTAGTTCACGCTTATGTTCTTTTGGACATTTGACAGTTTTATCACCTAAAATATAAAACCACAATTAGGTTGCCGACTCCACTTTTTATTATCCTAAATAGATAACATTGTACAAAAAAAATAATGTACCTAGATTTAGATCAAGTGATGCATTAGGCAGGTCAATCAAACCACTTTGGTTTACACATCTATCTCCGTATTCATCTACATATATAGAATAACATGATATTAACATTGGCTTTTTGCACCACACAAACAACGTTAAAATTCTCGAGAATGGTACATGTGTTTTCTTTATCGATCGCCATGGGTTCGTATGAGTCATTTCGATGTAGCCAGTCATTATCGTCATTAACTTTATAATCATTAATGCTTCCCACGGTTGATTCAACTCCAACAGGTTTAACATCTGGAATTAGAACAAATACATTAGTATATGTATATATATTAATATATATATATTAAAACAACTAAAGAAAGGCAATACTAAATTCAAAAAACTCCATCAAATTAACCTTTTTTTTTTATGATATTGTTCACGGCGCTTTCTATTTTTTTTCACTTCTTTCTTCTAGAGTCATTGCTTTGCCAATCGTGCCTTTTCCCTTGCACTTCTTACCATGTTGGCAACAACCGTGTTTTCCTTGTTTGATCCAACCTCATCACCTGTTTAGGAAATAATAAATGACAATTGTATCTATATGAGATCAATGGATTCATTAAGCATTTTGAATGTTAAAATTTGTTTGCAATGGACCTCTCGACCCAGCAGATAGTGCAGTTTCCCCTTTGTTTGATGATATTTTTCCCTGACTCTTTTATTCTTTTCATCCTTTTCTTCTCGAGTCATTGCTGCATATCGTGCCTTTTCTCTTTTTCCCTTTTCGCTGAACACGTTCATCCACTTGTGCCTGTGAATTTGAAGCTGCTTGGTCACCTGTTTAACAAAATATCAGTTTTTGAAATGGACTTAATCACCACGCATATGGACATGAATATAAACAATTACCTGCATCGGCGGTGTTTGTCAAATCTCGAAATGCTCTATGACCTTCATTATGTTTGTTAGGTTCCATTGTGATCAAACCGTGAATTTAATCTCTACACACATGGATAGCTCAATAAGATAACAATACTATCAGTTTTTCTGATGCGAGGGGTGGCGATCGTGCGATTGCGGCGGCGTCTTGATCGAGGATTACTTGATCCTAATTTGTTGCCTTGCAATCTGACACATTGATGAAAATGGTCCAGAATTTGGAGGCAGAGAAAGAGTTAATAAATAAACTGAGCAGTAAACTTCAAAACAAAGACATCATAAGCTCGAGCTCTGCTTTTACTTGCAAAAAAGATAGAAAATTGGTGAACATGACATGCAAGCAATAGTTGCCCGATTGAATTGCATCCACAAGGTGCAATCAATCTTATCATTATTCGGACTTCAGTGAAAATTGGGTTCACTGGATGCTCCAGTAAACTTAACATCAAACATCAACATGGGATCTTGCAAAGAAAGTTGCACGTAAAACTGACAGGCTTGTTGATAAATTAGCTAATGATGAGGTAAAATTAGGTACTTGCAGGAACTTGAATGCAAATAATAGTTTGTTATGACTGAGAGGCCATATGAAGGCAAAAGAATAGTTTTTTTTTTTTTTTTTTTTTTGAAGTGTAAGGCAAAAGAATAGTTACAGAATTGTTTTCTAGTGTGTTCAGTCTCTACACATGTCAGAGAACCTTGCTATTCCGAAAAAAGCTTGCTGACACAGAAATGTGTGTGGCCAAAAAGACAGAAGCTAGCTATTCAGAAATAAGGTATATATACAAGCTAACATCTGTGCAAACCCTGGACTAATGAACCTTTAGGCCATCTACATACTTGGCACAAAAAGAACACCAATATGCCAAAAAAAATGAAACAGGCATATTATACAAAGTATGTCTTGCAGTGATGACATGGAGGCATGGAGCAATCAAATAATTGAAAAGGTAAAATAATCCATGAGCCAAGAAGATTATATCCAACTTCGCACTTTACACCTGTACTACTTCAATAACTTGTGCACACCCAACAATGTTGAATGATGTTTGCTACTGGATTTTCAACATAGCATATATATAGCACTTAAATTGAGTAGAGATCCAAGACATATATGCTAAATCATATAAGATTGGTTCTAATCGACATCGATTAGAAAGTGGCATACTTAGAATTCAAATGATGAGCAACCGCAAAAACCTATCCAGTTCATGCGGTGATTTGAAACTCCACGACATAAGTTGTTGCCTAGTCTCAACAAAGCCAGACAAGTCCCTCATCTGTGCCTGTGTAAAAGAAAAACCCTGAGGCCTAGATAAGCATTAAACATTTTAGAAGGATGACAATGGCGAATTCAAAAAACAGTAAACTACTGAACATTTGTGCATTTTCAATTCAGACAAAGCTTGAGACTTTCTAATCAAAAGAGTGTCTATTAACATCTAAGTAACACCTCCGACTGAAAACCACTACTGCAATCTTTGGGTACATCTTCATTGAAACTATAAGGCATAGAAGTTGCTTATGGTAGAATCTAGCCATTCACAAAAACTACAGACAAGCAAGGTCAATACAAAAGTACAGGGAGAAATCTGAACAAATCAAATATACTTTTATTAGGAATTTTTGGTAGTGAACTAAAGACACTGCATTTATAAAGACATAGCTTCTATAAAAAAATAAAGGTGTCCATCAACCACATCCAAAGGAAATGCATGCTGATAATTTCGAGCAAATTAGAAATATGTCAATACAAGGACTGCTAAATCATTACCGATGAGGATTCTTGTCTAGGCAATTTGAAGTAGTAGCCATGAGAACATACAGCTGCAGGGCTGTTTACCTCGTTTGTGCTAATGACAACTTTCTAGCATAAAGGGCGGTAGCCATGAATGACCTATTTACAAAATAGGCTATTGCAGATTATGTACCCACTAAAAAATTATTCACAGATGCTATTTTAATGACAATCGGGGACAACCACAAATGCTGATATTAAGAGCAGATGTGCAATCAAGAAAAAAAGATTACTGCTTATAATCAAAGTAGATCAACAGAGACAGGCACAAGCACTCAACCATCATCCTTGGGCATTTGTTGCCCGGTTGTCAAACATAATGGACCAGGATTGTTTTTTTCCCCAACATCAACAGGCTAGTGCAATCAGGAATCCACTCAACAGGAATTTTCTGAGACCTTTGGAAAAAAATTTACGCTGGCCTATAGAATAACATTGCAATGGCTTAAGAGACATTTCATCAAACACCATTAAAGCCTCCTCGACCCATTGCAGCAGGCAAGAAAACTGAGTCAGGCAGGAGTCAGGAAGAGAAAGAAAGATCATCGTCGAGACGGATCAAACCTTGATCCCATTTTTTGGTTGGTGCTCGTTACCGGCGTGTTGCCCGACGAAGACCTGACACCTGGTCCGGTAGGCAGCAGCGACGGCGGTGGCAATGGGCGGCCGGCCACGGACCGGGAGAGCGATGGGGCCGCACGGGTGTGCCCCGCGAGCACGACGGGCGGGGTGGCGGCGACTCGACGTGCAGCTGCAGCGACGGGGGCCGCGCGGGTGTGCCGCGCGAGGGGCGACGGGTGGGGGCGGCGTGGGCTCAACGTGCTGCTGCGGCGACGTGGACGCGAGCGCGACGAGCGAGGACGGCGTCGGATCGACGAGCGGTGACGGCTGCTGCTGCGATGAGCAGGAGCTTCTGGGAAGGTGGGGGAGTGGCGGTTCGTTTTGGATGGAGAGGGGAGCGAGCGCGAACAGCCGGGCGAGAAGTGGCGAGCGAGGAAGGAGGAGTAATTCACGCTGTCATTTACAGAGGAAGGAGGAGATTGATTTGGTTTGTTTCCTATTTTTTTAGACAAATGCTTTCCTTCTAAAGATAGAGATCGCAAGGGGGGAGGAGAGGGGAGCGACGTCGCGCGGTTTCGCATGGAGCAGGGCGATGGAGCGGTGAGTTTTTTTTTACCGCACGGGAGGCGAAGGGCGGTTGAAAAATTTGTACCGCACAAAATAATGTCCATGTTTTGTTCTTTATATGTAGTAAAGATATATTTATCTTCTCTAGTTACTTGTATGTCTTTCATTTATTGATTAGAATATAGTTGTTATATATCTGCATGGGATCTTAAGCCGCATCGAGTGCTTTAGTTATAAATTGTGACTAGAGTAGTAATTAATAGTGTAGGCGTGGTGTCTAGACTAGAGGTTACCTTAGATTGCACCCAGTCCCACGGATAGTTGTGGTAGCCCTGGTAGTGGCGGTCACGGCGGCCGGCGTATTCCACCACGTTCGGATTGGTGTTGTAGGACCGTAGTCGGACTTCCTAGCCCCTTCTCATCCCTTTCCGCGACTAGTGTTACGATGTCCCGAAGTGCTCTTATATGATCGCTATACCTTTTCATGCTTCAGGTTATCATAGAACCAAAGTACTAGAGAAGAATACGAGGAACCTAGATCTCTCCGTTGTCCTCTCGACCTAGCTATCTATTCTATATTATAATATTCTCGGGTTATGTACCATTAATTATCTTATCAAATATCATTTACCCCCTCACTTTAGTTTAGTTGGTATAATAAGTTAGTAGATACATGATGGTAATTTATCATAGTCTTTACCCTTGCTTCCACGTGGAAAATATAAATAACGATACTCTGGAATACTCCCGGTAAAAGCTACAATGGTATATATATTACGTAAACTTGCGAAATCCTTTATATTCTTATTGCACTTAATAAATACCAACGGTACCATGCATGGAACTTCGGAGTCTCCCCAGTCCTCGGCATCGATGAAATTTGGGCCTTTGGGATCATGAACTTCCCAAACTTCGAGCAGAGCGGGGCAATCGTCGTCGTGACAAACCCCTTATAAGGTGGGGATTTTGGCACAAAAAAGCGGCGGTACAAATGTTAATTACCTAGGGTTGCGAAAAGGAGTAGCTAATAACTTATTACAACTTCGTTGTTTCAGCGGTGCATACCTTTCGGATCGAATATCTATTTCTTTGGGCCACACGGGTAGCGGGTACTCGGGTCTTTGCGACCTCCTCTTTATCGAATGTGTGCTTCTTCGATGCTTGGAGGCGTTTGCTAGGTCGACTCCTTTACGCTTCCCGGCGCTTGAGGTGTTGTTGTTGACACTTGTTATCATATAAATTTATTAATCAAATAAACATGAGAAAGGGGTATAAATAATAATAACAACCTAGAATAGGGTGTCACTAACATATTTCCATCGGTTTTGGTAATGTTGTGAATGCGAGGGGACTAAGCGAGAAAAAAGGCGAGTTAGCGAGCGATGCGACTCTGTGGCGTAACGCAATCAACTCAGAAAGACTCTAGAAGGCTCGGATTAATCCCGGCGTGGACCAAACTTGACACCGAAGAAAACATCATCTAGAAGACTCGGGAAGCCCGCGGCGCCGCGCCGGGACCCGGAGGACACCCCACAGGCGATCGGCCCCCAATAATGGGGCCAATCGGCCCCCCTAACCGCCAAGTCATCCCATCTTCGGAACCTTCCTCCACCGCCTCTAAGGCGCAATCTAAACCGGTTGTTTAACGTCGGTTTGATCCGAGGGCGTCGGTAGAAGTGCGGGATGGATCAAGATTAATACCACATCGCTGCTTTGGCGAAGAGACGGATGAAGACCCATATATATAGACCCTAGACCCCCTCTTTTTAGATCATCAAGTTCTCAATACAACAATAATACCTCAAGATCCAAGTCATTAGAAACATCGCTTTAGGAGGAGTAGCAATCAAGATTAGAACTAGTAGGAAGGGAGAAATCCGCTCAGGATCGTCGGAGGCCGGCTCAAGATCGGGGCCTCGTTCTTGTAAGTTCTTCATTGTAAGTAGTTTTCAAGTTCGGACACATGCTTAATATGAATATCTTGATCATGTTTATATTCGAGATTATTTGTTCTAGTATTTACTTTGATTACACGTTTAGCATAGTTGAATTCTTGTTATGTTCATGCATGGATTCGTATAGCGCTCATCCTTTCGTTCGGAGGGTGAGTGGTAGAGATGATGTAATCGTGGTGATTAGATCTTATTTACTGCGTTTGCACCCTATGTGCTTAGATTAAGTGTGGTAGATCGTGGTGGTGACGGCACCATTGAGTCCTTTTGCAATCCATCCCCGTATGTAGGCCTAGCGGATGTTATTATTCGGGTTGTTCTAAGTTTAGGCCTTAGTCTTCATGGATTACGTCCTCATGTTTGGATTTAATTAGTCTTTCTTCGATGATTGTTAGATGTATTGCACTAATTGAGTAGGTCCTAACTTATAGTTTAGAGTTACATATTGGGTTTCTAATGCTAGCTAGCCTATGAATTACTATCATCCACTTGCATGACACTTTCTATATGACTATGGTTGAATCTATTTATCAAGAACTTTATCATTATCTTTATTGTGAACTTTGATCCTTGTTTAAGTACTTGATAAGTTTAACACTTTGCACACGAGAGATGACTAGATTAAATGATTAAGATGTTTAGCACCTATGCATAGTTAATTCATGATAGAAGACTTCTTTCCACGTGGTAGATATAAATTCAACACACAGTTCTTACTCCCGGTTAAAATGCTACAATGGTATATTCATATCTCATAAACTGCGGATACCCGATTATAATTGTTTATTTACTTATTAAGAAGTTATCAAGGCATAGCATGAATATTTTATTCCTTGCATATTAGTAGTTTAACTATAGGGATGACAACCTTTTCGGATATGCTATGAGCGCAATGAATATTTCTTTTAGTTTTATCTGAAGCAACATCGATATCTTTCTAAATGCCATTACTAGTTAGTGACATTAGAAATACCAACAGTTGTCCATTGGAGGCCTTGAGTGTAGGCGGGTGTCTCGCTCCCTACTCTCGCCTCGGGACTTGGCACCGTGTTTTTCGCCCGGTTGCTTCCTCGTATATCGGCCGGCTCCTCATGTGACGGCTCCCGAGCACGAGGTGTCGGCTCGGGAGTTCTTGGCGCTGAGGTGCGGCTCTTGAGGTGTTAGCTCCTTAGGCTCCTCGGTGTGCCTGCTGATCAGTGCCGCCTCCTTGGGCTCCTCGGTGCCGGCTCCCTTGTTGTCGGCTCCCGAGGCTCGTCTTGTCTTGGGTCCTTAGCGGTCTTGGAACCTTGAGGAGGGTCGTTGCCTCCCGCCGTCCCCACCATCTTCATCATCGTCGGGAGGAGTCACCATAGGGGGTCGGGTGGCGTACTGGGTCCTTGCTTTGTCTTCTTTGTTGAGCGGAAGGTGGAGTTAACGTCGACATATTCACTCAATGTCCACCTTCGGCCACAAACACGTTGTAACCTGAAGCGGCTCTAGAGTGTTCACCTCGTTATGGCCGGGGATAGTCCGGCTCCCGATCTTCATGTTCTCGCCCACGAACCCAATGTTGACTTGGCACATTACGGAGGAGGGATCTCGTGCGCCATTACTCTTTGCAAGATCCGGAGGAAATACCACCCCCTTGGCCACTACCTTTTTCTTGCCCAACCCGCCGGCGGGTATCAACATATTGTATGGTGTCTCTTCGGTGATATCATCCACCGGGGTCTGTCGGTCAACGGCCAGAGGTCTTCTTTGGGGTTCTTTGGGGTGGGCACGGCATACCGGCGTTGCGGAACATATCGCTTCGGACCCCACCATCACGGGGATCGTTGGTCGTGAGGGCCTCTTTGATGGGCTGTGTGATCATTTGCCGCAAGGCCTCATCACGCCCTTCTGTCTCGGACCCTCCTTGTACCTCTCGCCTCGTGTGATGCGAGGCGAGATCCGACGCCACGAGCCCACCCAGTCGCCCAACTCTTCACGGAGCTCATGCCACGGACCTTGCCGTGATGCTCGAGTTTCCCAAGGCCACCGTCGGCGGATCGTGTCCCAGACGAATCTCGAGGGTCCCATTTGTTCTTAGCCGTAGTGGCCTCTGCTGACCTTCTTCTCGACCTCCTTCATCGGGCTTCGGCCTCACGGCTTCTTGGGCTTGTGGGCGTAGAGGAAGTCCGGCTCCTTTCATCCACGACCCTCATACGGATCCGGCTCTCCGGCTTCTGTCTTTTACGTTCTTCCGCCCCCCCAGCACGCCGGCTTGTGTCGGCGTACCTGCTCTTGCCCAAGTAGTGGGGAAGTTTGTTCCGTTTGGCTAGCTCGAAGAACTTCTCGCTCTTCGCCTTTGCTTCGGGCGTGTTTAGCCTTTTTGCGTAACTCTTCCCATACTTCTTCCGAGATCATGTTGTACTTGGTGAAGGGTAGGCGTCCTTTCTTGTAAAAGTCTCTGCGTTGAGCCTATACTTCCGATTCCGGGAAGCTTCTTCTGCGAGGAAGTTTACATCTTTGCTTTGCACCTTTTCCATATCGGCGCTGGCGGATCACGGGAACCGTTTGAAACCTGCCAAACACCCATAACTTGTCGGTGTTGGGGACGGCTTTCCGTCTTCGATAAGAATGGAGACCTTATCCTTCCACGAAACCACGACACTGAAAGTCTTTGTGCCAGCGATGACCGGGGGCGGCGGTGGCTCGCCTGCGGCCCCAACTCTTGAATGACAAGGACCTCATTGATCTTCTTACGCCTCCCACGGTCTCCCCTTCTCCGCTTGGCTTGTCTCCCTTTGCTTTGCACGAAGAGGTGGCCGTGGGCGTAGGGGGGTTGTTGCTCGAGCCGCTTGTGGAGGGAGAGCGGTGGCCGGGCCGTTCGACTGTACTTCCTTAACCCGGCGCTTCTTGCTTGGTGCCGTCCCTCGGGTTGAAATTAGGATCTTCTTCCTCCTCGATGCGTTTCCTTCTACCCTTACACGGGCTATCACGAGGCTCCGCTTGCATACTCGGGAGTACGAGTCATTTGCCACTTCCGTTGCTAGAGCTAAGCGACTCCCATTCAAGCTCGAGGCTGTTCTTGTTCATTCGCCTTTTCAAGGCGAGAGGCTGTTCTTGTTCATTTGCCATTTCAAGCTACAAATATATAAATTGTTATAAATTGTTATAAATTGTTATAAATGGTTATAAATTGTTATAAATTGTTATAAATTGTTATAAATGGTTATAAATTATTATAAATTGTTATAAAATGGTTATAAATTGTTATAAATTGTTGTAAAATGGTTATGATGCCCATGCGTGTGAACTTTTCATTTTTGAACTTTTCACGCCTCGAAATATGAAATTTGAATTTTTTACACATTCGGACGACATTTTGAAAGCACTAGGCGACCATGATTTAAAAAGTCATGAACACGGAAACTTAATAACTCATCAAGATCTAAATTTCATATATATATAGGTCATTTTTGCATACGACAAATTGTTACAAGCGTGTAGTTCAAAAATTACTAGTCTCCCATCATGGTTTCACGAAACTTCAGTGTGAGATATTTGTATCATTTTGGACTATTGTTTACATTAGAATAAGCTGCAATTACATATCATTTTGGTCTTTGGTGCATTGGTGGTCTTCTTCTCGCCATCGGGCGGGTCCATGGCATCATTTTAGTCTTGTCGGGATTGATTACGTTCTCCGGTGCCTTCATCTTTTTGGAAAATCAGAAAGAGCTTGAACTCATCATAGTTGTTGTATGTTTGGGACTCTGGGACCCCATCGGCTCCCACGATCCATTTGCTTTCTCCCGCGACAATATGTCTATTTATGTTCTCAGCGTTCATGTAGTAGGCTACTTGTGCGACATCTTTATACCGGACACTTTGAAGGTTCACGGTTGGTTAGCCCAAAATCGTCCACTAGAACCGCCCAGAAGGCTTGACCCAACAGCAACGGGAAAACATTACACTGTGAGGTTACCGCCGTAGTCAAGTTCCCATATTTCTTCGACTTGTGCGAAGCATGTCATCTTCTCCCCGTCCCGGCTGTTCCACGCCCTCATATCGAACACCGCTATTACGTGATGCACTCTTCTTGTCCTTTTCTTTTGTGTGGAACCTGTACCCGTTGACATCATACCCTTGCCACGTGGTGACACATGGGCGGCCACGACACAAGCTTCTTCACAGATCTACGCATCATCTCACGGGGAATGTTACGCTTTTGGAGCCACCGGAGGAAAGTGCTCTTGTGTTCCTTCTCTGCCCGATCATTCGGACGGTTCTTGCGCTTGCTACTTGCACTACGGAGCTCTTTGAGGTGCTTTTTCACGTATCCGTCCATGATCACCAATTGATGAAGGATCTTTGTAGTGAGCGTCTAGCACTTTGTCCCTATGTATGTCGGTCGCGTGCTTTTCGGCCCGCGCACCCCATCCCCGAGGTTCTTCCTTCATGTTGATGCACTTTGGAAGCCCAATAGCCCTCCCATCTTTTTATGTACTTCACACACCGGTTCCGGGCCTCCCGGCTTGTGTATGCCTCGATCATAGAGCCCTCGGGTAAGCGGTTATGATTGAATCGATTGAGGGTAGACATTAGTCGCTCGGTGGTCCACATCGCTGTAGGTACACGGGTCCCGGTGTTCAATCGATCAACCATGTGCATCATCGGGTGTGGCATAATGTCGAAGAACGGCGGTGGGAAACACATCTCTATCGGCACATTGTTTCGGCGATGAACTCTTTTCGGAGCGGGTCTGCTTTTTGGCAATTACCTTCGGTTGATTTGGTTAAAGAAGTATGAAATCCTTGTGACCACCATCTTCACGTATTTTGGACGAACGACTTTGATCACAATTGGAAGGAACACCGTCGGCATGATGTGAGCATCGTGCGTGTTGAAGTTCGTCATTGTGAGGTCTTTCATGGATACCGGACTCTTGATGTTGGAAGAGAAACCCGTCGGTACCTTGATACCCCGCATCAACCGACACATAGCCAACTTCTCGTCTCGTTAGGTTGTAGGCGCGCACGGGAGTTCGACTTTACCGTTCGAAAGCCGTGTAGCGTGAATTTCGGTCGGATGCCCATGTCAACAAGATCCCCGGCGTGACTTCACACCATCCTTCGTCTTGGTCTTGATATCCATCGGAGAGACCGATCTCGCTTTTCGAAGACATTTTTCTCAAGGTGCATCGATCGATCGCGTGGGGTGTATCGCGGTATCTTCGATTACTTTAGATACTTGAAGAAGATTGACTTCTTCTTGAAAGGAGGCACGGTGGGCGCTCCTTCCTCCGGTTTATCCCTCTTTAAACTTCTTTGTCTTGGAGGTGCCGTCTTCCTTATCATCGTCTTTCTTCTTCTTCTTTCCAAACTCGCACTCCAAGTCCTTCACCATGTCAAACACCTTGGGACCATAACTAGTCGGTCTTGCGATGAGGTTTCGACTTCGCCCTTGTTGTCAAAGTACACATTCATTTTTGGATCTACGTACCTATGCTTGCTGCCCAGAGGAAGCGTCACGTGTTCCATGTACACGGTTTTGCCGGATCCCTTCGGGTAAGTGGAGCGGGTTTCTTCAATGCAAGCTACACGGGCGGTCTTCCCTTTAATCTGCCCCGATAATGAAAAAAACAAAGTAGGGTAATCGGTGATGGTGACAAAGATGATGGCGCGAAGAGTGAACTTCTCCTTGCGGTGCGCATCAAACATCTTGACCCCATCATCAAACGGTACCTCCATCTCCTCCATGAGCGGCTCCAGGGAACACATCTATATCGTTCTTAGGGCTGCTCCGGAAAATGAGCATGGTGAGCAAAACATACCTGCGCTTTTGACAAAGATGTTGAGGTAGATTGTACATGGTGAGGACGGCCGCCCACGTCTTTGTGCGTCTTTGCTCAGTCACCGAATGGGTTCATTCCGTCGGTACTCAATGCGAACCGAACGTTCTGGGCTCCTCTGCAAAGTCGGGGTAGGCGGCGTCGAAGTCTTGCCATTTAGCCCAGCATCCGAAGGGTGCCGTAGATTCCCGATCATCCTTCACACGATCGCTAGATGCATGCCACGCCATGTGCTTAGCATCCTCGGGGTTCCCATAGAGAGCCCGACGTCGATGGCGGGAAGGTACCATTGGCAATGGGGCGTTTCCTCTGCGTGTAACCTTCCTCTTCCTCGTCTGCGTTGACATGATCTTCTTCGCGGCCGCCTTTGGTTTCTTCGCCCCCTTCTTCTTCTTTTTCGCCCGTCTGTTTTTCCTCATCGGCGTCATCGTCCCGCGCGACATCCGGCATTCCGCTTGTATCGACTAAGCGCCCGCAGTCGCGGACAACGGGTCAAATTCTCGTCTTGATCGCCCGATATAGGATACGGTGGTTGGGGCGGGGCATCGAACTTCTTCACTTTCATCGCCACTGGGCGGATCAACTTCTTAGCGCGATACGCTAGCAGGAACCTTGTTAGGCGATGGATACGTCGAGGCCGGGTAACTTACGAGCTCATTGAAGCTAGTGTCGGACCGACCATGGCGAGACTTCAACATCGGCAAGTTCGGGGTAAAACTTCGGCGCCCGTGCAACCCTCCCGACCGTCTTTGTAAAGAGGATCAATCTGCTTTTCGCTTCATCATGTTTGAAGTTTTCCAACCATCTCGGGCACCCAAACGTATCGTCGTCCTCACCGAAGTCGGTTGACCAAATCTTCAAAAACCCGGACATCCTCGGCTGCGTCATAGGATTCTCTGCGCCGTCCCCTCCACCACCACCACCGTCATCGCCGTCATCGTCGACGTCGGTAGATGGTTTCAACAAATCGATGGAATTGGACCGGCCGGTGGACTTTTACGGTGCTGCATCGGCCGGGGGGCGCACAGTGCTTGTGGATCGAGCGGTGGAACTTCTTCGCCGTGAAAAGTCCGTGACCAAATAGTCACCGACGAAGCCATGCATGATTAGGTGAGATCGCCGCGACGGTGTCGGAACGCTTTTTGATTCTTGCATTTTGCGCCGCGGACGGATGATCGACCTGTTGAATTATCTCATTTGTTGTGTCGCCGCCGAAACAACAAACTTCTTCACCTCATCAAAGTATTCGTCATCAACCCTCTTCATCTCATACATCCAATGGGCTCGGTGCCTCTCCATCCTCTGATCGATCCCCTGCTCTTCCAAAAGCTTAATTAGTGCCGTTACATAATACTCAAACCAAAAAAAAAAAAAAGGAGAACAAGTCCCACCATAGAATCTAGATCTAGAGAAAGACAGTTTTCTCTCTCCTCCAAAACCAAAAAAAAAAAAAGATAAAGTTGCACCCGTAGATCTAGATCTAGAGAAAGGCGCTTTTCTATCTCCTCCAAACCAAAAAAAAAAAAAGTCTCACCATAGATCTAGATCTAGAGAAAAGGCGTTTTCTCTCTCCTCATGTGTCTCTAGATTTAGAGAGGGGATGAAAAAGAGGGAAAGAAAGATCAAAAGAGGCATTAACTCGACCAATTAATGTCTTCTCCTCCACCAAATCAAAGTCAAAACACTCAAATCAAAGTTTTTGTCGGTTTTGGATCAAAAAACCTCCCCCCCCCCCCCACAAGAGTTGGAAGAGGAAGTTCGTGGAGAAGATGAAGGGGCGGCCGTCCGGTATTTATAGGCTGCGGCCTTTTACGTGGCGGGCGCCCTAACGTGCCCGCCACGCCAAAAGCGCGTGGCGCGGCGCGCAACGCGCCCGCCGCCGATTAAGATCTTTGCGTGGCGGGCGCGTTGCGGCGCCCGCCACTCAAAAAGATCGTATTTTACGTGGACGGGCGCCGCAACACGCCCGCCCGTAAAAAGAGCTGCCCCGGCCGCGGCGGGGCCATATCTTTTACGTGGCGGTTTCAAGTTGCGCCCGCCACGGAAAAAATCCGGCCCCTACTTGAAAAAATCAAATCGGTACTGGTGGGTATGAACCAACCCTGTGCTGTGCTTGTGAGGACGGAGCGGGCGGACGAGGGAGTCATGGTCGTGGTCGTCGATCGTGACAGTCGTGCACGCAGCGCAGAACTACGGCAATCGCCAGGATTGTTTTTCACGCGGTGCACGGGCGGGGCCCAGCCGAAAAAAAATAGTACTGTGGTCAATATGTTGGATTGTATCACCCAAGTACTTCGTACATAATAAAGACGTTGGATTGTATACGTGGTCAAGATGTATTGTGGGCATCTGGCCGCTACTTGTTAGCTCCAACAAGACCAAGATTATTTGAGCCTCCCAATTTTTACAGCATAATCGTATATAGCTATTAATAAAACGAGAAAATTTCAGTTCATTCATCGTCTTTTTCTTTCACCTCCTTTTCAGTCCGCCTACATACATCTAATAAAAAAGAATCACGCCACGGTACGGAAAAAGGCAATTAAAATCCGTACGAAATAGAAGTTACATATGTCCATTTACATCGGCTAGGCATACACGATCATGTGGTCATTGTTTCGGCCATAGAATCCCAAAAGCATACGTCATTGGTCACGTGTACAAATTTCATATAACTATATTTGTATCTATATCTATAATAACACGGAAGCAATCATGTTGGGATGCTAATAAAAAACTCCAAAACAAATCGATTGAATTCATTTTGTTTTAGTAGATTAATTAAACTAAAAATCATTATTTTAAAGAGGTGAGTAAAAATACTTATGTTAGTATGGTGTGTTTAGTATCAGAATTTTTTTATTGTTGTAACAAAAATTTATGTTAATAGTGACAACTCACTATCACTATGCTCGCCTAGTGATAAAATAATTGTGTTAACATAATGATTTTTTATGGTCATTCATCCTAAACTGCACAACAAATTATGTATCTCATTACAACGCACGGGCATATTTGTTAGTATATCTCTAAATCATACTCCCTCCATCTCAAATTGTAAGTCATTCTAAAAAAACTTTGAGAGTCAAAACATCTCAAGTATGACCATTTTTTTTTTTAGAAAGTGCACCCATTGGTATGTACTTCATTAAGGGAAAATAGAGTTTTACACGTTCTACACTTTAGCCAAAACAATTGATCGAAGCGCCTAAAAACACACATACAAGAATCACCGGCTTAAACGGGCGGTGCGGTACGGTTGTACTAAAAGTTAGACTAATGTGCGGCGAGTGGATGACTGAAGCAGCTGCGGCTACACCGAAGTATGACTAATTTATATAATAAGATAATAACATTTAAGGTAATAACGAAAAAGGCTATAAATTTTAGGACCTAAAATTCATAATGAAATAGGAAAAATCATTTTATGTCATACTCCTTGTTAGTTTTAAAATAGAAACAAGTCTACTTATTTTCTTAACCGTTGAAGTCTTGATTTTATTCTTGAACTTCGCTATTCTTGAAGTCTAAAACTAGGCAACTTGCTTCCCTCTATATTGATGGGGACACAAGAAACACAAATACACTATTTAAAACTTTTTTTGCAAATTGTCATATAATTTAAATTTAGATTCAGTTTTGAAAATGAAAAATTATCTAAAAATCTTGAAGACTCCAAAATATTGTAACCAATGTCTAAGCACGAAATAACAACTTGCCATAACAAAAGGTCAAGTGCAACTAACACGAATGCAGGGTTCCTTGCATTTAGTGTTTTGTGAAACTTTTTCAAAATAAAAACAGACTATTCACAAAGATGTTTTCATGAGCTCTAAAATTTTATAGTTTTTTTAAAAGTACTTTTCTAGATTTTTATATTCTTCCAATTTTTAGAGCTAAACCCAGATTTATAAGCTTTTTGAGTGTCAATGCATGTTTGATATGAGTATCATGCAAATTAAATAAAGTGACACATCAACAAAATTGATGACTTGGCAGGGTCATTAAATGAGGGAGTTTCATCATATGAAACTCATCCGGCTTGGTTACCTAGTTTACTGATCTTGGTAACAATGTCATGAAACTATGCACCGAGTCGGTCTCAATGGAGAGTTTCACCTCCCAGTTTCCCGATATGAAATAATTCTCTCTCACAATATAAAGTTTCATCACAGGTTTCATAGATTATTTTACTATTCTGTGGGTTCCAAACTTACTTTTTTTTTGTTATTAGTTCTTGAGGGATGAAACCCGATCTTTTTTTTCAATGGGGATTTCACACGATTTCCAAGTCGTTGGAAACAATGCTTAAAAAGTTTAACCACGGTGAAACGTCTTTCTCTCTCTCTCTTTTAGAGTTTCATGCAAAAAAAGTGAGTTTGTGCTGATGTGGCACCCTATTTGAAATCCCCGTGAAACGCCATTGAGGCTGGCCTAAGGCTCCGTTTTAGCACAACTCGGCTTCACCAATGAAGTTGATTTTTTTTAGTTTTTAGCTTCCTAATCAACTTTGTTGGTTAAGGTGACCTGTTTTGGTGACTTAGTTTGGCAGTACAACGTATATATATATGAGACCAAAAGAAAAACTTACTATACCACCTTTGTTTTTCTTTATCTTTTATTTTTCTCTCCTTATCTCCTCACATGTACTTTCTTGGCATAATAGTCATTTTGATCTCTAAACTATTACTTGAGGCTCAACTTCATCCCTGAATTTTAAAACAACAATTTTAGTCCTCACACTCTACGTTTAGGCTCAGTTTCATTCTAGAACTATGAAGATGATCATTTTGGACCTCAAACTTTGTATTTTGGGCTCAAGTTCATCCTAAAACTATGATTATGATCATTTCAATCTTCAAACTTTGCATTTTTGGCTTTTGAACCTTTATTTCCAAACTCAACTTTATATATAATTATGTGTGGAACATTGTGTTATTGAATATAATAGTACCATTTTTATATACCCCACTATAACTGTTTTTAAGCAATATAGTTGCTTCAAATGCTATTTATTCCAGGATATATTGAAACAATAATATACCTACAACTTTTTCCTTAGCTATATTTCTAGCGCTAGGCTCAACTAATAACCATTTGTGTGTAAATAATACTTTTTATCCATTAGCTACAAAAATTCATATCTAAGAAAAAAACTCTATAGGCACATGTGTCAGTAATATTAGTTGTCGTCTTTTGGCCGATGGATAAAACAATTAGCTTACAAATATTTAAGACGGCAGCATGTTCATCCAGCTTCACCGAGATTTTGGACACACAGTTAGTTGGTACCCATGTTCCTATATTAATTAATTAATAACTAATAAGTTGTCATCTTTTGGTACCCATGTGCCTATTTTAGACACACGTGTCAGTAATTTTATCTATTGTTTATCCTAAAGTTGCCGTCTTTTGGTATAGTGGGCTTACATGTGTCAATAAAAGCTAAATGAAACTATTTTTTTTTTTTCAGTTCTCTACCCTCATCCTCGTGTGACAGAAGGGGAAAAACAACTTTTCATTTTTAAATAAAAAATCACTTTTTTAAATTATACAATATGGTGCGGCGCTACGGCTCTCGACCTAACTCTGTTTCTTTGGAATTAGAATAGTTGAGAACAAAGTGGCGAACGGGTGCGTAAAAAAACATGGGAATTGGCCGAACAGTTCGGGCCAAATCTTGAAGAAAGCTCAAACGCACACACTCAATCATACATACGTAAACACTATCCGCACCCTCCAACAACGTCAACATTGACGCCTCATTTTCGACAGAAAAACGCCGCTTATATTACTTAAAGTTAACACATAGCGTCAGTAAATACTAGGAAAATGAAAAAGGTACGAGCAGTGAGATTTGAAATCTGGTGGGTAGAAGATGTTTTGAAAAGAGCGGTTTGGCCCCAAAAAAAAAAAAAAAAAAAGAAACAGCTCACGAAGTCCTAATAAAGAGGCACGGGCCAGACTAGGCCGTCGGGCTCAGGCTGGGGCTGGCCCACGTTTGCTCAGGTCCACTTGGAATAGAAACAAGCAAACGACATCATCCATCCCCGTCCCTCTCCGCCCCTTCAGCTTTCACCCCTCGCCGCCGCCGTCGCCGCCGCGCTCGTACCTGCGGATTCCCGCGCCGTATCCTGCGGGAGAAGTGTTCTAACGGGCTACATCCCACCACTGCACGATGTCGGCAGCGGCACGGGTGCTGCCGAAGGCGGTGACCTTCGTGACGGGCAACGCCAAGAAGCTGGAGGAGGTCCGCGCCATCCTCGGCACTTCCATCCCTTTCCAGTCGCTGAAGCTCGACCGTGAGTATCTATCTCTCTCTCTCCGGGCATCTGCAACCTTACAGGAGTAGCAGCCTAGCAGATAGAGTTTTAGCGCTAGCGGTTCAAGTGCGCGCCACCACACCGAAGTGTGGCCTTTGGCTTGTTATCTGCCAATCGATGAATTAGGAATTTGAGATACAGTGATACATCAAGGCAGGAGCTCCCGGGTCTTGTTATATCTGATCAGCTGATATCGCTGATGGTATCGAATTCTTTCGATTTTTAGTGACTGGAGATTCAGGACAGATAACACCACGTGCCCTTTTCTCTGATCAGTCATATCTTCAGGGTGTCAGTAATTTAATAGCAAAGCTTCGCTGAAATTTCTCAAGGACTTCCTGTGATATAATCAAGAAATTCATGAAACAGTTAGGTAGCAAACATTGGAAAAATACAGATATATAAGGGAAGGTGGACTGCATCAGGTGTTCTGGGTTAAATAGTTGTTTAGTTACTGATGACCTGAATGCTAAACACAGCCTTGTGATTCTTTTCTTTTGCGTTTCTGAGGTTAATACTGACTAAGAATTTGTTAGTAGTTGGGGTTATCACTGGCGGATCTAGGATTTCAATCATGGGGGTACGGACCTAAGTGGCGCAATTTGCTAATGATATATAATATGAACTTAAGTGACGTGATTTAATAAGAGAAATTTTAAAATGCTCTTTATATCCTTTATAACTTATGGAAATAGAGATTTTGGTGAAGAAAATTCCCTCCAGCAACTCTTTAATTAGATCTCCAAATATAGACATCCTACATTCGGATTTTCGTGTTTAGCTAAAGATGGAGAACAGTTATGGCTCTATGTGCGCACACGGTATAAAATGTCATTGAAGTGTACAAAGATATAGAGAGCAATTTTCAATCAATTAACTCTCCAAACAATGATTTATTGAGTAAATTTTATAAAAACTATTGGAGATACTCTATGCATACAATTCATCAACATTTATCTAGGAGTATACAAACATAGTCGTTTAAAGGTCTTTACATAAGCATATTAGTTCCTTCTTGAACAACTCTTTTATGCTTTATTGAATAATATAAAAATACTTAGATCATTGTTTTAGATAATAATAAATATATTATAGGTATATATACTTACTGTTTCTAAAAATTTTGGGGTACAGTTGTACCCCCATGCTACTATACTACATCAGCCACTGGTTATCAGTGGAGGTGCAAGAATTATATGTATGCACTGAAATGGAAGTCCGGGCTACCCACATTTGAAAATTCAGATTCTGACATCCTACAAATTGATATTTCTTCTCCAGTGTACTGCCGGATGCTCCATAGCCAAACATCATATCGAACTCTACAATGATATTTTCTTAAAAAAACATTATGATGGAACTCATACAAGTTCACCACAACCACTACATCTAACGGTTTTGATGATATATCATGTCTTTACTTCTTCCATTCCAAATAGTTCACTTTGGCTCTGTCCTAAATCAAACTTTTTTACTTCGAAAAAGTTTTAGAAAATATATTAAAAATTACAAATTCAAATAAATGCACCATCAAATTATATTTCATGAGAATTTAATGAAAACTTAAATGATGCTTTTTTCAATAAACTCAGTCAAAATTAAAGAAGTTTGATTGAAGGCAAAACCAAAGTGAGCTATAATTTAGAATGGAGGGACGGCTTCATATTACTTCGTGTATTGCTTTTATTTTTCTTTCTTAATACAAAACATAAGATCTCTTTGTACACTTTGTCTGTTAAATTGTACTTGGCAGTGCCAGAACTTCAAGGGGAGCCAGGAGGACATATCCAAAGAGAAAGCACGAATGGCTGCATCTCAGGTACTTCCATGTTTCTGACCGCCGCATCTCGGGTACTTTCAGGTCTGGTTGAAATCTTCCATCTTGTTCTTCATATAGGTGAATGGGCCTGTACTGGTGGAGGACACCTGCCTGTGTTTTAATGCACTCAAAGGTCTACCAGGTGATTTATTTGCATTGTTCTTCCTTAAGTTCTTGTAAATTGATTATGCAGAATTTGACATGCACATCTTTCTGCTGCAGGACCCTACATGTAAGTCCTTTTATTGCTCAAGAATTCTAACTGTACAATCTTATCCCCAAGTCACACTTAATAAACATTCTTGGGCAACATAACTCATTGGCAGACTATCTTAATCTTTGGAGCCTCCAATGCCATTACTAATGTATCTGCTCTTTGTTTGGATATCTTGCATACATGAATGAACAGAAAGTGGTTTCTTGAGAAGATTGGGCATGAAGGTTATAGAGCCAACTGATTCTCATCTCTTTTGTTCCTGGTTATTTTATGTTTTGATGACTAAATAACCTTGTGCACCATTTTTTATAGGTTTGAACAATCTGTTAAAAGCTTACGAAGATAAATCAGCGTTTGCTATGTGCATCTTTTCTCTTGCTCTTGGACCTGGAGAGGAACCAATCACATTTGTTGGAAAAACTGCGGTAAGATGTCATTTTCTGTTTATGGACTTTTGATGTCCGATCAGGCATGCAGCTGTCATGAACTGATTTATTAAAATCCTTGCTACAGTGCCTCTATTGGCAAACCTGTAGTAGCAAACTACAGAAGAGAAAAATGATGAATCATAAGCTCCATCAGATTGTTTGTTAGCCCTGTTCCAACAGCATGATTGCCTTTCGCCCAAATAATTTGATTGTATCATAGCACTTTGATGAATGCCACAACATATTTGTTTTTGGAATGTCATGTTTTGAGACTGGCTCTCTTTGTCCAGGGAAAGATCGTACCTGCTAGAGGTCCTAATGATTTTGGATGGGATCCTGTATTCCAGCCAGATGGTTTTGAGCAAACGTGAGTACAGTATTTTCCTGACAGTGCACACTCCTCCTGCATCCTTCTTCACACTGATTGAATAACATGTAATGCAGATATGCTGAGATGCCCAAGTCAGTGAAGAATGAAATATCTCACAGAGGGAAAGCTCTTGCTCTGGTGAAAGAACACTTTGCATCTGCTAGCTATACAGTTCAGAGCGATGGCTCAGCTTAAGTTTGACCATGGTTCCTAGACGAATGAACATCACATTCTGGAATGTAAACTGAAACTAGTTTTAGTGGAAATACTGTGCCATAATGTTAAGCTTATTCATAGATGTACCGTGGTTTGTTCGATTGTGATATACTTGGTGCCTATTATCTATACGGTTCAGAGCGAGGACTCAGCTTAAGTTTGACTATGGTTCCTAGACGAATGAACATCACATTCTGGAATGTAAACTGAAACTAGTTTTAGTGGAAAATACCTGGCATACTGTTAAGTTTATTCATAGATGTACCGTAGTTTGTTTGATTGTGAAATACTTGGTGCCTATTATTTTCAACTTATGATATTTCTTCACTGGATTTTGGATCAACATTAGAATATGAAGGAGAGATACAGCTTCTGCCCTCGATTATGCATTGCAAAAGAACCAAATCACAAACTGGATAAACAAATTATCACAGCAACCTTCAGCACCAATATTGATAAGCAAATTATCTCAACACACCCAGATTTTCTCACGAGAGACTACACACTATCTGCACTTCAGCAGCTGCAGAAGACATCAATTCAGTACCAATGTCGATAAACAAATTATATCAGCACACCCAGATTCACACGAGCGACTACACACTATCTGCACTTCAGCAGCTGCAGAAGACATCAAAAGAATCGTTGCAACTCGAAGCCTGAAAACCTATCACTCTCTAGGGCCTCCTGAGCTTAACGTGGAGAGGCGGCTCCTTGTAGGTGGTGACTCGTTCCCTGGCCTGCCGCAGCGGTCTTCCAAGAGATGATCTGCGCAAAAACTGGTGCACAGGCTTATCACTGCCAGAAGAACTCTCTGGATCGATCTTGCAGCTGCTGATGGCGAGCTGGACGTCCTCTATCTCGAACAAGTCCTCCGTGCGGCTGCTTGTCTGAGGTGTTCTCATGGACTTTCTGCGGAGGAAGGCCAAAGATCTTAGTAAAACTGAACTGTCAAACAGAACTCAACTGTCAAAACTTCAGCATGGGTTTTGAACTAGTGTTTACCGTCTCTGCGAGGCATCCCTATCCTTATCCTTCGGAGGAAGCGCCAGTTTCGCTGATGTCGTAGGTCCTAGAGCTGAAAAACATGGCATTCGGTCACGCATTCAGACCAAATCGATACCAGGTCATGTGGGATAATCGGCTAACTGAGGATTGGGGGTTATTACATCGAGATCTCAGCACCCGTTTCCTGCTGGCGTTCCCGGACCTCTGGATGCTCCTCGCTGGCTCTGCATCGAGCACATCTCCATCCTTGGTCTGCGCAGGCGCAGCTCTGTCAGGACCAGGATGCTGCGTCCGTTGCACAGGTGCCTTGAGCCGCGGCATCGTCTTCTTTAGAACCTGACACAAAGTCGGCATTGGACACCATTGTTCATCAAAAAGGAAAAATGACCGGTGGACAAGGAAATGAACGAGAAGATTACAGGGAGAAAACAGTAGTGTCTTGGATCCGGCGTACCTCCAGTTCAGATGTTTTCACTTTAAGGCTGGCTCTTGAGCACGCAAGCTCATGTTGCAACGCTTTCAACTTCATCAGTTAGAATTAGAAAAGAAACCACAGCTCAGATTCTTGCTGAACATGCTATGAAGAAATCTACAATGTCTGACGATATCAAAACTGTACTTACCCTGTTTCTTCCAAGGTTAACCTCCTGCAAAATTGATAAAGAAAACAAAACAATGAGCGGCTAAATATGCCACACGGCGACTAAACATGCTTAGCAGCAAAGACTTTGAACCAAGAACTGAACATTCTAAGCTTTCTTGCGGGTAGTTGGAGGAAGAAGCAGAGGGGGGACATACCGTCATCATCTGGGAACTGGTCCGGGCAAGTTCCCAGTTGGCGTGGCGCAGCTTCTGAATGATCTCGCTGCACAGACAGACACCCAAACCAAACCCAAACGAGTTAGATAGATCGAAAGGGGGAATAATAATAATACCCCAAGACCACTGCCCAAGAACAAGAACCATGACCGGTAGAAGAAGAATTCGGCGGGAGCAGAGCGCGCAGAGACTTACTCTCTCTCCGCGAGGAGCTTGACGAGTTCCTCGTTCTTCTGTTGTTCCAGTAAAGCAGAGAGAGAACAAGAAAAAAGAAGATCGACGTTAGCCATACACGTCACGCCCAGACAAGTATCAGGAAGAAGATGAAGACGGGATTATGTAAGGGCGCTCTTACCCTCACTAGCTCCGCAAACTCCTCAACACCGCCGCCGCCCGCGCTCGCCGGAGCCGGGCACGCCGACGACTCGTCCGCCGGCACCGTCGCGTCGTCGAACGGGTCGCGCGTGCTTAGGTTGGTGATGTCGCAGAGCGTCTTCCTCCTCGCCCTGCGCTTGGCGGTCGACGTCGCGTCCGATGGCAGCGTCTTCTTGGACAGCGCGGCGGCCGCTGGGGGTGAGACGGCCTGTTGGGGCGTGAGGACCGGCGCCTCCACCTCCATGGCGGCCTGTCCGTCAGCCATGGAGATTGGAGTGGGGGCGTGCGTACCAAGCGATGAGCAGCAACTGGGCGAGAGAGAGAGAGAGAGGGAGAGAGGCGCGGGGTGGAGATGCTGAGATCTAGGGAGGGGAGCCTTGGGAGGGAGGGAGGGAGCCTTGGGAGGCCGTTTTGCGGGGGTTGAAGATGGCAGAGGGGCGGCGCAACGGCTGGTTGGAAGGCAGCGCCCTGACCTGACCTGACCTGACCCTATTGAAGACGGCAGAGGAGCGGCGCGCAACGTTCAAACTCGTGTGGTGTGGTGTGGTGTGGGGTGCGGACCGGATCGGGGTGAAAAAAAGGGCCGGCCTATATCGAGGGCACGGCCCGCTAAAGCCTGGCTCGAGCATGACACGGCCTACTACTAGTCATGTCCGTGCTGGTCCGGCCAGCAATCCTTCCTTCTAATTCTCCAAAAGAAAAAAAGAAAATCCTTCCTTCCTAATCCTAATGAAAAAAAAAAAAAAGAGAATAACAAGAACGTAACGAAGGCGTCCATCAATTACGAGTGACCAATCGTTACAAATCTTCTAGCCATCATCCACATTTGTAATCAGCTCAAGTGTGAACCCAACCCATCATCCTACACCATGTCGGGCCGTGGTCAGCAGATCAATTCGTCCGTGTCATGCCCATGATGTCAAGGCAAGCCTGAATGAAGGCTCGGCCAAAACCTCCAAAGGAAAGCACCCAACATGGATGGATATCTCCTTTTTGTGTTGTGTTAGTGTGGTGAATGAATCTACGGAAGCAAAGGATTTTGTAGCTCACGCGCCGCCGATTCTTGCTTAGTCCTCGGCGGATGCAAAGGGAAACGAACGGGTTTTGGGTTTTGGCAAGTAAAGATGACGTTGACGTGTCCTACGGTCATGCCATACCGGCTTCTGTGAGTTGAACAAGGATAAGCTGCAGAGGACTCCGTGCTTTTCACGGAACGGTGGTGATTCTGATCTGGGGATGATTGCGGTGCCAAGCCTAATTAACATCACCAAGCTTACTTAACGGCTCAGGACGTGTGGTAACATGTACTTGCACGCTAGTTATGTGCAAGCGTACACGAACTAATCTTTTTGTTTTGCGAGAGATGGGAGTCCGGACTGTCGGTCTGGGTCTGAACTTTGCAGACAGCAGAGGCAGCAGCAGCCAGCGGAGTCAATCCACAATGCCAAATCATCGTTTGTTCTTTGCTCTGGCCCGTGACGCTATCAGTTGGACTCTAGTAGTAGTAGCCGAAATCTAAAACACTCTCGGGCTTAGTTAAAATCCTACTCGATATTTATAGTTAAAAAATACAGCTTCTAATTTTACTTTTAGCTAAACGTTCTTGTCTACAATCAAATTCAAGACCGAAAAGTGACAAGTGTTTTTGTTTTCACGGAGGGAGTAATGATTAGTGCAAGAACGATCTTTAATATGCAGGATTAATCATACTTTTCTTCGTTCCTAAAGAGAAATTAAATATCGATAAGCATATACTCCCTCCATACTGCGGTATTAGAAGTCGCTTTATGATTGTGCATCTGCGAAGGAGTTATTAATTAGGGGTAATTTTTCCATGTAACCCCCATTAAATAGTATTGCGGTATGCATTATAGTCAAAGCGAGCCAGTGCTGGATTGGCTAGCGCAGCTTGCTGGGCGCATGGGCCAGTGTGGTGCAAGTTCGATTCCCCACGCTCTAACTATTTTTCTTTGGTTTTTGGGGCATTTATATAGGGGTGGTCCAAGACTTCTATATATACGTGTTCCTTCTTTTGCATGGAGGGAAAGAGGGAAGATCCTGCACGTCGAAGGATATACTTTCCTTGGCTCCACTCAACAAGACATGAGAAATCGGAAACAACAATTATACCACACTAAGGAATGGATCGCGTCATTCAAGAAAAAAGTAAGAAGAAAATGTGTTGATGTTGCTCTCTCTCTCACCCTACTCAATTTTGCATTTCTCTACCGTTTTGGTGCTAGTATCTCCGCCCCACGCACTCTTTCAACCTCAAACCCTTCCCTTTACGTTTTTAACAGGCAAGCAAGCCATCTCATCTCCCCCAGGTGAGTCCAAATCACCTCACCTCTTTCTTCTCTCTCTTCCCCTCGAACCCCATCTCTCTCTGCTCCTCCAGTCCGCTGTTCATCCCCTTCCCCATTCACACTCGCTGCCACTGCCATTGGTGCGTGCCCCAATCCGAAGCTCCAACCAAATCTCAGGAGCTTCGTCCCTGAATCCATGCCCCCACTACTATCCTCACTCCGCTGCCACTCCCCTGCATTGCTATAAATCCCACCCACTGCATCTTGGCTACCTCTGGCCCATCTAATCCGCCGCCAAGGGACCATGGCCCGAGCTCCCAAATCCACCGGCATTGCCTTCTCCCTCCTCCTCCTTTTGACCGCCGCCGCCGTCGCCGCCTCGGACCTCTCTCTCCTCAACTCCACGGTCCCTGACCCCGCCGCCGTCGTCGCCGACTTGCACAGGTACTAACTACAGTTCACCCAAATCCAGTCTTTTTTCAAGCTGTTGCTGCTGCAAAGCTGCAGCCTTTTCTTTACAAGAAGAAGAAGAAAGGTGGGTTCCGCTAGCTGATGCTGAATGCCGTCTATCACGTGCAGCAAGGTGGCTTCGTCGCGGCGTCGGATGCAGGAGGCCGGCGGCGGGTGCATGACGGGCAACCCCATCGACGACTGCTGGCGGTGCGCGGGCACGGACTGGCGGCAAGACCGGCAGCGTCTGGCGGACTGCGGCATCGGGTTCGGCCGGAACGCGCTGGGCGGCAAGGGCGGTCCGTTCTACGTGGTGACAGACTCCTCGGACCTTGACGCCGTGAACCCGTCCCCGGGCACGCTCCGCCACGCCGCGATCCAGGAAGGTCCCCTGTGGATCGTGTTCGCGTCGGACATGTCCATCCGCCTGAACGAGGAGCTCCTCGTCAACAGCTACAAGACCATCGACGGCCGCGGCGCCAAGGTCCACATCGGCGGCGGCGGCGCGTGCATCACGCTGCAGTACGTGTCCAACGTGATCATCCACAACGTGCACGTCCACGACTGCGTCCCCGCGGGCAACGCCAACGTGCGGTCGTCGCCGACGCACTACGGGTGGCGGACGCGGTCCGACGGCGACGGCATCTCGCTGTTCGGCGCCCGGGACGTGTGGGTGGACCACTGCGCGCTGTGGCGGTGCGCCGACGGGCTCGTGGACGCCATCATGGGGTCCACGGCCGTCACCGTGTCCAACAGCTACTTCGCGCACCACGACGAGGTGATGCTCCTGGGGGCGTCCGACGCGTACCTGCCGGACTCCGGGATGCAGGTCACCATCGCGTTCAACCGGTTCGGCCCCGGGCTCGTGCAGCGGATGCCCCGGTGCCGGAGAGGGGTACTTTCATATCGTCAACAATGACTACACGTCGTGGGAGATGTACGCCATCGGTGGTAGCGCTAACCCTACCATCAATAGCCAGGGAAACCGGTACATCGCGCCCGCCGACCCAAACGCCAAGGAGGTGAGTCGTCACAGCCTGGTTATGGCTTGGGTTCTTTGCTTTGGAGGGCAGAGCACGGCACGGGCAACAAACAAGCCGTTGTTTGTTGTTGCCTGCGGTGCGGGGAATGGAATGTTTGGGTGGTGCATCTTGGTCATCCTCATCCTTTTTGGCCTCGCAATCGCATCATGTTTGGGTTTCCCCAATTGGGGGTCCCGGCCAGCAGCACCCGGGGCTGGCAGGCGGTGTTCCTGGCCGGCCAGTCACGCGTGCAGCTGGCAGTGTTCCCGGCCGTGCGCGCGGGCAGCAAGCAGCACGAGAGAGAGTGAAAGTTGATGAATGCGACGGTACGATGTGTATTGGCAGGTGACGAAGCGGGTGGACACGGCGGAAGGGCAGTGGAACGGGTGGAACTGGCGGACGGAGGGCGACATGATGGTGAACGGCGCCTTCTTCGTGCCGTCGGGAGAGGGCCTGGAGGAGATCTACGACAAGGCGTCCAGCACCGACCCCAAGTCGTCCGCGCTCGTCGACGTGCTCACGCAGAACGCCGGCGTCCTCGGCGATCCCAGGTACGTACAGTACAATAGCTTTTCTCTCCTTCTGACCCCCTCTCCCTGCTGGAATTTGGAAATATCTTTCGCACCGGTGGACCCGGCAACCACGGGTACGTACGTGGAGCCCGCGTAAGGACGCTTTTGCGTGCTCGCGCGTCTTTTATAACGCGGCCGGCCGGCGCTTTTGTTAACTTCCTCCAACGGCCATCGACCGGACGCCGGACTTGGGGGCGGACCCCTGCTAGTGCTCCACAGACAGACTGCTCCGAGCGCGAGAGAAATCTCCGGCGGAATTTGCCGTTCCGGGCTCCCGCATAGAGAAACAAAACCCTTCCCCCTCTTTCCCTGATCCATCCATCACTTGGTGGAGGGTGACGAGAACCAAACGTTTGCCCAAAAGCTCAACAAGGTCAAGGTGCATGGACAGGCCAGTACTCTTGCACCGGAGTCAAGATAGATCAGTCTTGGCAGAGGATTAAACTGCCGAGAAAGAATGTACTAGTTCATTACACTATTATATCGTATTAATAATCTATGTAGGCTAGGCGGTAACTAGATCTGCTCTGACAGCACCGGGTTAACTAAACACCGGAGCAAACTGATCTTGTCTTCTACTGTAGTAGAGTAGTACTAACTTGTGCTACCAGAATTTGTCTAATCTCATGAGTCAAGTCGGCCAAGTGCGTACATACATCTCTAGATAAAAGATGGCTAGAGCCCCTCCAAAAAAAAAAAAGAGTGGTTAGAGAAGTTGTAGAATTGCACTCTGCCGCTATTTTTTATTCTAAAAAAATAAAAATACAGCGAACTAGTATTACCATACACAATAAGCTAGGACTAGTTCTTTTCGCGCCCGTTAGATCCGCTCTCCAAAAGTTAGCAAAGCCTTTCTCTTATTAGAACTTACACCCTAATGGTCGCCTAGAGTTATGGATACATACTGATTTTAGTGATGCTGGCGGCCATGTACTCATGTTCCAACTCCTCGTGTCCTGTCTTTGACAATTGCTCCTTCTTTTCTTTTCCCCTTTCTCTCTGATGCACACCTGTGGCCCCTCCCTCCCCTTGTAAAAGAAAACGCAGACAAAAAGATCCTTGCACGCTCAAGAGCATCTTCTGCTGCTATGCTATGCTGCCGGGAAGCGAAGACCGTATGCAGCGCATGGGACATGGAGTGCGGCGGTAGGCAGTCGTAGTCACTCTGGGTGCGTCTCCACACCACATGCGCGCTGGTTTTGTCGCCCGGATCCTGCGCTCTTTTGCATATAAACAAATGCCCTTTTGTCCACTCATCCTTGCCCTCTAGTGTGAGTGACCTTGTGCTGTGGACCAGCACCGTCGCCGTTTGGGGTTGGGGAGAGGTTGCTCTCGGTGGTAACTGGTATGGTATGATGATGATTAGCTATGATTTCGGGCTGCGATGGTGAGTGAAATAATGTGCGTCATTCATTCAGTCATTCAGGTATTGAATCTTGCTGCTACTAGCTAGTATCATTGTTATCCTGGTACAAGCAAGTGACCTTTTAGGAACGAGAGGGTCCAACCGGAACGACCACCGGATGGCTCACTCCTGCCCCCACTGTCTACTAATGGTACATCTAGTCCAGCGAAAAAAAAAAGTGCCGTGGCTTGTGGCTTTTTTCGGACGTTCTATTCCATGCATCCATCACCCTCCCGCTCCCAGTCCTAGAGATCACGTTCGTCGGAATCGAATTCCTATTCCTCGTGCGCTGGTAACAGCGGTGGTAGATCTAAGCTTCACCAGCACTTAACGCAGTCTAACCCATGTCCAGTTTGCACTGGCAGATGCTATTCTCGCGGTGTATTTGTTTATGTCCAGTTTTGTTTCTCAACACCAGCACATTCTGTTTCCGTTTTGGCAGGGACGACGCAGAAGAGACCGGGTACAGGGGCGTCAACTACGCCGGCGTGGGGACTCGCGGCGGCGGCGGCGGCAACGGCTACGGCTACCTCGGGATGGTCTACGCCAACGGCATCGGCGATCAGAGATGCAGAGCGTCACTGATTTCTTCAGTCATCACCCTCATTGCGCTCGGATGCTTGCACTTGTTGTAACGTAACATATATAGTTCATCCTAACTTCAGCCTCTTCGTTATGATTCTCAATTGGAAAGGTCGTAGCAAAATGGGAGAAAGTAAAGCTTGTAGTAGCTGGGGTGGTGGTGGTGGTAGCAGTAGTAGTAGCCTAGTAGGGAGGTAGGCAGGCAACAGAACCATGTGTGAAGTTGCACATGGGTGGGGGGATATTGCTCATCACTGTATTTGTCACAAGGAGAAATGGACGATTCATTCTAACCTTACTATCTCTAACACTGATCTGTGGTAAGATTATAACTCTAGCAAAAATGAAAAGGACAAGTTCCAACCAACATAAAAGTGAAGTTGCGCCATGATTAAATCATGGTTAGCCACATAAAAGTATGACAAAAGTATAACAATAATCCAAATTCACTGCTTCGCGAACTATATAAAAGCAATGGCATATGGAATAACCTAATAACAGCAACAGAGCATCTAAATCAGATCAGGACTATAAATTTAAACACAGAATTTCTTTGGTCTAAAGTGCTTATTGAATGTCCTATTGTACAGGTCCGCTTTGTACCCGCTTGCATCACTGTTGATACCAATCAACACCTTTCAAGTTTCAACATTCCCATCAAGTGCATCACAACCACGATCTAATCTAAGAGCTAAAAGTTGGCTAAAACTATGACCCAAATAGCTTTGTTTGAAATTTCCACCTTTAGTGGCAACAGAACAGTGGTCATTCTAAACGTATCACGCCATCAGAGAACACAAAAAAACGGGTAGGCAATCACAAAATTCATTAATCTTCAACAGAGCATACATAGCTGCTAACCTTGAGTCTGTATATGTCAGGTAAACTCCCAAATCTCATCTTCACCTAGTGTTGACAAGTAACAGGGAAGATATATGAAAGGAAACAGCATCCTTAGTCTACAGTTACAGCTCGCACATTGACCAGACAGAACTTAACTAACCAGATGGTGGCGGCGGCGGTGGCATAGACATGGGAGGCGGAGGCATTCCACCTTGTTGTGGCGGGGGGGGGGTGGCATCCACATAGGTGGTGCTGGCATACCAGCGGGAGGAGGTGGCGCCCTTACCATGCCGGGCATCATATTTGGTGGTGGTGCCCTCACTGGTACTGGCAGCCTGTACTGCAGTTGCGACTGCATGGGGGGTGGCATAGGTTGTTGAGCGGGCCAAGCAGGTTGCCCATGCATCTGCATTGGAGGGGGGAATTGCCCAACAGGTGGAGGTGGTTGTCGCATGTGTTGCATCTGTCCTGGAATTGTGCCATTGACATAAGGCCGTGGCACAGGCGGACCACCATTTGCAAGACCTTGGGTCGGCGGACCACTTGCAAACATTGTGTGTGGCCTATTCTTCTGAGATCCTGGATTGTTCGCTGCCAGCAGTCGCTCTGTCAATGGTAAACAACATATTAGATCATTATGAATGTAAGAAATATTCAACAAGGAACTCTAGAATGTAAAAGGACAATTCAGTTGAAGAATTTCGTTTTTTTTTTAAGAGCTAAAGCAACTTCTTCACGAACTAGCCCCTGTTTGGCAGAGCTGCAGCTCTATTTTTTTTTTAAAAAGCTGAGGCTAAAGACCAAGGATGAACTATATTGAGTGAACTGAAGAGTAACCCATGTGCTGGTGGCCAGGGAATCAAGTGGATCAATTAGACCGTCAAGACACATTACCTGCCGGTGTGCCATGGCGCTCTCCTTTCGTGTCTTTCTTGTAAGCATAAGAGACAGTGATTGGCCGTTGCATAAATGTTGGTTGTTCATGGCCTAAAAATATAGCAGAGAAAGTAGAATGAAACAAATGCAAGACAGCCATAACAACTGCAAATTGAAATACAGGAAATCAGTGTGATGATTAAATTACCTCAATTGCCTGATCAGATGATTCAAAGGAGTCATAGCTCACAAAGCCAAAGCCTCTAGAATTTCCAGTTTCAGGATCTCGCATGATCTTTGACAAAACAAAAAGATCAATAAATTACAGCAGGTGATAACTATGCTACAGAAAATAACAGACACTGCATACACATAAGGTGTTACTTTAAAACCATCTTTAATTTTATAGTAGATACATGACATCCTACAATTTGACTGATTAGATGAGTTTATCTTATAGACATGCACACGATTTGTGCCTAGAGTACCCAAAAAAAAGTCTGAGCAATATCAAACCGGATAATTGTTACCATGATTTTAGCCTATATTATTGTATTTTGTACAAGTGAAAGAAGATAGTGCTATCAAGTGATGAACGCTTAATAATTTGAAATTGATTAGACACTGTTACACATAAGTTCCAGTGACACAAGACCTTGAAAGTAATTGAACTATGAAATGTAAGTATAGTGAATTCAGATTATTCTATGTGTAAACTATCACTTTTAGTTGCTTCAGGTGTTTATATAAGACTGCTGCTCGTAAATCAGATATTATGCTTGGCTGCTAGATCATTAGCAGAAAACAACACAACAATATAACTTTGCATGAAGACTATGTGTGTCACCTTAGGATTAGTTACAATCACTCCAAATGCACTGAAGGTATCATATAGGAGCTTCTCATCAACATCCTGTTAACAAAGCAAACATGAAAATAATACTCAGTATTCAGATGAATTGAAGAGCAGATAATAAAAGAAAATAGGATTTAGGCCTTCACCGGATCAAGATTGCCAATAAACAGATTTGCTCCAACGTCCAAGCTCTTCTTATCCTGGGAAGCCTGGAACAAGAAAACACAATCATTTTATGTTCAAATGATACATTTTTTTCAAAGCCATAATGATAAAATACTAAAGATGAAGGGAAAATACCTTGTTTACTCTTATGGGCTTCCCATACAGTTTGATCATGTTCAAAATCTTAATGGCCTGTGGGAAGCAATCAAACAATTCAGATAAAAGGGTAACAAAAATATGGACATGGCGATCTGCTAGAGGAAATATAAAAGGTAAATTATGACTTTGAAAAACAATAGACTTGACATAGACTTACATAATCTGCATCTTCCTCGCTCCTGAATTCTACAAATCCATATCCCTGGTGTAAATTTGTAACTCTGTCTTTTTTGGGACATACACATTAACTGCAAATGGAAGAATGATAATTCTGTTTATAAAACCAAAATGAAATGTATTTGTTTGATATCCAAAATACAAAAAGCTTCAACTACATAATAAAATAGACCATAAAAAACAAAAGAAACAAAGAAATAAAAAAAAGGTTGAAAGACAATCATGCAACAAAACACACAAATGCTGTTATAAGGCAAGACAAAAGTGTTACATACAGCAAAACTCTCATCTCACTACAGAAAAAAATATATAAAAAGTCCCTTACCAACAGGGCCTGCTTGGACAAACAATTCCCATAGAAGCTCCTCGAAACCTATCAGATATGGAAGAACTATCAGTTCATGGATTTACAGAAACAGAAGAAACAATATATGACCATATACTCCGGATGTTCATTGTTTCCTATACAGGAGAAGGAGAAAAGATGTGCTCCACCAGGTAACTGTCAATGTAATTAACTAATTACTATGTCTATGTGTATTCCGGATCTATGGTTCTATTTGTATAGAGCATACAGAAAATGGATATCTGAATCTGAAAGACTAAACAGCAATGTTCATCAAACAACAATGTACATATGTCCAACAACGATATGTCCAACAACGATTGTAACATTACCACCTAGCAAAACACGCATAATTTTCCCAGCGACCGTTCGCAGTCTCATTACTTGTCTGGCGTCACTGACGCTGTCCTTGCAAAATGCTTGCGCCACCGCCATGTACCTTGGATTTAAGGAGCAGCGACTTACTCATCCAGTCACCAGTTCACACAAATAATTCTATACTCTAGGGATATCTTATCGTGGTCGGGGATCTACTTAGGGGTCGCGATAGCGAGAGGCTGTGGGGAACCCTAACCTGAGGGTCGAGGTTGCCGACGTAGGTGGTGGCGTCCTGGTTGCGCTCCGCCGAGTGCTGCCCGAGTAGGTTGGCGCCCACGCCCGGCGCTATGCGGGTCGTCATGGCTGGCTGGCTGGCCGGCCCCTCGGTCGCCGCTGCAAGGCGCCGCGGGTCACGGGCAGGACTGGACGGCGGCGGAGAAGCTCTGGACGGGGCGCGGCGGTGCCGAGGTGAGGTTTTCGTTGAGGTTCTCGGATCGGATCGGGCCGGAGTCCCTTGCTGGCCCAGTTCCCACCTCCAGTCGGTGCGGAGAAGGCGGTAAGTGATTTTGGGCCAGGCTGTTAACACCGTGGTCCATGGGCCTTCCAAATTGTTTAAAGACAAACAACCAACTTTGCAGCCAGAGGTTAAATGTGGTTTTACCCATGGAGGTTAACGAGGTTAATTAATAATTCCTATAATCACGGATTAATTCAAATCACGGACTCAAGGTTAAATTGTATGGTTTTACCCGCCTATTAACGAGGCAATAATTAATTAATAATACCTATAATCACGGTCCAAATCACGGACGCACGGTGACTTGTATATTTGCCATACAAGGCAGGTCCATCCTCCTCCGACTCGCCACTGGCCAATTACACTCCCTCCGTAACTGTGGGGCTGTGTCACGGTAAAATCTGCCGCATTTGGTTCAATTTGGATTCTCCACCACAATTACGCTTAAGAAATGGCAGGTAAAGATCGTTTCCCCATATCTTTCCATCTGAACCAGATAAGGGCCTAGCATTCGTTCTCGCTGATCATCAGGCTGCAAATTTCCCGATCGACACTTGTTGCCATCGTCCTGTTTCGACAGCCAGCCTCAGCGATGACGACCATGCCCCGAGACACGGCCGTCGTCGTCCTGGCGTCGTGCGGCGGCGTGGCAGTGGCCATAGCCGCGGCCGCGTTCTTCCACGTGCTGAGGGCGCTGCGGCGGTCGATGGCGCGCGAGGCGTCCCTGCGGGCAAGCCTCGCGAGGCAGAAGGACGCGCTGCGGCAGGCGGAGCGGAAGAGCCTGAACAAGACCAACGCGTTCGCCGGTGCCAGCCACGACATCCGTTCGGCTCTGGCGGCGATCACGGGGCTCGTTGACGTGTCCCGCGTCGAGGCCCAGACCAACCCGCGGATGCTGCAGAACCTCCAGCAGATGGACGTGTGCACCAACAAATTGCTCGGTGAGTGAGTTGGTGCCATTCTCTGTTCCCAAGATTTTGTTTGTGGTTCATGAACTCTGAAAGCCACAATCTAGTTGTATGATAGAATGCCATAGTGATTTACACTGCAATGCAATGTGTTTTTATTTTTATTTTATTTTGAACGTAATGCATTTTTATTCTTGTAGGGATACTGAACTCGATACTGGACACAAGCAAGGTTGAATCTGGAAAGATGCAGCTAGACGAGTCCGAGTTCAACATAGCAAACGTTCTGGAGGAGTCCATGGACATGATCAACATTGTAGGTCTGAGCAAAGGGCTGGAAGTGGTCTGGGATCCCTGTGATTTATCCATCCTCAGGTGTGGAAACGTAGTGGGGGACTGCCGGAGGCTGAAACAGATCCTCGACAACGTACTCGGCAATTCTGTCAAGTTTACTGAGCAAGGGCACGTCGTTCTCCGTGCCTGGGCAAATAGGCCTGTTATTTTGAGAAGCTCACTCTGTGTTCCTTCGAGATTTGGCTGCTCCTGTTTTTTATGCCTGTTCAAGGGAAGAGAACATGGTGATGATTGTTGCTCGATCCAAAACGATCCCGACTCGGTTGAGCTCTACTTTGAAGTGGATGATACTGGGATTGGAATCCCAAAGGAAAAGAGAGAGCTGGTGTTTGAGGACTATGTTCAGGTTAAAGAAGGCCAAGGAGGAACCGGCTTGGGGCCTTGGGATTGTTCAATCATTTGTAAGTTCTATTTCTATATATATATATATATATATTCATTGTTGAAATTCCATTTTTCTGTTATCTTTAATAGTTTGATATAATAATTCTCTTGAAAAATTGATGAATTTTTATTTCATATACATTTATTGATTAATATAGGTCCGTTTGATGGGAGGTGAGATTAGCATCAAGGACAAAGGGCCAGGTAAAAGAGGAACCTGCATTGGGTTCAATGTGTTTATGAAGATGGGTGGAATCCATGAACAGCATGACATAGAACAAGGCAGTTCAAGTAGCCAATGCTGTATCGGAGCCTCTGCCTTTAGAGAGGCTGCTAATACTAATAGCTTTGAGGGTGGACACTGCATGCTTCTTGTTCATGGCGATGAAACACGAAGGGTACTGCAAGCTTGGTTGGAGAATCTTGGGATCAAAGTTTGGCTAGTCCCACAGCTCGAGCTCCTTGCTTCTGCTCTCGAGAATGTCTGCCATCATGTTACTAGTGCTTCTCTGTCAAGGTCATCGAGTTTCGAGTGCCACACAGACTTTTGTTTCAGATCCAGAGACATGGGTAACCAAATGCTCCCTGTTTCACTGAAAAGCAGCAGTAGCCTCAAAAGGTCAGGCGTCCACTGTTCTGGTGTTCTAGTCGTCATTGACGCACACTACGGCAAGATGGAAAACATATGCACGATGGTGAACTTTTCTGAAATGAAGAAACAAATCCCATGCAAGAGATCGTTTGCCTCGCCGATGCGAATACCTCTTCTGGTGAGTTGGGAATGCTGAGGCACCACACTTGCTGTGACCTTGTCCTGCAAAAACCAGTCCATGGGTCTCGGTTGTATGCTCTCTTGAACACCTTGAGGGACCCCCAAATGGCACAAACCCATCATTCTCATGTTTATCCTGAGAATGCTGCTGCCTTGGTTTCGCTCGCACAATCGTCGTCTTCGGAACCAAAACGGGACGACGACGAGGAGAAACCATTGGCCGGAAGGCGTGTGCTGTTAGTGGAGGACACTTTGACTCTGCAGACTATTGGGCGGAAGATACTGAATCAGCTTGGAGCAGATGTTGAAGTAGCAGAGGATGGTGCCAAGGCTGTCAGCATGTTCCAAGCTACTCTTTCACAAACGGATACAGCAGCGTCCACTCCCTATGATGTTATCCTTATGGATTGCCAGGTCAGTTTCAACGAGAACCACCACATTTCTTGTAGTCAGTTTATGACAAAATTTGACGGCTTAAAATGCTTACATTATGGTCTGGGAACTTTTTTTTTGTGGCGCCAGATGCCCGTGATGGATGGCTACGAGGCGACAAGGCGCATCCGCGAAGCTGAGAGCTGCTGCTACGGAGTTCACACTCCGATCATCGCCTTGACCGCCCACGCCATGGAGGACGACGAGGAGCATCAGCACGAGACCATTGCCGCCGGGATGGACCTTCACCTGACCAAGCCCATGGAACGGAGGAGCATCGCTCAAGCCATCCGTCGCGTGTGTGGACCTCGGGAGGATTGACGCCGAGCTGCTGCCGTCCGTGTCTTGGCTATCTAGAAATAGGGAATTCATTGTTCAAAATAAGAAATAGGGAATTCCGGATCAAGATCAGATCACTGCTGCCCAGTGCCAGTGGGCACAAGTGTGGATCTTTGTAGTGGTGCTACGACCTTTTTGAGATTGTTTGGCCAACGGGAGAGTTCAGAACTTTTGTGTTACTCGACTAGTTGATGGGTAGTTGGTACGTAGGTCGCGTGATCATCGTTCGCGCCCGGAATCCTGGACATTCCGGGATGCTTTTCTTGTTTTCTGATCCGTGAAAATATCTGGTGGGCTGTATATTGTCCCTGGCAATCATTGCACGAATAATTCAGCCGTCAGAGTCTGTATGATGTGCATGCGTGCAGAGATGGAACTGTATGATTAGTGACTATATAACTGAATAATTTTAGCCGTAAGATAAGAATCTGTATAACTAACATATTTATTTAAATTAGTGATTATCGGGGCAAAATTAGTATTATTGTCTAATTAGTTGCTATTATTTTTAAATAATATATATACTTAGCCCATCCACTTTCATCCATCCAATCAAACAGGAAAAATGACTCCTGCCATCCATCTAACAAAACATGTACCATGGATATCCTTGTCCATGAATCGTCATATTCTGTCCAAATTCGTGCTTGAACCAAACCTTTTTTCATGATTATGAACCAAACACACGCTTGTTGATGAATCGAAAAATCATGGTGCTACAAGACTAAACTGCTCTTAAATGTTGTCTCTTGAGAGGAGATCCTTTCACGCGACACCTCTCAGTTGAGGATATGATTTAGGGTTTTCAAGATGGTTTTGCCTCGGGAGGCACATGGTTGTTTATATAGGCCGGGGCAATAGATGGAGAGAGTTGTTGATTGGTTGGGTGTATGATGGATTATTTTGTGTGGCTGCAAGTGGAGCCCAACATGGTGTCTGTATCACCTCAGCCTCGATCAGGATGGAGGAAATGGAATCATGTGGCATGGAGGATGGAATCCATCCTGCCAACAACAAAATCATTCGGGTTTGGCAACTAAACAAGCCAACCTGCACCGCGTGGAGCCGGATGATGCATGGGATGGTGGGGATACGAGCAATCAATCACCTCCTAAATGAATTAGTGAGAGCAATCAATCACCCCCAAAATGAATCAACAAGGTGTCAATGTCACGGCATGCACATGGGGCAGCGCGGCCTCAAACCGTTGAAAATCCGAAGGCGACCAAACAAGACTCACTCACCCATGACAAAGACGGAGCTTTCTACTTTAGTGATGAAATCATTAATGAGAACCGAGATTTCACTGTAACCAATTGAATCATTAACTTGAGAATGGAGATCCCATTTTAACCAATTCAAGTCATGTGCTGGTGTATTCCCTTTGTCCATCCATCCTCAAAAAAATATATAGATGGTTTTAACGTTCGACTTGTTTAAAAACTTGTTTTATTTAAAATTTATGCAAATTATTAAATAAATAAATTTTCTATTGAAATATCTATAATAAAATAAATAAAATCATAGTAAAATAAATAGTATTTGATAAAAAATGATCAAACGAACACGTCGTGGTGTAATGCAGTTTGCTCCCAAGTGGCCGACCTGGCGGCGTGATCCCGGTCCCGACCCGGTGCCGGTATCCATCCGACGCGTACCTGGCCCCGCCATCCTCATCCAGATCGACGGCCCGTTCCCCAATCCATCCATCCGGCGGCCGCGTCCCCGTCAGCCCATCCGTCATCCCGTGGGCGGGGCGCGCTGCTGCCGACCTGCCCGCCCGGCTGCCCATCAGCAGATCACCTTGTATTATTAAGAAATTATCATTTTGCCAGGCGATATCTTCGACGCGGGCGGGTTCGGCAGGCAGGCAGACAACAGCTGTGGGCAGTCTGTGGGTGACCATCTGCCAGTTATTAGTGCGCTGAACCTTTTTTTTTTTTTTTTTTTGGTTGCCTGCGCTGAACCTGAACTGGGCCTGCACCTGCATTGCCTTCTCCTTTCGAACTCTCACATGACGCAAGTGCATGCATCCGCCCACGGCCGCCGTTCCGGCTGCGTTTTTTTCCTTTCTCTCTCGTTTCCGTGTGGCCAGCTACTACTCCGCCGTAACGAATTAACAACCAACCCCCGGGATGGGCGATGGCACAGTATCCTATCTTCTCTCCTATAAAACGGAGCGGCCCGCGCCTCATCAGCTGGAGTCGCGTGCAGTCCTCGCGCGCTCTGCTCGGAGCCTCGCACTCGCACGGGCGGACCACCGCGACCTTCGCCTTCTTCTGCCCTGCCGCCCGTGCCGCCGCGCTTAGCTTAGCTTGGCTTGTTCCTCTCCTCCGTTCCTTCCTTCCTCGGCCAGGACAGGAGGGGCGCGGGCGCGTCGTTCACATGGATTCAGGCGGCGCGGTGGTGCAGCAGCACGGGTAAGCAATCCAGCAAGCAAGCGTTGGGAAGAGAGGAACAACCTCCATGATCTCATCTCACATAATTTCTCTCTTTCTGCCTGTCTCCGTTGCCGAACAAACAAAAGCTGCGCGCATTACAGCCGTGGGTGCAGCGTCGTGGCGCCCTGCTGCGGCGAGGTCTTCGCCTGCCGCCATTGCCACAACGACGCCAAGGTACGTTCCATTCATCTTCATCTTCATCTCCCCATCTCCCACTTCTCCATCCAGGATCGCATCCAGGCTTTTGCCTTCATTCAGCAAATGTCTGAAAGCCTTGGGTTGGGCTTCAATCAATTCCTGCAGAACTCGCTGGAGGTCGACCCACGCGACCGGCACGAGATCCCCGGCACGAAATCAAAAAGGTCAGCGCAACTCCCTCTGCTGATCACCGTCCGTCTTGCAATCAATCTCCTGCTTGTTTCAACCATTTCCTGTTCGTCTTTATTACCGAAAAAAAAAAAAAAAAAAAAGAAGGAGAACGTACGTACGCCATCATCTTATCTCTGGACAGTAGTTGAGTAGTGCAACAGCTCTCGATCGTTTTCCTCTTTTGGGAAATCCACGGTTCCGTTTCAGTCTCGCCCTTTCATCAGGCTAGCTATTGGTTTTCTCCACTGCATCAGAAACAAGTTGCTGTTGTTTTTTCCCCTACTAAAATACTTTGGGCAAGTTTTTCTTTTATTTTTTTATGTAGAGGTAGAATTATAAGCATGGAGCGGCTGCCAGAATTTTTTTTCCAAGATTTTTCTTTGTCCCCCATACCATTCTTCAGATAAGGACACAAAGGTTATACTACTAGCTTAGTGGTTAGTGCTCTAGGGATCTTTGATTTTTGTTAGGCATTCCAGATTTTCCCCCCTCACCCTTAACCTTCTTCAGATAATAACGCAATATCAGCACCTGAAAAATTGATACCCCTGTTCTGCACTCCACTTGTCACTAAAAAAATTGGCCACTTCTGCTGCAATCTGCTCTGCACCAAGTGGAGGTGCCCGGCACTGTGTGGTCCACAAGATTTTTAAGCACGACGAGTCACTCACAGTGGCGTCTGGGAGAAAAAGGGAAAACGAGAAAGGGATACAATACATACGACAGAGGCACATTTCACCATCAAATTAAACAGGGTCTAACTGCCTCCGCCTGATTGAGTGCTGCATAGTCGACGACCTGGATATGATCAGTGTCGTGTTTGCTATCTATAAGATCAAGTGACGTGTCACAACAGGCCTCTTGGAGATACTGTAGGAGCAGTGAATTTGACTTGATGTCGAGGGGATAAAGCAGAATTTGACGTTGATCGGCTAAAGCAATCATATTCGATTCTTGTTCTATTTTTTTTTTTCTCAAATTCCATGTCAGACTGTTGTTCCAAAAAGCAACATTGTTCTGAACTATTTTAAAAGTTTTAAAACAACATTGAGTATTTGTTTTTTTTGGGAGTAGGGTGTATATGCCTGATTCTTGTAAATAAATATGGTATGCACATGAAAAACAAAGGTTTACAACGACGCTTCTTGCTCTCTTCAAATTATTCAGGCATATATCTGCAATAAACGTTCCTATCCTGTTTTCCTGATAGTGCCATATATGTATGTTTTTCGATTCATGGGATCATATTATCCATCTCTTTTGTTTTTTTTAAAAAAAATCTGTTTTGCCATGAACACATCATTCATGCCTTTTCTCCTAGATAACGGTTTCAGTAACTGCTCCTTTTTGTCACTGAAATCACATGAACCATGACTGTGGACTTATTGAAACTGTTTTGCAGGTGATCTGTTCTCTCTGCTTCAAAGAACAGGATGTAAGTTGTCTTCCAAAAAGTACTCCTACAAACAATAGTGTCTCAGATCTTTGGTCTCAGTACTGACTGCATGAAAACTGTTCGTTTCCATCAACAGGTGCAACAGAACTGCTCCAACTGTGGGGCCTGCATGGGGAAATACTTCTGTGAAATATGTAAATTCTTCGATGATGATGTAAGGATACTTGAATCCCAGATGATGAATAAGAAACTGAACTCGATACGTCAGTTGCTGCATTTCTTTCACAAATATGCCACGCCTCCTAATTTGACATACAAACTGCTCTGATCCAGGTCTCAAAGGGCCAATACCACTGTGATGGATGTGGCATATGTAGGTAAGTAATATACTGATAGACTTAAAAGCCTAAACTTTTGTCCACTGTTGAAGATGATAAATTTGGATTCCTCATCATCTTTATTCAGAACTGGTGGCGTGGACAACTTTTTCACTGTGATAAATGTGGTGAGTATTTGGGACGAACTTTTTTCTGCTAAGATAAGGTTCCATACATGTTGTGCAACAAAGATTTCACTCGCATTTCCTGAGGCCTTTTGTTGCCCTCCAACAGGGTGTTGCTACAGCAATGTCTTGAAGGATTCCCACCGCTGTGTCGAAAGAGCAATGCATCACAACTGCCCTGTCTGCTTCGAGGTTAGAGACCAGACCCTCTTTTCAACGAAACACCACTCTGAACTTCCCAGTTTCTTGATCGATTTCCCTCCCTGCTTTTACAGTATCTGTTCGACTCCACAAAGGACATCAGTGTGCTGCAATGTGGGCACACGATTCATCTGGAGTGCATGAACGAGATGAGAGCGCACCATCAGTAAGTATATATACCATTCTCTTCAGAGTTCAGAAACAACGACAATATTCTCTTTTAGTCGCAACGATCTCAGTCTCAGCCTACTTTGATCTTTTCGCAGCTTCTCGTGCCCGGTGTGCTCGAGGTCCGCCTGCGACATGTCCGCCACATGGCGGAAGCTCGATGAGGAGGTTGCGGCCACGCCGATGCCTGACATCTACCAGAAGAAGATGGTAAGAAGCTGACCAACCGCCCTCACAAGTTCAGAACCTTGTTTTGCATCGTTTTCCACGGTCTTTTGAATGCACGGTTGTTTGACGAGCCTGAACATGTCCGGGGTGCCGATTGCTGAAGCTGAACAACAAATGAACAAACGCTGTGGATGCAGGTATGGATCCTGTGCAACGACTGCAGCGCGACGTCGAGCGTTCGGTTCCACGTGCTGGGGCAGAAGTGCCCCGAGTGCAGCTCATACAACACCCGGGAGACGAGGGCCGCGTGCCCCAGGATGTGAAGGCAAGTCGCAAACGCCAGGGAGCTAGGAGCTGAGATGCCGTCCAACGACTGGTGGTAATCATCCAGCAGGACGTTGCCGCGCTAAGACCAAGCTGGGTAGTTTGGTTCTGGAGAGGCTGGATGGAGCATTTGCAATATTCCTGTAATGCGTCCATGAGCATGAGTGCTGATCAGGCACACCGGCCTGTGGATCATGGCCGGCGGAAGGGCCGTAGGAAAGCTGCAGGGTTAGGCAGATTAGTGGGGCTGTTCTCTGTTCATGTTTACGCGGCGTGAATGTAACGAAATTCCAACGCAACGTCGGCCGTGGGTTTGGCATGTAACCGAACCGATTATTTTTCTATCTATTTATTGATATGATGCAGTTTTATCAGGTCGATTATATTCAAAAATAATTGCTACGCTTAAGACATCCCATTGCCAAAAAAAAAAAAAAAAAAAAACCCGGCAAACTAGAGAGAAGTCGAAGTACATATATTGTCCGTGCATCCACATCTCTCTGCAAGTATGCCTCTTAGCTGCATCAATGAACCTACGAACCTCCAACTAGTATGTCCCTCACCCGATAGAGTCCTGGCATATTCTTTTTTGAATCAGACTTGTTATTAGATTTTATTTAAGAAATATGGCAAAGATTGTACAGAAAAAAATAAAACTTATTTGTACAATGTTTACTTATATCATATAAAGGCTAGGTAATTATCCGTTTATATGTTTGTTTTCCTTGAATTGATTTCCACATCCGAGAATGCATGATTATAGAGTTGTAAATATAATCATCTGAAATCTAGAAGCGACAAAAACATTGGACCGGTGAGGCAGGAATTAGTTGGATCCATTCAAGCTTCATGCTACAAGGCTAAAACAGAGGCAAATAATTTAATCATGGAGTATCGCTGATTGAGCGTTCTTCAGATCTCATGCCTTCATTAATTACCTGTAACTGAGAGAAAAGGTCTCGTATAAAAAGCAATTTTGACCTTGAAGAGAAGCAACATGAGTTGTGAAATTAATTTTTGGGTAGCAGAGTGTATTGGCCCTGCATACCCAGAGTTGAAAGACTGTTGAAGCAGTACATATCTGCAACCATATATACAACAGAATTCAAAATATTGATGCCGATTCATAGAAAGCCCCAGTGAAAACCAAACATGCAGATGGGCCTGTTTGGAATAGCAAACAACAAATACAAGCCTTCAAAAACCTCCATTTATAGCATCTGATACGCTCTGATCTTCAACCCCTGAATATAGTCCAGGCCGTGAGACAACCGTGGCAATTACATCCATCGTACGAAGCCGGTATTTTTCTCCATTTGAATTGACATATAGAGGTCCTGCTCATAAAGTTTTATCAGGTTCGAACTGATATTCAAAAATAACAGGAATCGCTTTGGTTGGGAGTTCAGTGCCATCCAACGATAGCCAAACCTAAACAACCCGTAGCAAACTTGATCAGCAAATGCAACAAAATATTTTACCTTCTGCCCGTGCATCGCTCGCCTGTTGCCCACGGACCAATCGGACTTGCATGCTGGGCCGCATTTCCTGAACCTACGAACCTCCAACATAATTTTTTTTTCTTTTCCTTTTATCATACTAACGCTGGCTTTTCTTTTTTCACCGGACTTGTATTTTCATTAGACTTTTATTTAAGGGGTGGACAAAAATATTTTAAGCTGGCAAAAAAAAAAAAAATCTAGAGATTATTACTGAGAATCCAATCTGGGCCTAGCATTGTTGTCCCTCACAGACCATTCTTTGATTTGATGGGCCTAGCCGCACCTTCCAGAATGGGCCTCGGACTCGATGGATCTGCTTTAGAATTCCCAACAAAAAAACGTTGATTCGTCTGATATGAAACCCTTTTTCTTGAAATTAAAAAAAAAAAAAAAGCTGCCCACGAATTGGAATATCTACGTCCTAAAATTCTGCATGGGATCCTGGCCTCAACAGGCTTCTCCTACGTCTGAAAGATCCCACGAGCACCAAAAATAATAATAAAAAAAACTGAGTTGAGCGTCACGTACGGTTCAATTTCCACCCATGAAACAAATAGCTACTGAGCTTATATTTCCACGCTTCAATACTGACTCCCACGTTTGATAGCGGCAAAGTGCTAGCTATAGCGGCGCTTATAGCCGTCGAGCCCGACGCTATTTCTTATAGCCCGCGATCAAAAACATAATTTCCACATTAATGCTACCTGGCATAGAGCTAGTATAGCAATATATAACGTTTGATCCCCAACGGCACATGAAACCTGCAACAAAATAAGAATTGGCGAACCTATTTATATAATTAGGTTTAATGGAAAATCAAACTGAAAACATTATCACTATAGGAAACAGGTCCTTTGGCGAGCACTTGGCACGCACAACAAAGACCAAAAGGCGGTCGGTAAAGCCTTCGCCGAAAGCACAGTTCTCGGATAGGACCGACGGGAAAAATTTTTTCATGGCGAGAGGTCCTATGCCGAGAACCCTAGAAGGTAGCTCGGCGAAGGATTCGCCCGAAACCTGTGTGGACGATTGGCGAAGAAAAGCGACGGTTCTTGGGCCGTTGTAACTTGTAACTGACGGCATTTCCACCTAACTTCGCCGAGCACCTGTCAGGCCAGTTCTCGGCAAAGTCGAAATCGTTGCCGAGCACCTGTTAACAGAGTTCTCGGCAAAGAAATTTTTAATTTTTTTTCGAACAATCCTTTGCTGAGCACCTCGCCGCCGAGTTCTCGCAAAAAAAAAAAAAATATTATTCTTTGTTGAAATTCTTCGCCAAGCACCTGTCGGCGGCGTGCTCGGTAAATAGTTTAAATTTTTTATGCAAAATATTTCGCCCGACAACCTCCTCGCTTGGGCCGTCGGCGGATCTGGGGTCTTTGCCGACAGCCTTCCGCCGGCGAATCTAGGCAATCGCCGCCGGGTCAGCCAAAATCTCCCAGCTTTGTCAAGCGCAATTGCAAAAGTTCTCGGCAAAGAAGGCTTTGGCGAGAGCTATACTCGCAAAAAGCATTGAAAATTTGTCTTTTTTTTTTGTTTTTACTTTCCTCCTTGACAAAGAAAAGACATATATAATATATATCACATCCATTCAATTAGATATCACATATATATCACATTCCTCACATCCGGCACATAAAACACATCGATATATCACAAGACACATATATTAAACACGTAGCATCACAAGATCAAGTTCACATCACCACCACAAGTTCATCGCAAAGTCTAACAAGTCCACAAGTTCACCACAAGTCTAAAAAGTCCATAAGTTCATGAGCACCACAAGTCTAACAAGTCCACAAGGGCGAAACATCCCACAAGTCCACAATTTTATTCTTGAGGCGGGGGGCTCGGAAAGGTGTATACTTGAGCTGCCGGGCGACGGAAGGCTTGCTCACCAGCTTGAGGGAGGCTGATTTGAACCCGCCAATGCAGGCCGCGCAAAGAAGACCGGGTTGCAAGTGTTAGGTATGATTGCTTGATACATGAAAACGAAAAAACGAAACTCTTTGCAATCATACTCACAGGAGTTCCCGTAACGGCCCGAAGTCAAGGCCGTGGAGCGACCGGAGCTAGGAGCTCGGTGGCGGGGTCAAACCACCCGTCGTGGAAAGGAACCTAATAAGTTCCTCGAACTTGGCGCCATTGTCACCGCGCGTCGCTCCACCTCCCCTCACAACGCCTCATTTCCTCTGCTAGCTAGCGGTGTGCTTGCTCCCCGTAGCCGCCTTTCCTCTTCTACGAGCCTACAACAATTAGCCATCGTTGTTTCAGTAATGCAAACGTTACTAGACATGTAAAGACGAATGTACGTCGAAGTAATGCAAACCTCAAGGGCGAAAACGGCCCATCGCCACGCCGGCCGAGGGCGTATGGCGGGTCCGTCTCCGCCCTCCGTGCTCGGACGTAGGCTAGTCACGAGGCCGGAGCCGCCGATGATGCCGCCGGCGATGCCCAACCTCTCGTGCTTCTTGCCACCAAAGTGGCCCATGACGATAAAAACGAGATCAATGTGCCGGCGTGTTTCGAGCACAAGATGTTTGAAATTTGGTGTGTGGTCATGGATGAGGCCTCAAAATAGACCCAGAAGCATGTATACCATTTTTCCAATCATTTAGATCCATTATTTGAATGACTTGCGGTTTAAATTTGTGTTTTGAAAAAAATTCAAATAATACATGATAATCTAAATCTCCTATAAGAGAGAGCCCCCACTAGGGGAGTTCTCTGGGTTCTGATTGGCTAGCTTAATTGGTAACTGCAATCCCGGCGCAATAATCTCAGCATCGCTTACCTCTCCGTCCACTCATCCACCGGCGGCCTCCTCGCATGCAGGAATTCAACCTCCCTGTCCACACTCATCCACCGGCGGCCTCCTCGCATGCAGGAATTGAATACCCATCGTCCTCCTGCCTCCCCCTGTCCGGCTTCCCACACATGCCTACAAATCGGCCCGCCTTTGATTGCTTCCACCACCACCACCGGACCTCTGCTGCTGCATGCCGGCTTGGAGTAGGGCAACAAAACTGTGTTTCTTTGGAAACCAAGAGGATCCGAAAGGGTGTCCCCGGGAGCCGCGGTGTCCCGTCCCAGTGTACTCGGGCGGTGGGGAGGAACTGCAGGGATCCGTCGCGGCGTGGAGTCGAGGAGGGGAGGCTTGGGGGCGGACGGGGCGTCGTCGTGGAGGGAGCAGCGTGGGGGAGGGGCGGTGCAAGCAGCCAAGCACCATGGGCTTTAGTTGGGCCGGATCCACGGTCGTGAGCACATAAACTAGTGGCCAATGCACGCAGCGCCGGATCATCAATCTAACGGCACAGATCGCGCGGATCGCCGCCGCATGCCGCTTCACCCGACGTTAGAGGATCTCGTTCCAGCGTGGGGAGGGGCGCGAGGAGCAGCGGCGCCGTGGAATCCGAAACTCGCGACCGCAAGCGTGCGGGCGCGGGCGCGGGGCGGAGGTCGTGGCCGGGACTTGGGTTGCGGAGCTGAAGGATAAGGTTAGTTTTTTTTTCTATTTTATTTTCACCCCGCCTGAATGCGCCTCTCCATATGGCCTTGATGAAAAAATTTGGAACGATGGATCCTAGGGAAAAAAAAAATGGCCGAGTGGTGACCTTGATCCAGGATCTGACGGAGACTATTGTACTATGAGCTATCTTTCTCTCGGTTAGAAAAAATCAATGGAACTAGAGCGTTGGCTCAGTTGGTGAGCTCCCAGGTGCGGAAGCCACCCGCCCGGGCTCGAAACCCGGTGCGCCGCGCGCTTTTAAGCCTTCAAATAAGGCCGGGGGCCTAGCAACCCCTTTCTCTAAAAAAAAAAAAAAATAGTTTTTTACAACAATTTTCTAAAATTTTTTATATGTACCAAAAAATTTAGACATGGCTCAGACAACTAAGGAAAAGAAATCTAACCAATTAAAATTATTCTTCATACCCAAGCAGCAACGCGCGGGGAGTTCTTCTTCTAGTTCTTGAATATAGTAAAAAAGTTTGAAAAAATTACAAACTTGAACAAGGAACTCCATGTACTGTAGCTAAGCTACAAAAAAAAAAGTTGTGATGGCAAATTCATTTTTTTGGATTTGCCGAGGGCTGCTTGTCGAGCTCTCGGCAAAAGAA